>CM029540.1:7430970-7661364 GCA_017141395.1 Laodelphax striatellus
TAATAAATTCATAAATTTGATCTTGTACAGACGCCTTTAGACAAAATTAATGATTTATTCCAACTAAAAGGCGTTACAAACAAGTAACAGAGCAAATTCTTTGAACCGTCATTGCTATGATGTTTGTAGAAACCGCCCATTGTGGGAGGAGCTTATATCTAGGCCAATGGCAGGCGTTCACCTTGATAGGCCGTTCAACTCCCAATCACAGCGCATGGTCACGAGTATAAATTCTGCTGCACTGTATTTTAGTATAGTTAAAGTTTACCAGAGATTGATAATAATCGAAACCGGTATCTCGTTGTCTTATTAAATATGTGGTTTTGACAATTCAAGTCTTTTTATTCAGTATGAGTAACTACCTCAACTTTCACAACTACACAAAAAATGTCAAGCTCATTATTATATTTAATAGCAATTTGTCACTGCACAAATAGATTTTATAGAAACAGATAAATAAATATATAATTATTGTTATTGACAAATAGATTGGAATGATAAAATTATTTGTAAATGTAATGTAAGTTTTCTTGATGTTTTCCTCGTAATTAGTTTGTTTTTCTATCAATGTTAATATTGAAATAATAAAAGTTATATATGAAAATGAAGGTACTGATATTTGTTTGTTTTCTTACCTCTTGAAGATGAAATAAGCAAGACTTCCAAGTAGTATGACTACACCAAAAGTGGTCACAAACAGAACAAAAGATGACATCACGAGGTTTTCTAAAAGACTCTCCTCATGGATTTTAAGGGAAGTAACCGTCACATTGTCTGGTGTTGTTGTAGAGGATATTTCACTAGAAACACATACAGAAAATGGTGATGAATTGAAAGCTATCAATCAGAAGTACAGAGGAATAAATTCAAGAAATATTGAAATAATCCTTGTTCCTGTTTTATAGAAATTTAGAAAACCTGAATAACAGGAAAACGGCGAACATGAATGACACGGCGTACCATCTCAAACTCAAGTATATTGTGCGTACGCCTCTGTACTGTATTACAGGACTTCTTAATTTTCATGGAACAGGCTCAGGGGCTCTAGGGGTCTGATTAAATTTTTTTATAAGTTCTGTTAAATAGGAAAAAGACCAACACAAACTCAACCTTTAGGTTTATTCCATAGTTGACTGCTCTTTCAATGTCCAGTGTGTGTTTAATATCTACCTGTTTTACAAGACCTCTATTATTCAATGACACAGGCTGCTGGTGCCTTAGCAGGATGAATTATAGATATAATGTTACCCGCATAATGTTAGGTACTCATATTTGGTTCAGGTTACTATGATATCAAATTGAAAAATGAGGTGTGAATCTTAGTATAATAGAAAATTCCAGAATATTTCTTTCTAATCATTCTAAGGCGTAAAATTCTTCAATATAACCCACATTAAAAAAATATATCCGCTCCGAAATAAATATTCGAGAGTGTTCAACCTTGAAAATCAGAAGTAGAGGCTCTATAAAATTGAAATCGACTGGAATTTTTTTAATTGGCTCGTAACAATTTCAGCAATTTTCAATTATTGGAAGCATTTTCAAAGTCAACATTGATTGAATTGACATTATTAGTAGAAGAATCCAATTCATTTTCATTCCTTCCAAAATCAGTCAATCAATATCAAATCATCCAGTATTATGAGGGTTGCGGGAGAAGATTCCTTTTGGTCTTCTCACTGTAGTCCCCTGTTTCTTATTCAATTTAATTGCAGTCAGTAAATTGGAGATTCTCGTCTTTTGTAATTTTATTCAAGTATAATTAGCATTACTAATAATAATCAATCACGTGTAAAAACTTACTCAACAGATAAAGCATATACTCCCCATGGAATAGCTCTCTGATAACGAAACTGCTCATGGGGAACTATCAATTTGACATGGGATTGTGAACTGAATGTCTTCTCCTGTGAATAAACTCAAATTTGAGGAAATAAACTGAATTATTAGATGAAATCATTCTTGACTTATGAATGTCTAAATTAACAAAATGAATTATAGATAATAACCTGAGATAGTAAGAACCATTTACACAATTTTTTGCATTGTTCTAGCTCAAATTTAAGAAAATATAACGCCCTAGTTGCACAAAAGTATGTTGAGCTTGATGTCTGACCAAAAATGTTATTTTCTATGATTAATCGGATTACTCAACCTATAAGGTCAACATGTTTCCCAAATCATTGGAGGACATCGAATAGATAATTCTGCAAATTGGAACACCCGAGAGGGTCTTTCCGCCAAAAAAAGCAATAGACATAATAATAATGAGTAAACGAAGATTAAATTTAATCTACTCTCATGCAACCAGCACAATACATTAATTTTGTTCTCATTCAGCAACATTTGTTCCCATAGCCAACGTGTAATCCTACTAATTCACTCCATTGAAGATTTATGCAACTTATTCCTTTAAAATAAACAAATCCCCACCCTACACAGTACAAGATTTTAATAATCTATGATTGTCGAGAACATTCTCCAAAATAGTCTATTTCAGTAATGTTCGCCTTATAGTTAATATTATTTCAGGAAAATAATGCGAAAACTTACACGTATCCCATGTATTCCTCACTCACGTGCTTCAGTGGAATTCTATAGAATTGATTTTCTCATTGCAATTGAAACAGCATAAGACTTTCGCTAACACTATTGTTGCCAGAGACTGTAGGAGAGTTCATTTGTTTCAGCAGTCATTTTCAAAAATATACATTGTTTACGCTATTCCATTTATCAAAAAATATAGGCTATATATAAATAATATAAATATATATAATAAAAAATTTTCAATCACTGAGAATAATTATCATGAATTAGAGAGACAGAATGTTGAATTCCTGCGAGGCTACGAGGCTCGAGGAAGTAAATATAGGCTCAAGAATGGAAATGAGTTATAAAAATAGAATAATCGAGTTTGCTTCTGTGTAATATTTTATTCTGAATTTATAGCATAATTCATTTTTGTGTAACTGAAATAATTCTTTATAGCTTAATAATAATTTCAATCAATTTGTTTCAAATTACTAACCAACAGCTCCTTATTCAACGCTCTATCATTGGTTCTCTGATCTATCGAATCCTGTTGCACTATTCCACGCCACAAACTTTTGAAGGGATTTTGTGGATCTTCCTTGGCAACATTGTTCGAAAATTCGTATGGAATGTAGGAGAATAATTCCAGCGAGTTTTCTGTTGTCACGCTTCGATACTGTTGAGTTGAATCAGCCTCTAAAAATGATTCAGTTACTGGAAAATGAATGCAAACAGACATACATGTCGAAAACTGAAAATTTAAAAAATTGAATCAAAATAAAAAAGGAATTATAAAATTTAATAAGTAGGAAAAAATATTTTCAATAGAATCGAAGACTGGATTATCTCAGTGGCGGATCTAGCTAAAGAATCAAGGGGGGGGGGCGAACTTAGTTATGGATCCCCCTCAAACGTGAATTTAACGGATGATTAAATTAACGGATGTTTCACGTAGGATGATTGGTGATGAAGATATAGTTGCAAAACATGTTTAACCAGATGCAAAGTAAATAACTACACTATTTTTTACAGTATTCAAAGTATTTATAAAACCTCTGAGCCTGAGCCAAATTACCCCTTGATCCGCCACTGTAATATCTTTACAATGAGATTGTAAAAAGCAAAAAGCTCTGAAAACTTACTTTCTCTAATTCCATCCAAATTGGAATGTTTTTGATTGGGAGGAATCTTCACTGTTGAAAAAGGTCCGATTGCCAATGATTTCTTAGGAGTTGGCAGAGTCACATTCACAGTTACCTATGGAGAAGAAAATTATTAAACTAAGAATATAATAAGATTAATCAATAATAAATTCCGAATTTGGAAGAAAAATGGTACCTAATTTCTGTTCAGAATGTTGGGAAGAAGAAGATTGTGGCTGTAGAGTTCTATTACAGGAGAGTGGAACCACAATGAGATAAGTCATAGCTAGTTCATTTACCTGCTACTTTATTAATGTAGGCACTGACACTGAATTACTTCATTACAGCTTTTTACCATGTTCAAAGTGTATAAAGTGTAAAGATTGTGTATAAGGTCTTGTTAATATCGTACAGTAGATAATTTCTTACATACTTCAAAATTTTTCAAGAAGCTTAATTATAACGACAATAATAATCAATTCTGTATCCAGATGCCTTAGCAAAATTAACAAGCTATAGCCTACAATGATTATTTATCTATTTGGTACATTGATATATTCTTGAAATTATGATAATTTATGATTTGAGAGAGAAAAAACAGCCTCTGACCAAATTATTTCTGTCCTTCTTCTGATGAGTGATGTAGCCTAGTATTGATGTTATTAAATAATTATCCTGAGTATATTGTACTTATCTGAAGGATAAAATTGATTTTTCATAAGAGAAATTACAAGACCATTGAAAGCTTTCAACACATCCTTGATAAACTTCTTACGAGATCTATCAGAAAACTCATAGATTTCAGAGAAATATCACTCACTTCCACTATGAATCACTGAACTAAGATTGATTAATTTGGAAAAAAATATCCCAATAATCAAGCAAATCCAATACTTCTAAGAACACATCCCGGTAAACACACACACATACTAAACGAAGTTGAAACAATTTTCAGAAACCTTTATCTAATCACAACACTTGAAGTTGATAGCTGCACAAGTCTCATTAAAACTTATTCTGGTACTGTATTAGAATTGGTTGAAAGTATTCTCTTATCATAAGTGGAGGCGAGCTGTATTATTTTTTCGCTTCCTCTAGGATTGCTTAAACGTTTAAGACAGAGTATTTGTAATAATTGTTATCATCATAATCATTATTTAGACATCATAGTATTTGACAAGAAATTAACGAAAATTATAGTGTACGGTTTGTTTTTCCTATTATCTGAACCTTGAACTTCAAGGTTCGTTTTTGTAGATAATTAGTGGAGTAAGTACCGCGGCGATTTTCGATTGATATTTTCACTTGTAGGCTGTTTGTATGAATTGCTTAATTTGCATCTTAGCCTAATTAATAGAAGAGCATCACAAATTGTGTACTGTATTATGTTAAAATTGATTCAAGATCGCTATTCTACTATACTGATTGGAGTCCCTCATCATCAATTAACGTAAATACAGTATTTAGTTAGAGACCAGGTTAGATGATTAATAGTTGGAACCTGTCCATTTAGTTGAATCACGTTCAGTTAATTAGTCGAAGAATCTTATTACAATATATTTTTATTCTACTCTGATTCAAGTATTGTAACTACCTGTATGTTAGGATTCGCCAGGTCCAAACGCTTCGATAAATTGATTGAATCGGTGATTGAAGCGTTTAGCCTCGTCCAAACCCTTCAAATCGATTTTATCGATTGAATTTATCGAAGCGTTTGGACCTGGCTTTACTGTAGAGCTATGAAATAAATAATTCCTAGCATTTCAGCCAACTCTATTCAAATCGTTGCTGTACTGTATGACTCTGTTTGATGTGTATTTTCCCAAGTCACCATTGTCATGGATCATGGCAGCCGCCATTGTCGTTCAAACAGCTTTCGATAAAAAAGCTTGCTTTAGGGGAGTGAATAGTGTTCAAATAATATAAGTTTGGAGGTTAAAGTGCAAAAAATTGATTCAAATTTGAAAGCTTACATTAGCAGTAGCATGACGCTGCAAGTCAATAATGTCAGCGGTTACTTCGAAATTGTAGACGCCTTTCTTGAGTTTTGTGTCTGAATAGAGGAGTCCTGTGGTGGGTCCGATACGGAATACTTGGTTCACATAGGCTGAAACAAAAATTGAATCAGTTTATTGAACAAATGGCCAGTTGCACGAATGCAATTCAACCACCGTAAAATGATGTCATCTAACCGAAACAATGCCACAAGAAGCAATGAACAAATCTGATGTCAATACAATGAAGTCATTTTATGGTCGTTCAATTCATTTGCACTTTCGTGTAACAGGCCGTTGAAGATAGATGAAATGGATCAGGAACAATGCTGTAAAATGCTGCAATGCTTGAATATTTTCTATGTAATTCAATGAAGATTGAGGTTCTTACCGTCATCAGTCAGTAGTCCGTACTGAACAGTGTTTTTTAAAGAAGTGATCAATTTCAATGCAGTCAGCAAGCCAATAAAGTCAGTGGTGGTGGTCACATTGTAAGCTGGCTTCTCAAATCTGAATTCTTCATCCTAAAACATGAAAATTTCCCTATAAGCTTAGTTGATTTTTCATATTATTGGCCAATATTTACTTAATTAACTACGTCTATTGCAAAATTAAAAATTTAATTATTTCAAAAATTAGATGATTTGAGATAAGATTATGAATTTGATGATTTTATGCATTGGAACATTTTATTAATTTGTAATTTTAGATAAAATTATAAAATTCATGAAATTATTGAGAAATTAGTAATACACATGAGAAATTATAATAAGTGTACATGAGGTCTGGTGTCAGGAAGTTCAGGGTCTTCTGTATAACTTCTTCTGTATAACTTAATATATTTTACCAAGAAGTTTCAGCCATAATTCACTAGTCTACTTATTTTGGTAGAATTTATAATTGAAATATGGTTTAATCATTAAAGCTCTTGAGTATGAGATTCTAACATTATTAAAATCTTCCTCACTATTTTCATTTCTAACAATATAAACGAGAAATCGATAATGTCAGTGGATTCTGTGAATAATATTTTACTCTCCAAATTCGAGAAAAAGTAGAACATATGAATGCTATAAATGATTATTAATTCACAGTACTGTATATGAATAATACAATTATAATTCACAGTAAACCTTGTAATAAAACTTACCGAATATTTGCTGAGGGACAGTATTCTCCCTATAGATCGTTCAACCTCTGCAAAATCATCCCTGAAGCTGCTATCATAGAAGGTGTTCGACTCCTGAATATTATAACTCTGTTCATTGGACTGATACTTCCTAGCTACAATCCTTCTGAAGACTGCATGGAAACCTGCTGAAAAATTTGATCGATTGAAATCAGGATTTTATCACAAGGAAGAATGTTTTTAGTCACGGAATTAATAGTTTTCCCTTCCATGAATAATTTATTGACAGTAATCAGCACAAGGAAAAACATGTTTCAGTTCAAGATTAATCTCTCCTTTCATGAATAAATGATTTTTTTCGGCAATAATTAGTATCTTATCTTCAAAAATAGTGATGAAGATTGATTATTATATTTGAATCCATTTTTATTGTCAATAGTCTAGAGCTGAATTGACGTACAGAATTGACGTAATATTTATTATAAGAGCACTTCATTCATATTTCCTTGCATTTCAGAATGTTGAGTGACCCATCATTAGTAATTGTAGATAAGTGTATCTACTTTCATTATTAATATCATTAGTAGATAGCTCAACTATTGATAGTCTAGTAATTAATATGAGAAGTCTATTTTGAGAACACGTCATTAAATATATCCTTTTATTTGAGCAAAATGTAAAAATACAGTTTTCACAGTACTTAAATGCTACAGTATTAATCATGTTACAGTTACAGTATCATAATTATTCTAGGTGAATCAATACTTTTTCATTGGTGAGGTCAGATAATGAGTATTTACGGATTGTTATCAGACTGGCTATAAATAACTATATATTGTATTCAAAGACTCTCCAACTCTCCATAATTATTACTCTCCATGCTTCTTATTACACATTACACAGCAGACTAATATTAGGCTATGCAGTATACACTGTACACAGGTCATGAAATGATGAACTCCTGATAACCCTTTGTTAATTGGATTATCAAGAAGCATCAACCATCAAAAAGTGAATGAAAAGCGATTACATTTATTGCTCAATAAAGAACTTCACATTTTCTCAACGCTTTACAAAACTTTGGTAAACTTGAAACCATTTGTAAGAATTTGAAAGACTGTGAAATATTTTAAAAGATTTTGAGTGTCTCCGAGAATTGAACAGTTTTGGGCTCATTTTTATATTGAATGGAAACTTTGTAGTTTCACATTGATCTTGTGAAGATATTTATAATTTTTTATTAATTCATCAGTCTTTAAACTTACCACCATTTATCAAAGATCCATAAGCTGACAAAGTCGAAAGCAAATAAATCAAACTCAAAAATACTCTCACAAAACTGCACATTTTTGCCTTCACAACAACTGGACCACTCAACCTATCCCTGGTTAACACTTGACAACACTTATGGTCGAAACAAACCCACCAGCAATTTCATCGACACTGAATCCATCAGATTTGATTAGAAATCAGGAAAAATCACAACACGATTGAGAGAAATCGATAAAAATTGAAGAATAAATCAATCAACCTGAATATAATTTGAGCTCTATTAAATTTAACATTTTACTTAACACTTGATCAAACTCCACATTTATCACTACAATAATTTAATTATCACTCCAATAGTTCAATTCAATTGGTCTTTTAAAACTTCAATTAATCAATTCACGAAAAAATAAATTGCGTTTGATTACAGTTTTGAATCGGGGAAGATATTCTCTTCGAAGATATCAGAGAAGATATCGCTCTAGGTTTCGAGCTGACAACATAAACTGAATTCGCTTCAAAGTATCCAATTCATCGAATAAGGAAACAAGCTCAACTTGAGAACAATGAACGTTATGAAAAAAATTCAACGTTGTTTGTCAAATTCTGAGTGTTTAAAGAGGTCTACAATCTATGAAGCTGGCAAAACTACACTGAAAAATATAGCAGACTTGAAGCAAACTGTGAAACTGAGTAGGGTAATCAGTAGTTGCTGAGATAATGGTTGTGCTATCGGGAGCCTCTGAGACGAGTGTACTTAGCCATGGATCGTATTCGTAATTGGATAGTCAATAAAAAAGCTACGCATCAATATTCTTTTTTTGTTAGCTGTGAACGTGTTCAGAATGGAAATAACTGTTTCGATAACGTAGTGATCTGTCGGCTGTAGTTTACAGAAGTGAGATGAATCATATTTTACGTTGAAATTATACAAATGCGAGATTAGATCACTCGTATTTTGTGTCTGTCGGAGAAATTGTGCATTTATTTCTTAGAAGTTAATAGAAAAGAAAGACAATAAAACAAAAACAAGTTTATCGATCGTTTGTTAGAGATTGGATAAGATTAGATTGGAGAGAAATAGAGAGATTAGATTTATTACTAGAGAGAGAGAGAGTAACTGAAAGATAGAGAGAAAAAAATGGTGAGATAATGCGTGAGTAGAAGACAATGGTGAGGAAAAGAGTGAGTAGCAGAGAGATAAGATTGGATTGATTAACTCTCCATTTCAAATCAAATAGTAAATAGAATATAATTCCAGTTTCTAATAATTTAAAACGTAATTAATCATTTGATGAACGCAAAGCATAAACTGGAGATTTATTCAATTATATGGGGATGACATTCAATAATATAATATATTTTATAACAATGATGTAGCTTATTAAAAAAAACTAAAACGGCGGAGCTCGAACATAATGAGCGTCTACTTTTGAAAGAGGATATTATAAAATAAATACAGTATTATCGAAAGATGATATTATGAATACAGTATTATCAAAAGATGATCAACAGTACCCTCCACATCAAAATGTAATGATCGAGAAGAGAATACATCAGATAAGATTTTACTCTATTCATTTAAATAAAAAGTATGTCGGCATAAATTCCAGATAATAATTACTGAGAATTCTAAATTATTAAATCCTATATTAAAAAACAGGGAGAGAGGGAGAGAAAGATAGAGAGAGTGTGAAAGAGAAGGACTTCATGAGAGAGAAAACTGATAAAGAGTGTGAGTGTGAAATCGTGATAAGGAATTAATCGGTTCATTGTCAAATGAGCAAACAGCGCAGGCTGCATGAACTGGAATTAAACACTGTGATCATTCTAGCTTCAAAATTATTACGCTTATCTCCATGATACACTGTTTCAATGATTTCATAAAAACTTGGCCCTTGTTTGTTGAAACAACTGATTCAGACTATCATTGACATTGACTCAAGCTGAATGTAAACAACGCTCGAGTGCGACTTCCAAAAACAGTGGAATCATTCAATATTGTTGTCTAATAAGTGATAAGTATATTAGCTGATATCTAATGCTTAGTTTCAAATATAATATTGTATTTAATATTATATTTTGATATTTAATGCTCAGTTCACAACCTTGCTGACATTTAAGTTACATACATACTTGACTCACTCTGTTGAAGCGCAACATACCCGTACCATGATATTTACACGAGAAAAGAGTGGTTCATAAATACGGATTTTACTCAAAGGTGGCTTTTCAAGAGACCCTTTCCGAAAGGAACCCTCAAGTAACGTTCATAAATCCTTCCGTTTATAAAGCCCTTGAGTTCATAGATCATAGTACAGTAGTTGAGAATGTAATGTGGATGATTGGGTACGTCTTATGTCATTTGCGTACATCATATGTGGGTGCCTACAAGAATGTTGTTAAATTCATGATTATAATATAGAATACTATATACCGGTAATTAGAAACTTGATATTATATTATATAACTGCTTTTAGAGATTAGAGAATTCAAATTATCATAATTGTAAATTCTTAATACCTATATTGCTATAGGTAGTTAATACCTATTCTATATTTTTATCATTCTATAGGCTTTAAATCATTCAAATTGTTAAGATAAGAGTGGTTGAAACTACTGTTATCAACAATGAGGTAATTTATGAATGAAAAAACACCTTGTTAGTAAGCAATAGCAACTCACAGGCTACCTCCACCTTTATTGTTATTATTAGACAAACATAAATGAAGCTCTCATTATACAAGAAACATGAATAATGTCTATAATGTGAATAATAATTGCCTTTACGAACTGGTTAAACTCCCAGGATCATTTTCTGCTGTTCAGTCCTGAAAATAGAAATTGAAAAGCTTTATCAGAAATTGTTCTTGTCTCTGCTAAGTAATGAGTATTATCATAGACAGACTAACCATGTAATGGATTTCACTTGTATGGATTACCTCTGATATAATATCATCCCCTTAATGTTTATAGTAAATGAATTAGGCTACAGGACAAATAAATCTAATGCCCAAATTTGAAAATAGTGGTTCAAATCAATAAAAATAGAGCTCGCCTAAATACTATATTATCCAATTCTAAATGAAGGTATCATCAATCAACTCAAACAAATACTGGTGAAAATCTAGTGTATATATCTCTTCAAAGGCGCTTGCACACGATCTTTCAATCAAATCGCACCCAATAAAATAAACATTAATTCAACTGATGACTTGTAAAGATACACACTCACTAGACTAGAATCAAATACTATGGAGTCTGGAGTTACAGTTCATGTCTCTTCAATTTTGTTTTCCATGACGAACTGCATTCTAATAAATCACTTTGAACTTGTTTTCCATAAGACTCAGCAGTCTAACTTTTATAAGTGACAAATATTTATCACTTATTCGAGTGGTGCGCATTCGGATTTTCATCCATCTTCCCACTTCAGTGTTGAAGATGAGATGAATGAAAATCCGAAAGCGCTGCACTCAAGTAAGTGATAAATATTTGTTACTTATGAAAGTTGGACTGCTAACTTTACTATTGTCTAACTCATCATGTTTGTTCTACAAATGAGGATATTTATTGAGTTATAAATTCAATAAAAAACATACAAGCTTCTTCCACAAATATATGCCTACTTAATTTTTGACAAAAGCAGACAAATTTCTTTGATACATGACACTCTTACTCAAATCTTGAATACCCACTTGACAGGTATACGAGGTGTGAGCCTGGTCATACTAGCCCACTGACCATCGCAGAGGTCATCGAAGGTCATTTGGTCCAGCGGCTTTCCTCCGAGGTCTCCTGGACCTCTGCAAGTTGGCGGAGAGTCCCACACTATGGCACTGTTGTTTCTCAGCCAACTGCAATTGAAAAGTTAGTATTTGTTATGAGACTATCGGTCAGACTATGCACGTGAATTGTATTTTCAATCCTTAAGATTATGTAATTTCACCGAGGACAATGGGGATCTTCTTGAACTAAAAAGTATTTGATTCGTTGGATTAAAAAGTATTGGACTCGGTGGATTACAAGGCGGTTAAATCCAATTAGATTTTTGTGCAAAGGACCGAATATGATATAAATTATGAACGATGATAGATAGGATGCACTTACAGAACTGTTATTAATAGAAATGAATTAAAATCTTTCCCATTACTAAATAAGATACACAATAATAAAAAATAATAGTAGATTATGAGAAAACCTAAATGAATGAAGATATTATCATGAATAAAGGATTCTCATAATACGAATTCTATGGAAATACCAACTCAGCAAAATATAATAAAGTACAATAAAATTTAATGCAATATAACACAGCTAATTGTTGATTTACGCTACTAAACCATGCTCTGAGATTAGATTAAATGGATCCCTGTTCCTTATTCAGTACACATAATACTAAATGAAAGGTTCAACAGGCTTAATGATAGAACGTACAAGCACTTGTCCTGCCAGAAGGGCTTGTACTTTTGCACGTTCACGTCCGGCTGAAGGACAGAGCTCTTTACGGAAAACAAAATTGTCCTTCCAGCAGCAAGCATTAGTGGATCTGTCTGCTCCTAACCACTTTGCTTAGAACCGTTGACTTTTCTATTATTTACTTTTTAAAATCATTTCTTGTGATTTCACCAAAAAATTGTTCCATCATCGTAAATAATATGATCCAATAAACGAAGAAAATAATCTTTATTGATTAATTAGAAAGCAAACAAAAAATTAAAATACAAAGTGAAACAGATAAAAAGTCAAATTAAAAATTTCAAATTGATGTTGCAAAGCGAAACTAACTAAAACTTTCCTAAAAGCAAACAAATACAAAATAAAACATATTTATCAAAAGTCAAAGTTTGAAAAGGGCAAATTAAAATCAACCAAAACTTTATTAAAACAAACAAAATTAAAGTTATAAAGAAACGAATTTAGCAAAAGTCAAAGTTTAAAAAGTTCAAGTTGAAGCTAAAATTAAATCAGCAAACAAAAATTAAATCAACATTTTTTTCAATTTTAAAAACTCATGTAATGCTGAGAAGCATTCAAATCGCATATTAATAAATTTATTTGTGAGGGTTCCAACCTCCTCCTCCTTCAGTTTGGTCATAGGAATTATCAAATGAAATGTTATAAATATTAGTAGATAAAATATTTCAAAATTTAGTGGTCAACTTCCTTCATCAGCCTATCCTCCAACTGGAAAACCCAATATGCACTTCATCATGAAATAAATTGGTGGAATATAAATATCACAGTAATAATACAAGATAATTATCATACATGGTAAAATGCAGTAACAACAGTAATTGTGTTGTCGGTTGATGCATTCAAATCCTCCAACTTGCATATTGTGGTAGTCACATCAATAGACCCAGATGACTATACGAACAAGATTTTTATAATAATGAGATTTATTACCTCGTAATAATTAAAATGCCCTATTCAACTATTTACTGTTTATTGATCAAAATATGTAGCAGGAACAAAATGAAAAGCGTCAGCCATGACTGACTGGACAGAGCTACCAACTTGATTTTTCTGCTGGTAGATAAAAATCTAATTGTAAAGAACAGTAGCAGTACACAGGATTTAAAATGAATTTTACGTTCTATCATTAAAAGCCCAAAACTGTCCCTCTTCAAATTTAGAAAACAGTCCAAAATCTAGGTTATGTTCCATATCTAGAACATATCTCATGAGACAAGTACGAAGTACTGTAATCGAATTCAATTGTAAGAATATGATAAGTTGAATAAACTGATTCAAATCAATCGATTGTAATGTAAACAACAAATGACGTAACGAATTGAAGCTCCTCTATTGGAGGAGGCGTGGCTACTTCCAGTCATCGGCCAATCACAGCACAGGACGTCATCGACTCCAAACTCGCCCAATCAGAAGCAACCTCCCATTTAGTTGACTTTCAGAGTGACTATCGATATTACAATACAATTGAAATTATGAACTACGATATTATAACATGATAATTATGTCAATGTCCTACAATAATTATGTCATATAATTTATTATGAATATTGGTTACTTCGGTTCGAGATTTAATTTAGTATTTTCGAATTTTGATTGAAAATAATTAAGTGACTAATCTTTTGAAGCTATTATTCTTTCAAGTCTTTGGTTATTAAGATTTCCTAACTAATATTCAGTTGAATGTTTGATTATATATAGAGGAAATTGTTTGCAACTAAATTGTGAACTATTTAATATCTATAGTGGATAGTTCTTTAAGGTTATGACTGGAATGCCGAGACTTCAGTCAAAATTTAGTTGTACTCTTACAGAGAGGGAGCAAAATAAGGTGAAATCCACTTCCTTTATTATTCATTATAGGGATGAGGTCAATAATCCAGAATTAAGTTATGAACTTTCAGTAAATTTTGTTTATGTGTTTTTCAAACTTTCTTCTATATAACTGAAACATTTCCGTTAAAATTTTAAAATTTGTGATAGTGCATAAAATTGAGAAAACAATATCACAGAATGTAAAACACAAACAATAACTTTGTGAAATCATAATCACTTATTTTAAAAATGCGGAATAATTAAAGAAAAACTCACTATCAAATTCATAGAAAGCAATAAACCAGTGTAACACAACCCGTACGACTATTCTATCGCGAAATCAGAAAAACCGCACTGTACTAAACTGTAGGAGAATCAACACTGATTTTCAGTTTTGTCTGACGATAATAACCAAAATTATGAACGTTTACATTCAGCCTTGAAGCTTATTAACACACTGGTCATAAAATCTTCACTAAATACTCAAAGTCATTCATTCAGTCCTTCAATTGCTTCCATGTGCTTCGTTTTTTTTATTCACGTATCACCTGTATTTCCATACTCTTGGTTCTATTTATATTTTTGTATTTTGTCTCGGAACTCAGCCAACAAAATCCTTTTTGATTCATTCAAATCTTACCTTGTATTCAGAATGTAAAGGCGTATTTCGCTGAATTTCATCCACTAGCAAAACGAAATAATTATATAGCTTCACAATATCAACAAGCAGTAGGATGAATTAAAATTAAAAATCTCCATTTATAAATTTTATAGATGGAACCGAGAATGTGAAGTTTTGGTCACTCTTATGCACCATCTTTGGTTCAAGGTGAATTCAACCATAGAGAAGGAAGAAGAGAAGTTTTTTCCTTCTCTGTGGTTCAACTTAATGTAGATTAAACTTGGTTAAAACTGTGAATCTTCGGTTTGAACACAGATAAGGAAGAACTTCTTCTTCTTCCTTCTCTATGGTTTGAATTTGTAAAAGCTACTGTTTTTTCAACACAGTTTGAACGGAGATGGTGCATACACCATACAGGCCTAATTATTGATTTTTTTCTAAAACGTATAAGCTTAGAGAAGCGATACTCTCTAATCTGAGTTAATTTGAAGATACTTTTCTAATCTGTTCTCTGTGGTATAAGCCCATCACTAACAATTATTGTGTAATGTAATCTGTAGGAATTTATGAATTAATTTGAAAGGATAGAAAGATTTTGAAAGATTTGACATTAGAAGATTTCCATAGTTTGTATAAAATTTGATTGATGAAGAATGGATGAGAAATAGTTTGAGAAATAGATTGCCCAGAGAGAAAAGAAGTAAAATTATTCTCCTCCTAAAGGCCTACTCTCTGAACTTGACCAAACGCAACTGGGGCATACAATTCTTTGTCCACTTGTCTTTTGGTAATAATTGCTTGTGCTATGTCTGTTGAGTGGAATAATCACTTTCCGATCTTTTTTTTATAATTTGTAAGGCTCACTCAGATGATTGAAAAACAATAAATAAGATAGTGCATGATTATATTCCATTGTGATATCTTTCATCAATATTTAAATCATGATCAATTGATCACATGCAGTTGGAAGTATTCATTGGATAAATTGAGAGTTTGTTCTCATCATAAAATGATTGAAAATTAGTACAATAATGCTTGAAATGCCATGATAATGACATAGTGCAATAAGCAAATGACAGGACGGGAAATCGGGTAGCCACCCCCGGTCATAAGTTCATCTATTTCTTATAAAAACTGTACTTACTTGGCTAGATAGAGTATGTTGCAGTCACAATGCCAGGGATTTTTGGCCAGTTTCATCGACACAAGATTCGGTATGAAGTTCAAGCAATCTGCTGGCAGAAACTGGAATTTGTTGCTATCCAATTGTCTGAAAAATTGAGAAATTTCAATTTACAATCATTTACAATTTTTAAAACCAACAGTACTCAATGAAACAAGTACAGAGATAAATAAGGAGAACTTACTTAACAATGACGTGAATGGAGTTAAGAGTTTCAATAAAGTAAACATTTTTTTTCTTATTCTTTTTTTTTATTTCTCTAAGCTTAATATGTAAGCTCTTTATGCTCTTTCTTAAGTTCTTCATGTGAGTCTATTTTTTGGCTTTAGTGTTGCAATGGAAATCGATTATGTTAATCAACTGTTGTATATTTATGCCTGTCATGTATTTATGTTTAATGATTGTGCATGTAACTTGATTTGAGGCTGCAACTCCATATTTCTATTCGTATGGCTTGGCCGTAAACAAATTAATAAAATGATTATTTATCTATTCATGTAAGTTTATTTTGTCTATTATAATCAAGCAGATGTAATTATTATCTAATGAAGAGAATAGAACATCAATTTCACTCAAAAAGCTGAAAATTTGTAAGCTGTGGAGAACCCCTTTCAAAAATGTTTGAATCTGCAAAGATTTACTAAATCCAGTGGTAACATGTCCTACATCATGTTAAGAGTCCAATAAAACTTGACTTTTATTTGAAAGACTACCTTTCATAAATTCATACATTCAGCCTCCCACATTCATGGAAGGGCTCATATCACCTTCAGCATCTCAATATAACAAGACAAGGCCGACCTCATATCAATAGCAAATAAAGACTGACCCATATTTGATGTTATAGGGAGAGATTCTTATGAGATTTTTTCAATTTCGCTCACACAAGAACATAAAATGATGGTCAGGTCTGTTGGTGATTTGACACGGAGAATGCGAGAGGAATTTCGTACAATGTTGTGGGAGAGATGACGTAGGTAATGGGAGGTGAAGGGGAAGAAGAAGAAGAAGATGAAGAAGAAAAAAAGGAGAAAGAGGAAGAGGAGAGCAATAAGAAGAACGAGACGAATAGACGAAGTGGAAAGTAGAAATAGAGAGTGATGGAGAGGAGAGAAGTGGAAGAACAAGATAAACACGAAGAATAAGAATAGAATGTAGAAGAAATACAGTATGGAAATGAGAAAGAAAAACGAAAAGAATGGGAGAGAGGAAGGATGAAGTAATAAAATGAGAATTGGAGAAGATTTAAAAGAATAAGAAGAATGTGTATTGGTGGAAAGGTATAACTAGTAGAAGATTGTGAATGATAAAAGGAGATATAAGAATGATAAGAAAAGGAGAAAGATCAGATGATGTGAATTATAAAGATAACATAAGAGATAGAGATAGAGAGTGAGAGAATAAGTGGATCCGACGAATAGTTTTAACTGAACATTGTTTAAAGTAGAAGACAAAGAAGGAAAAAAAAGTAAAAGATGAGAAAGTAGTCGGGGAAAAGAGGGGGAAAAGAAGGGGTAATGAAGAGGAGAAGCGAGATAAGACGAAACATAGGAAGAAGAAGTAGAAGAAAAAAAAAGAAGAAGGAGAAGAAAAGAAGAAGAAAAATGAACAGAGAAAAAATGTTAGAGAAAGAGAAAGGTGTATGAGAGGTCAAAGGAGATGTGTAACGGAAATAATTATTGTTAGCGGATGCAAATAAGTTAATAATTGACTAAGGTGTGCAAGAGACAAACAACTAAAGAAGAAAAAAGAAAAGGTATGAGATAAAGAAGAATAACAGTTTCAAATTGAAAAAGAGTTTCACCTGTGATGCTTGACTGGCATGTTTAACTTCTGACACAGTGTCTGGTGAGATGTTGTGATATTTATAATACATAATGAAAACACTGGAATGTAGTCAAAAAATATCACTGTATTTATTAGAATTTAACAAACATGTTTCGGCATCATTGTGCCATCTTCAGTGTACTATAAAACTATATTCCAGTGTTTTCATTAAGAATAACAGTGATAATTGGAATAGAATAGAATGACAGCTTTGATTTGTTTTTGGGAGGGCAAAGTTAGGGCGCAGCCGGCCCTCTCTTGCAATTAACCCTAATGAAAAGAAGAGAAAATATGAAGAAGAAGGAGTTGGGATAATTGAGGATTAGAAAAGAAAGTTGAGAAAAAGAAGAGAATGGACCATAAAAAAGAAACAGTAAGGAAGAGAAAAACTGGTGGGATCAAAAGACAAATAAGAAGAACTAGATGGGAAGGAAAGCGATAGTGGACAATAAAAGGGTGGAACAGAAAGAACATAACCCCGTGGAAACGTGTACTACAAAAAATGTCACTGAGAAAAAGCAAGGAATGACATTGGCCTACTTCTGTCTGCATTTGACCCACTTCGAGAATCCGGCGATCGCTTTACCACGATCAAAATACAATAATATTTGATGTCAAAAACAATACCACCTACTTCTTACTCTCTGTTGAGACCTCTGTTGAAGTGAACGATTCCCTTTCATTTCCTATTTGCATAGCTCAACTTTCTTATGATTGATCTGTTTCAGAACACTGGTGTCCTTGCTCCCTTTGGAAAATAGTACAACCATTGCCTTAATCTTGCTTTATTGGATGCCGTTTCAAGATATCTTAGTATACAAGTGCTGGGTTGCACCAACCAGGATCAACTATTTTGAATCAGCTGATCTCATTTGATTAGCATTGCACTGATCCTGGATCAAAGTTGATCTTGCTTGGTGCAACCCAACAAAGGTATTTTATTAATCATTTATAAAATATTATTGTTTGATTGTGATATAATTATTCACATGGAATAGTGAAATTTGAATATATTAATGAATTCTAACATGTTTATTCTTGGGAGGAGATATTAAAGAATTTGAAGGGAAAATTATAAAGGTCCCTTCAGTCTTTGAAGTAAAACACCTCGAAGTTATTTTGATCAGGGATTCTTAGGGCCGGTTCATGAGCTCGGGATTTAGCTAAGTCCTAGACTAAAACTGGTGGCCACCGTAGCATCGACGAACGTTAGCCTCGACATTATGTACTAAGGGCTCTCTATGCTGCTAACCCACTAACCTGTCGAGACAACCGTAGCGGAGGGCGATAAGTGCCTGTCTGATAATCCAAAGGTTCCAAGATCGAATACAGTTGCCGGAACGGATTTTGACAGAAACGGCCACTCCCGTCTTTCGGAGGAGACGAAAAGCCGTCGGTCCCGACTGCCTAAAAACAGTCGTCATCTCTCATCATCCCCCCTCTCATTACCCACGCACAAGCCTAGAGCTCATGTGGGCATCAACCTCAAAAAAAATGTATAGTGTGTACGCCTCTTCCCTGTTTTAGCGGACGTACGAAGTTATATGAAACAAGTCATTGGAAAGACACAAACATATAAATGTTTCTCTATGATAGTGTGTATACTGTACATAATTTAACGAATTACTTAGAAATGAAATTTAATAAATTCCTTTTCAACTCCTTTTTTGAACCCAGGTGATCTGTACTAGAAGTTACCCAGTAGGTCAATGACCCTTTTAGTGAGCATTGGACTGGTATGAATACAGTGAAGCCAGTGCCTAGTTAATTGTATTTGCCGGCTCGATAATAATTAATCGGTCCATTCTCTCCTCCATTGTATTTCACGGACCACTGGGCCATTTCACCCCACCCACCCTCTAGTCTGGCCTTAGGGCAGGCAACTGAGCATTCATTGTAATGTGGCTGCTGTAATAGAGACAGGCCTCACTAAAGGTAGGCCTTACTTGCTTGGTTTAAAGGGTGCTAAGTGACTACCTTATAATTATAATGTAGTGAGGTATAAATTATTATGATTTATACTCAAATACACTCGTAAATAAGAAATTTGTGTGACATAGTACATTCTTAAAATTAGAATACCAATCATTTTTTAAACTTCTTTCAAGAGGACCGACTTTGAAGATCACCTCTCTGTCATTAAAAATAGCCTTTCTTGGTATTCCTTTGTAAGCTTAAAATGATAAAATCTGACACTGGTATAGGGAAATTGTAGAACAGAAGTGTATTACTTGACAAAAAATATTTATCTATCCATTTATTTGTTGACAATTATATACTGCACAATATGTGGGAAGAAATAACAGGCATAACCCGCGTAACCCAAAACTACTTCAATCCCAAATTTGGATTACACGTTCTAGAGGTTATGTTTTTATGTTCATATTATGAGTCCTTTTCCACTGATAATATTGATCCAAGAGCTACAAAACAACAAAAATTTTGACTCACATATCTTCTCAATGTGAATCTTATGGGATTTGACAAAAACCTAGCAGATTCAAACGAACTAACCAATAAAAAGTGTAACATTCGATGGCTACACACAGGTTTCCAGTGCTTAATTTCTGAAATTTCTGCTGTGAGAACGGTCATTCAGATGTTGATTCATTCAATTTTCCTTGGATGTTGACTCTTCTACTCAATGAATCATCAAGTTGATGACCATTGTATCATTGAATCAATGACGATTCAATTAATGAACGATTGACAAACTGGGCAAGAGTAACAACTCATTATTGACTATTACTCGAGCTTGATAACTCATATTATAAAGTTATTAGCATAGAGCGCAAAACATCTCAAATAACAGTATCATTGTTTCACACTGGCAATAAACCGGACTTGAATAAACACTGAAGAGCTGTAAATCGTTAACCCATTCCAATGTTTCCGAAGTTAGTTAAAGATCGAACAAATATTGACGACAATCGATACAGGAGGGTGTGGGAAGAAATTAGGAAGAGAGAAAAAGATAGAAATAGGAAGTAAACAGGAAGGAGATGGAGAAATACTTGAAGAGCGCGAAAAGACGCAGATGGAGAAGAAGAATTAAAAGAATATTCCAAGGAGAGAGAGGATCAATGCGGGACGGTTGAGTTGAGGAGAGACAAAGAGAGGGAAAAGTAGGAAAATGAGAAAGATGAAGAGAGAAAGAGAAAGATGAGGAAAGAAAGAGAAATAAAGATGAGGAGAAAAAGAGAGAGAAGAATAGTACAAGAAGAAAGAGGATCAATGAAAGCCATTTAAATTGAGAAGAGAGAGAGAAAGAGAAAAAAGGATGAATGGCACAGATGAGAGGGGAGAGAAGGAGGAGGAAGTGGAGGAGGAGGAGGGAGAAGGAGGAGGAAGGAGGGAGAGGAGAGGAGGGAGAGAGTGAAGAGAAGGAAGAGAAGGAAGAGAGAAGGAGAGGAAGAGAGAAGGAGAAGAAGAAGGAGGAAGAAGGAGAGAGAAGGAGAGGTGAAGATGAAGATATGAAGATGAAGATGAAGTTGAAGATGAAGAGAAGAATGGAGATGAAGATGAAGATGAAGAGAGAAAGGGAAATGGAGATGAGGAAAAAGAGGATAAATGAAAGGCATTTGATTTGAGAAGAGAGAGAGAGAAGGAGAATGAACGTTGAAGGATGATGAGGCAATAAAGAAGAGCAAGAAGAAGAGGACTAAGAAGTTAAAGGAGAACAAAAAGAAGGAAGAGAGAAAGAGAGAGTGTGATTGAAATTCAAGCAAGAATTATTATTTCAAAAGCGAGAAATGGTATTCTCTTCTCTTAAACCAAACAACTCAGCAAGAGTGCAAACAAACTTCCATATAAGAGTATAAACGCATTCCACCTACTTACTGTACTTTGGGTCCCCTTTACTCGGGCCATAATTTATTATTGTACATTCAGTCTCGATGTTTAAACAGGGTCCAATGCATTACGACTTGTGCTTTTACTTAAGTGGGGGACCTTAAGGGCTACTTGTGGATTTAGAGTTGAGTTATGGGAAGGAAAGGGTCACTTTTGAGCCAACCAGCTCCACAAGGTCGCGAACCCTCGACTTCTTGAAAACCATTCATCCTATAAACGCTTACAAGTGGAAAATTTTCTTGTTTGACATGAAGTTTTCTTCCAATTCCTCATTTTCCTTTACAGTGTCCCAAAAAATAGTGACTCCAGTTCTACCACCGTATTCTACAAGTCAAATTAACAGAAAATGTCATTGCCAAACTGCTGAATTCTCCTTACTTCATCTGTAATCCGCCATTTTGTGTTTTCAATATTTTTCATCATATCTTATGTACTTATTTTTCATGTAGTTATGTACTTATGTAGGCAGCGACCGGAACAAAATAAAAATTACAGTAATAATGAGATAACAATATCGATTCTAGATTCTACTGATAGAGAAAAGTCTATTTAAAATGTGCAAGTGGTTTCTGTTCTTATCAAATTCATGGCATGGAAGCAACGTCTTGAAATGCACGAAGATTATCAGCTGTAACGTGCATTTCCAGTAACGAGATTGGAGACTTGGGTCCCTCAACAGAAGAGGCTAGCAGAAAGAGAGCCGGTAAAAAAGAATTGGAATGAGAGAAAAGAATACAAAGAGGAGTTGAAATGAGAAGTTGATCAGATACGTACAAGTAGCCGGAAGAAACTTTTCCCTAGGCACCTTTACATTGCCTCCAAGAAACCATACAGCTCTGATTGTTATGCTTTCTTCAATTGTGGCATCTCTTTTCAGTAACTTCTGTTTCTACTCATTTTCTTCCCTTTCTTCTTCTTCTATTTTATTGTTTCCTGTATAAATACTTCGATCGTTGCGTTTCTTCACTAACTTCTGTTCCCACTCGTTTCTCTACTTACTAGTTTTACTGTTTCTCTTTCTTCTTTTTATTATTTTGTTACCTATTATTTACTCACACTACCATAACCTTGTAGAATCAGCCTATTGTGCTATTGTCTTCTAAAGGTAGGTTTTCGCTGCTGCGAATGAGTAGCACACTCCGGCTCCGTTAGTCAAAATAGCAACTTTTTCAAACAAAACATTATGCCCACTCTTATATTAAATACTGGATATTAATAAATTAAGTGAATGAACAATATTCATACTAAATGGTTCCTATTTTTGCAGGGTTATTTTTGTATATTTTCATTTCAAGTTTAAATTAGTTGCTATTTTGACTAACGGTAGCTGGAGTCTGCTACTTAGCAGCAGAAGCGAAAAACCTACCTTGAAAGTTTTAATGCCGTGTTCACATGTTTCCAATGGACTGTCCAGTCGCTAGCAGAGAGAATATAGGAGATAATAGATTAAATAGATATAGCAGGATCCATTCAACTTGTCAGAAAACAGCTGATTGATGTACGCTCGTTTACTAACGTTAAATCAGCTGTTCTCTGACAAGTTAAATGGATACTGCTATAATTATAGAGTATTGAGCATAGAAAGTTGGGTGCAAGTTTAATTTCGTCGCAACATTCGAGTAAAATTTTAATTTGTTTTGAAGTTTAAGTGATATTATTATGGTTTGTGGTTTTGTTTTGTAATAAGCTGTAGATGAAATAATAATAGATCACGTGGAAAATGATCAAGATCTTCTTGATCACGATCAAGATCGTGTCAATCATCCACCATCTACCCACCTGCAGTGAGGCCCACGTTATAGAGTCTGTGAAATGAAAGGTTTTTATTATTGGGTGGAATTTGATAAAATTTTGGTCGTGAATATTGGCTTCAAAAGTTTGAATTATCAAGAACATCAACTCACAGTTTTGAATATAGAAACTGGAAGTTGTCACAACCTTAAATTTACTCATTCAAGCCAATAATGGCTTTATATAGGTTTTTGTTAAGAACACGTCTACTCACATTTTGAATATAAAGTATCGATACCCATCGAAGTTGTCACATTCAACTACAATATCTCATTCAACTACTCATTCAACTCACAGTTTCTTAAGACTTTTCAACGGCTCGAACACAGTGTGTCCCATGAAGTTGATGACGTTATTGTTGAGCAGAAGTGTGGTGAGGTTATGTAGACCGACAAATGCTCCAGCCTCCAATCGTTGCAGGTTATTGGAAAACAGGTAGAGCTTTTCCAGCTGGCCACAGTTGCGGAAAAGTCCCTCCGGTAGGCGCTCAACGTAGTTCTGTTCCAGGTGGAGTTCGCGAACTGAGACAAGGCGGATGAATTCTTGGCCACCGAGCTGCAACATAAGAGATTCGAAAAGGAATTTAAAATGAATTCATAAAGATTCAGGATAAAATTCAAGTTGATGAATAATTTAAATTAAATGATCCACTTTAATTCCATTCAATTAATACATTACAAAGACTCTTGACTTGTCAGCCTATTGACTATTAGCATACGTCAGCTTTGACAATAGCCAAACAAAGTGACCCATAATATAATAAATGAATAAAAACTTACAAAAGAAAATCTTCAATATTGTACATCTTTAGACGTAAGAATCCAGAATGAAATACAAATTCATTATTAGTTAATTTATTTGAATTAAAATATCCAATTCAATTCATCCATTCGTGTCATAGGCTGTACATCAGTTAGCATTTACTATAGTCACACAATAGTAACACAATCAATAATACATTAATGAAAACTCATACAAAATTTTCAACACGTCTAACAAGCAATTGAGGTATTACATTCACGGTTAATGATAAAATAATGGCTACTGAGCACTGCTAAAACATAATTAGATAGCCAATGATTATAGATTATTATTTTAAATTGTCAGAAAACAGCTGATTTAACGTCAGTAAACGAGCGTACATCAATCAGCTGTTTTCTGTCAATTTAAAATAATCCTGCTATAAGTCTATGAATTGAACATGATATTTTTAACCATCAATAAACATCCTAGGTTTTAGTTTTTCAGGGTTTGCCAGCTATAAGGACATTCATTTTTTTGAGCCTGTAATTAGTTTAGTTTTAGTATTTCTAGAACTCAATGTATTTTATTTTTATTATAATGAAGGAATGTTTTGTGTATATTGTACAATTTTCAATCTTCTTGGGGCCATCTTTATTCGACCAATGTAATTATTATTCATATCATTCATTCCATTCAATTTGTACTTGAATAACATGAGTTAGTACATTACAACTTAATAAATATATTCAACGAATTAAGTAATCCAATCCACATCCACTGATAAGAAGCAGAAAAGCAGGCTTCATACTCAATGCCGCTTCTCTAATTCTATTGGTGGATGCCAATTCCTACGACAGCTGGCAGATCAACTGCGTCACAGAGCATCGACCAATCACGTGTGGGTACACTTTTTCCACGCCCATAACGCCTTCTCATTGGCTCATACGATGCCAATACGTCATTCCTGTCGACTCCATTTTGTAATACACTTTTTCCACGCCCATAACGCCTTCTCATTGGCTCATACGATGCCAATACGTCATTCCTGTCGACTCCATTTTGTAATAATATGCGATTCTTGAGAGATACAATTACAGTATCTTATTCTGTCGTAGTTAATCATTTTTGATTTTCGTTGGTGATACATTTCTGCAATCCAATGCTTGTTAATGCAATCTGATGTTTGAGGTTTCAATAAATACAATAAAAAATAAATAAATAGAAATACAAATATAACAATTTAAAATATAAATAATAAATAGAAAATAAATATTTTTCAATAAAAAATAGTTGAGCTTGTTTTTCTTTCCTTGATATTATATTTTTAATCGAATAAATAAATATTAATATTATCATTTCATTCAATATTTGGTTCTCTGATTTGATTAGTTTATCTCTAATGAAGTTCACTATGGTCCTCTTACCGTTGATATCCAGTTACCAGTCAACTCCAAGAATGTGACATGTCTCAGACTGTCGAACAGACCTGGTCTGAGAAATGTCAACTGGTTACGTCTCAAGGATAGGTAATCCAAGTATCTCAGGTCGCGAAAAACATCTGGAAAATACAAAAATAAGAGAATAAAAGTTTTGAAAAAATTTCAAATCACATTGATATGCAATTGAAATTAAGAATTCATTCTTATTATAAAACACAAAACCCTATTCATTATTGGAATTTGTAAGGCAGGTCATTCAAGTTGCTGTTCCCTGAATTTTTTACCTGTGGACATGTTCATATGATTGCCTACTCTATACATACAAATAGACCAATGCAAACGAATCTTTTTGCATTGATTTATTTTATTTTAGACGTTCATCTAGGCTTCATGTCCACCGATAAACCTTTTCGGTAGACCGAAACGTGTATGTCCGGCCTTTGAAATAGGCAATATAACATGAAAAATATCTTTGAATAAACATGAAAAACTACCTTTGCGATAAACTAAAGTGGCTTTCAGCCTCTCCAATTGTATCAGAATCAAACTGAATTAAACGTAATTCAAAGCGTATTCATTTGCAATAATATTTGCTGGCTATTATATGGGTTAACAATTCAATTATTATAAAAAATATTAATTGTTCAAGAACTGAACTGCTCAAGAAATCAATATTCAACATAGCAATATAGTCGACATTAGTTGTATTGTGAGCAGATACTGGTAGAGATAAAACAAGAAACTAGTTCCATAGAAAATTCTAGGTGGGCTCCGAACCACTGTTTGATAACTCACCAGGTGGCAACTGTTTGATACGATTCTCGGAGATCTTGAGTCGTTTGAGACTGACCAGTCCCTGGAAAGTGCCGGGAGGTATGTCCGACAGCACGTTCCCCGACAAGTCCAATTCCTCGAGTTTGCCAAGATGGCGGAACACGTTGGCCGGCAGGTTTTCAAGGGAATTTCCCGAAATGATCAGCAGCTGAAGACGAGGCGTGCCCTCAAATTGATCGTCGAATAACTGGCGGATGGAGTTGGTGGACAAATCTCTGCAAAAAAATTATTATATTAAAATTCTAATATGGTGATTAGAAAGTAAATGAATTGGAAATATCCTTTACTAGGCGGAGTAAGGACTAGGGAGTCTTACCAGGGACGCAGAGAGTATAGAAGAAGAACTTCTCTTATTTCTATTCTCTCTGGTCTCAACCACCTACCAATGTACCAATAAACCTTAATAATGATGAAAATGATCGAAAACTGATATTAGAATTGATTATAAGTAAAGCTTGGAGAAAGGAGATTGTTAAAAGTGTTAGAAATTGGATGAAAAATCAAGTGTAAATGTAGCGAATGAACAGAAACACATATTGCTAAAAACCAGAGATTAATTCTAATGGAAGATGAGATGAAATTACACTTCATTATGATACGAGGAATGATATTCATTATGATATGAGGAATATGGTATTTAAGAGACAATGAGAAAAAAGCTACAGTACAGACTTGTGAAAAGACTCCACCACTCACGTAAAATCTGATGAATTGTATTAAATTTCTTATTTGTTGCATATCTGCTGTGATTTACTTTGAGCAGAAATATTTCAGGCTAATACCTGTTTTTTTTCTTATTTTCTTCTCTCAATATTGTTTTTCGATCAAATAAGTGAATTCATGAATGAATTCTGTCAAGATTTCAGGATAAAAGTACGATTTATTACATTTGAAAATTATCAACATATTTGTGCCGTTCGTTTTCTTGTCTAGGTCCGACCACTTATTGTTTAAAACTACAACATGAAATCATCTAAAAACCTTCTACACATATCCCCTTATAGAGTACCTTTTGTACTTGAAAATTCCTCAATATTAATAGAGATAGTCACTAGGGTTGGCCCTGAAAAGGACCGATCTTCTCTTGTAGTAATGACCTAGTTGTTGAAGGATTCTCGGAGCTAGTCCTTAGCACGCAAAAATTTGTGCCTCGAAATGTACATCACAATTAAAATCATCTACATTAATGTATCTCATTGATTTCGAGTTATTCTTATGGAATTATTCTACATTGTAAGCTGCATTAAGTAAGAACATAAGGTTACGTAATGTTATTTTCTACTTCAAAAATCCTTATCAAAAAATATTTCAGGCTTCTTTTCAGAACCGTCTTGTTTGATATTTTCTTAAACCAGATTCCGGCACTCAAAGCTTTGCAACTTCTTTCAACTTAGCAGCTTGCAGAATGATGAAGAACTTTAGTAAATAATAATCGTCATAATAATCACACAGATAAAATTTCTAAGCAAATTGCAGCATTGAAGACGACTGAAAGGAAATCTGAGTCGAGGCTCAACTTGAACTGTCTGAGAAAAGTTTTCAAAGTGGAAACAAGTTTCAAAGAGGAGATGGAAGAGAAGGAGGGGAAAAGAAGAAGGGGGGAAGGAGGAGACATGATAGGAGGAAGAAGAGAAAGACAAGGAAAATTAGGTGAAAGAGGAGGAGGGGTAGAGAAGAAGGTCGGAGGGGGAAGAAGGAGGAGACATGATAGAAGAAAGGGGAGAAGGACAAGAAAAATAAGAAAGTTAATACAATTCATCTGGTTTCACCTGAATGGTGGAGTCATTTCCAAGTAAGAAGCACAGGTTTACAAAGTTGCTTTTCTGCTGCTTCTCCTTCTTTTTCTTCTTCTTCTTCTTCTTCTTCTTCTTCTTCTTCTTCTTCTTCTTCTTTCTTCTTCTTCTTCATCTTCTTCTACTTCTCTTTCATCTTATTCTGTTTCTTCTTTATCCTGTTCAAAGTATTGGAGAACAACTACCCATCTCAAGTTTTTAGTTGTCTTTTGAACTGTTTAAAAACAGAGAAATATCCTACAGGATTTTGCTTTCGTCTTCACCTTCTTATCTTATCTTTTTATTGTTGAACACCTATTCATTCTCCTCTGATTTTCCCATTGTTTTTCTACTTCTCCTCATTCTGTTTCATTTGCTTGTATCTAGCTATTTTCCCTTTTTCGTTTTTTTATTTCAAATAGGTGGGTAATTTTGCTACCAATTTATACAGGGTGTTTCAGAACTCCCTACCAATACTCTAGAGTATTATTCCTGGGTGAAAACCATATCTAAATATCATATTTAAATTGTCCGGAAGTCCTTAGTTACTCACACAGCTGCCATTTTGTTTTTTTCACTTATTATTTTTTATCTCAATAATGGTGAAACATATGGAATCGAAACTTTGCACCAACATTTATGACAACTAGACAAAGCTACAAAAAATTATGACAATTTTTCAAATCCATAAAACAAAATGGCAGCCATTTAAAATTTTGTTTCTTGAAAAACTCGGAAACCGTTGATATTACGGAAATTTTTATAACTATTATAAATATTACGGAATATTAATTTATTAAGTCATTGAACATTATGTCGTTTATTCATGATTCATTTATTTATTAATTTTAAATATTATTTTTTATTTATAGGCTATTTATTATAAATTATCTTTCTCTCCTAAATTCTTCTCTATCATCAACATTTTCAAACTTCAACATTTCATTCTATTTCCATCCAACTAGGCCAATTATATTCATAACAATGCATGATCTAATGTCATTTTTAATTGCGAAATCATACTTCCACGTGCACTTAACAATACTAAACTACCTGTTTCTTTCTAATAAGCAAAGCAGCATAGCAGTATCATTAATCATGATAAAATTTATATTTTATTGTCTGTTATCGATACTAAAACCACGTGTGTCCTCACAATTATCACTTGGCAGCATATTGATAACAAAGACGATATTCTGCCTCTAATCGATAATGTAATGGTGATTGATGATTGGGTATGTTACTTTAGTGGAGAAAAACATATAAAATAATCGGTCCCAGACCGAAATTTATCATTTAGCTTATCACTAGATTGCCCCCAAAAAAGTGAATTGACATCTCAAGCTCAAACATGTTGGTAAGTTTTACTTTACTTGAATATATCATTACAATATTTTCTATCATAAGAATGTAAGAGGTTTGTTAACGACCTGTAATGGAATTGGAAATGAATAGATTTTCACTGTAAGCGTTCCTTGTAATTTTAATATTCTATTTTTGATATTGCTCATTTTCATTTTAAAGTGTTACTGTAATTTATCATTATTTCTCTCATGTTACTACTTTTCTCGTCTGTTCAATGATGATGCAACAAATAAGCTATATTCATATTCACGCACAGGTATATTCCCTCCATGTATAAGTTATACACTATAACACCTTCACCATTATACACTAGAACACCGTAAACCATAATATACACTATACACTATAACACCGTTATACGCTATACACTATACACTATACACTATACACTATACACTATATCCTACACTATAGACTATACACTATACACTATATACTATACACTATACTATTAATATAAAATTTAACCATCACACATCAATTTTTTTAAAGGTTAAATACTATACACAATTTTTTATACTGCCATTTTTGAGTTAAAAAATCCAATTTTCAAGTTTATATAAAAATTCATAAGATCTTTCTGAACAATTTGGTACTAATTTCACGATTATCGGTTGGAAAAAGCGTCCTAAGGATTAAACTCGTTTTGACCCTTCTTCATCGGCGCACGAAAAATCACCTCTTTTGTATAAATCAGTCGATGAATATTTCAGTTCTCCACTTTATTGGGATAATTCGGCGAGGCGAAACACCCGAAAGGGTCTCCCCACCAAAGAAAGCCTTAAGCAAAATAATAATAAATAGTTTTCCACGTCATTCTTAAACTGATCTTTCTTATACATGAAAAATTCAATTTTCTTATATTTTATTTTCAGAGGAATATTCTTCTAGTATGTGTCTTGATGGTGACGATAATAATTGAATCGAGAGTGGCTGCAGATGACGATGGATATGATGGAGATAGAGATGAGTGAGGAGAATACTCAAAATAATTGAAGAATGGAGATAATATTAATGAAATTCTCATTTTAATTCTTAATATGATTCTCAATTTTGAAATGATTAAATGAATTATCAAGAGTAACTTATTGACTTCAATTTAGGCCTATAGTTTTTAATGATAATCCTCTAGTTTTCTGTTCATTAATCTTGTCGAAGCTGCACTTCCGTAATCTGAGATTTATCTATCATCAAAAAAATGTTTAAATTTTTTTTAAATATATATAACTTTATTGAGTGCAACAGGCATAGCCCAAACATCACTCATGACATCATGACAACATACAATACAAAATTAATTTTGTCAATTTATGTAATAATAATGTGAGTTCAAGATTATACTCACAGTATTTCCAAATTGACCAGTTTATGAAACTGTTTGGGATGCAATTCCTCTATTCGGTTTCTGTGGAGTCTCCTGTGAATCAGAATTAATAGGCAGATCAATCCATTGGCTCATTTAAGTCTCATTACAAATTTAACACTATTGTTTCAATGCTAGAATTGACGACATGCAGTCAAATTTTACTGTAAATAACATAAATGTTACTCACTGGATTGTCGTCAATTCTAGTGTTGAAACAATAGTGTTAACTTCGCAGTTCATTATGAATCCAAAAATTCAGAACTACAAATTTAAATTTTATTTGAGTTGAATTCGATTGACATAAAACAGAGCTGAATGGCAAAAGCATTAGATTGTATCCGTCATAATATCTTACATCATCGGATAACATCTTACAGCGGTTGAATTTTAACTGACATCAAAAACACATCTGAATAGGAAAATAATCTCATTTTTCCCTATCATAAATCAGATAACGTCATCTTACAGTTTCAATTTGATTGGCTTCTGAGCAAGCAGCCGTCCAAAATATAATTGCCTTGAAATAAAGCTCTGTTCAATAACTGTTTAAAATAACTCTATCCTTCGATAAAATAAATGCCAGTACCCAAATAAATATTTGTTATAGTATCTTATTCAAGAGACTTTATCTATTTCCAAGAGGTTAAACATATTCTGAAATGATCGCGATTCTATTTATTTCTATTTTGTCTATAAGGTCCCCAATAGAATGTCTATTTTGTCTATAAGGTCCAAAATAGAATGTCTTTATTTTGTGTATGAGGTCCCTAATAGAATGTCTTAATTTTGTCTATCACATGAGAAAATAATGTTCCCAATAGAATATTGTAGGATATAACAGTGTCAAAAATATTTCTACCGTATTATTCCATATTAATTTAGATTATATTTCAGGAAATTGAAATATATAATAATTTATATATTTCGAGAAATTGAATTTAGTTTTGAATGATCGTCTTCAATAATTGATAATTGAATAATTTTGAATGAACCACTCACAGTTTGACCAATCCTTCCAGATTGTCGAATAACACAGCAGGCAGAAAATCAATTTGATTATCGAATAAGTCCCTGTTGGAAAAAAAATGTGAAATGCTTATTATAGATGAAATTTACGCTGCAAAACGAAAAATCAAATTAATTGTCAGACGTTATGCTATCATACACTAACCAAATAAAATTTCTTATCTGTGAGTTCATAAGGATAGAAGATAATAGATGAAAAGAATAAAGAATACATTACTAAAGAATACATGAAATCATATTCAACTAATTCCAAGAACAACGTGTACTTTTATTCAATATAATTTTGAGAAATATAATTCACTGGATCAACTTTTCTTGTTTATTTCTAAAATATATAATTTGTGAGAAACCTTCATGATTATATATTGTGATAATTATTATTCTGTTTCTTGTTGATTTTGTGCAATAATTTGTTGTTATACACGAGAAATGCTGTGATTTTCTTATTCAAATCATGGAACTATAAGCCACTATGAGCCTTTTGCTAAGGCACCAGTTCTCAGTTATTCAGTCCTAGAATTATTGCAGAAATTATTTAATGGGTACGAATCATGATATAAAACACATTTTTTAAGGGCTTTCAACTTTCTCAATGAGTTACAACTAAACCTGAAGTACCTTTTCTCTTATAATTATAATAAAGTTACGGTCACTCTCCACATCCTTAGCTTATCGTGTTCAATTAGTCTAATGGAATGTGCAAAGGACAAAATAATGCAATCATCTACAGAAATGAGGAGATATGAAGTGAATGTACGAACTGAAAGTAAAATACGGGGGAAGAAAGAGAAGAAGGAGAAGAATAAAAGGAAAAGAAAAAGAGAAAGAGGTGAAGAAGAACTTACAGTAGAACTTTTTCAAGATGAATCCATGTGAGAAGTTCACCACATAATACTGTATAATACAATACATGCGCATCTGATTTGGCAAACAAGCCATTCATCTAGAGAAGTGTCACACAGAGTTTTTACTTGTCACTTATCTCCTACCACTTTTTCTTCTACTTCTTCTACGTATTCTTCAACTTTTCCCTCTTCTCTCTTCCTTCTTCCTCTTCTTCTTCTTCACACTTTTTATTCCTCATTTCATCCTGCCTCCCACTGTTTCTACCTCTTATTTCTCTTTCTCCAATTTTTCATTCATCTTCTTCAACTTGTTGTTTTTCTTCTTCTCTTCTTCTTCTTCTTCTTCTTCTTCTTCTTCTTCTTCTTCTTCTTCTTCTTCTTCTTCTTCTTCTTCTTCTTCTTCTTCTTCTTCTTCTTCTTCTTCTTCTTCTTCTTCTTCTTCTTCTTCTTCTTCTTCTTCTTCTTCTTTCTTCTTCTTCTTCTTCTTCTTCTTCTTCTTCTTCTTCCTTCTTCTTCTTCTCTTCTTCTTCTTCTTCTTCTTCTTCTTCTTCTTCTTCTTCTTCAACTTCTCTTTTTTCAATCGTATTATCTTCTCATTCACGCCTGAATGTACATGACACTTGACAAAATACATAACACTGTGAACCGGGGTTTTGGAGAGGATGTGAGTAAGAAAGTGTGAGAGAGAGATAGAGTGTGTGAGAGAGTTTGAGAGTATGTGAGAGGGTGTGAGAGAGTGAGTGAGAGAGAGTTAACGAGAGAGACAGTGTGAGAGGGTGAAAGTGAGTGGGGATGGAAAAGAAGCAGGAAAAAAGATTAATTAGAAAGAGAAGAATGAAGTGAGAGAGGTAGAAGAGAGTGGGTCAAAAAGATTAAATGAGAGTGAGAGTGTGAGAGAGGAAGAGTGAGTGAGAAACTAACAGATAGTAGTAGAGGTAGGAGAAAGATGAATGAAGTGAGGAGAGCATGTATGATAGACAGTCACTTGTCATGTCAAGCAAAAAGTAAGTTATAACTTGTTCATCTAGGTGTGAATTTATTCTGATAACAAGTTGAAGATTTACTCTTGTGTAGCTAGATTATCATTGTCTTCACAAATTAGCTGTATTCTCTGCGCTTCGAGAATATTCTGGTTGCTAATGCACATCTAGAAACTTCCATCATTTCATTTATTAACATTGATTTACTCTTAGAAGACTCATCAGTAATAATCAAAATTTTCATCAAATTCTATCCAATAGAGAAACCTTGCACTCAACAAACAGCCAACTTGTAAGGTTTGCACATACTAGACATGCACTGTTATAACTCAGTAAACTGTACGGCAGTGGCGAGCGGTCAGATGAAGCAAGTGAAGCACTGCTTCGGTAATGAAAATCCAATAAATTCTTATTTTATTAATATTTATCAAAATAGTAAAAATCGATAACTTTATAAATTATCGGAAATTATTTTGTTATAATCAAATCAGAGAGTATCAATTCTCAACTAATTAGAAGGTTTATGCCTCACATTGCATTTGGTGACATGCAAATGTGAGCTCAGCTGCCTTTGAGTCTGCAAATGCCGCTCCCAGTCGATTGGACTTCAACAGAAGCATAGTTGAGAATGCTTCACCCTATAGTAGTTGCGCGCGCAGCCGTATATGGCGACGGTTGAGGGAATGGGTGTGGGAATGGGAGGAATGGGAGGAGAAGCTGTGGCAGAAGCTGGCTTCTGTTGATCAAGTTAGCCGATCTTGCCGAACGTCATTTCAAATTTTAATATTGCCAACCTTACAAGTCAACTGCAAATATCGAACAAATAAATCACAATGGGAAGATTCGGCATCAACAAAAGACAATTAGAATACTTATAGTTTCTAATACTTAATAGTTAATTAATTTTAATTAATTAAAATTAATATTTTTAAAATAATTAATTTCTAATATTTAATAGTTTCCTATCGTCTTTGACATCACTGATATTTTTGTTGACTCTGCTCTGTGTGGGATATTATTTTATTTATTATATTTTATTTTTATTATATTATATTTTATTATATATTATTTTCTGCCAAGTAAAAAACAATGCTCTATTTGCATTGTTGAACAACAATTCACACACAAGTTACAGTTGAACAGTTCGGTACGATTTCCGTTGAACATGAACTTTCGTGAATGTGAGCGTTTTATATCAGGTATAAAAAAGCAATAATTTGTTGTGTTGGTGTTAACTTGAATAATTGTTATGGCTTCTTGTAGAGAAGTACAGTATATCTTAAGTAAGTTGAATTAGAAATCAATGGTATAAGTAGGGTATATTTTAAGTACCTGGTAGGCCTATAATATTGGAATCAACAAAAACCTTCCAGATATCTTCATGTATAAAAATCCCCTTCATATATTGAGCTTCTGCTTCACTAACTTTTCACAGCACCGCTCGCCACTGCTGTACGGTAAGTGCATAACTTACTATTGTCTAGTGTGTATGATGCCTTAACAAGCCTTTTTAATTCAATATTCTTTGGGATGAAATTCAATAGAAAATTTAACCTTCTACAAACGCCCTAGGAACTTTTGGATTAATCTGGAGAAACACTTCATACTTATCAATGGACCATTTAGAATTTAACTGACGTAAAATGACGTTATTTCACGGAGTGCAATATGGATTTCCTTGTATTGATCCTGTCGGATTGCGTCACATTACTGCGTCACTTTAATGGTTTACAGTAGCAATTGGCCAAAAGTGTTATTCTGTTTTAAGTTGATATACAGAGCAAAAAATACTAAAGAACGTTATGTTGGTAAAAGTTTTGTTTTCTTTCAGGAAAATAATTCTAGGATGTTTTGTCAATTAGGTTCTAGAGGTTTTGTCAAAGAAAGCATTTTATTACGGTTGTGTGTGAACGTGCACACTAGAAACTACTCAATATTAGTACAGCTGATTCAATATTGTTTGCAAGCGCTTGCAATGGTTTCATGTAAATACCCTCACTTACAATTCGTTCAGTTTTTCCAATCCTTCGAATGCGTCCTTGTTGAGTGATCTAATTTGGTTGATACCCAAATCTCTACAAAGAAAGCAATACAAAAAATTAATAAGACAGTGTGAATTGATCTACATTTCAATAATTTTATATATAATTGAATGAATTTAATTCGATTTTATGTTGGTTTGATTTGAATTAAATTAATTGATCAATAAGTCACTAGTTTTCAAGAGAGAGAAAGACAACTGACCAATTTATTCATGAACAGATCTAAAAATCATTTTTAAAAAGATTCAATTACAAAAAAGATGATCATGAAACAGAATAAAATAGTTGAACTGTCAATATAGTCCGGGGGCAAATGTAATTCCGTGGGAAAATCTTTTCTTGAGCTCTGGAATATATGTAGATATATTCATTAGGACTAGTATAATGAGAAAATCCATGGTGGCCAGTCAGCCGCGTACGCAAACTCTCAAAAACAATGACCCAGTAACTGCTGCCATCTTACGACAGAATTCAGAACTAGCTGCGTTGTGCAATCAGGGGAGAGAGGCGGAGCTTAGAGGCGTGTCTGTAAAAATTGAAGCTGTTCATCACCCAGTAACTGCAGCCATCTACCGGTCGAATTTGGAACTAGCTGAGTCATTCATTGCTGGCCAATCACGAGATAGTAGACGGAGTTTGGAGGCTACATGATTTACAAATTAGGCTACGATTCATGGAAGAATTTTAGACATAGTTCAAGCATTGTTCAAGTATTTTCATTGCTGCATAAATGAATAAATAAATAAAATATTTTTCTTGGAAAACACAATAAATTATTGAATCACCGTTTCTGAAATATGTTTGAATTGTTTTCATAATGGAATTGTTACACCCCATTAATCTATTTGCTATCTATTCTTCTATCTATCTATTCTTCTATCTATCTATATATTCTATTCTTTTTATCTATATTATTAATAGGCGAACATTTTTTTGTAGCTTCAACTCCTGCGTGGTTTTTCAACCCAATTTGTTCGTTCACGTCTCATTTGAAAGATCTCATTGAGTAGATGTTCGATAATATATACAGTTTTAGAACGTCTCAGATTATCTAGTTATTGAGACTAACAACATTTTTCAATAATGTTTGAATGAATAGTAATTTTATAACATCCGTCCTTTTCATTCATCATCGAGAAATACAACATCAATTCAAACACAACCGAACTCTTGAAAATAGTAGAATATCTAGGAAAATTTTTATCAAAATCTTGGTAAAATATTGTAGAAAATCTTACATAGAACGAATGTCAGAAGGCACCACCTGTTGTGAGGGCAGTTCCACCAATTCCAGTCTCCAGCAACTTAGGGCAAGGGTCTCGGGCCGACACCGGCAGGGACCTTCGCAGCATCTGTACCAGCGGTCCACGTCATCAGTTCTCGTCCAAACTGCGAAGAAATCATAAAAATCAATTAATATTATAGAATTTCGGAGTTCAAAAGTCTTATTATATATCTCTAAAAATGAGAAAAACATTTTGTCAATAGCAGTGACTTTCACAACATAATTTTTTTCAAATTGTTTTTTGTCGAGTGTATTGCCAAAAGTGGAAATAAATTATTTCTTTATTTATTTCATTTAATGTACCAACGGTTACGTCACAAAATACATGGAGAAATCATTTAATATCATGAGTATGATCTTTTAATATCACATCCTTCTTATAGCTACTTATCCTTCTTATATCTGCTTCTAATTCTTTTTAGAGTAACCCGCTTCAAACTCAAGTCCTATGATACAGAAAATCTTTTTCTGCACTGCTTTTTGCAGAGCCTAATACTGAATGACTTCATTTTGTTGATAATTTCCTGTAATTCGGTAACTCTAAAATGGGTAACTAATAGGAGAAATGAGAACCTTGTAATACAGGAAAGAAGCGAGTACACACAAAACATTTGAAGCACAGCATACTTATGAATTCATTAATCTAGTGTGTGTCCTTCTCTTCATTGTATTACAGGACTTCTAAATTTCCATGATAATTGTCTCGTAGATCCTGTTTTATGAAAATTTGGCCGTCCTGTAAGGCTATAATACTGGAAAAACGCGGATATACACTGGACATCAATGGCATGGCGCAATATGTGCTTTTGCAAAGCCTTATTAATATATGACTTAATTATTTTGTCAATGGTTTTCTGTATTTTAATACCTCTGAAATAAATACCTGGCGTCTGTTTCATGGAAATTGAGAGCCTTGTAATACAGAAATCTAGAAATGTGTGTCCGTTTTTTCATTGTAATACAGGACTTTTCCATTTCCATGATAAAGTAGAAGGGAGAAATGTACGTGATAACTTGATTGTATACTTGAAAAAATGAAGATTCTTGATTCTGAATCGGTATCCAACGCAGGAATAGAGTGAAAAAGTGCTGAAAAGGCAATTTGACAGACTTGACATACACGCAGTTCACGGTTCGCTTATCAAACGTTTAGCAGATCCCTCAGTTAATTTCAGGGAGAATCACTTTGAGAGCAATCTAAAACGAATAAGTAAGGTCCAATTCTATTGGACATACTGTACTTCAAAAGGAGAGCGCAGTTCGTGAGGCATAGCTCAACCTATGAGTGAACTATGGATTGGTGGCATACCATTTTGTAGACCTGTCATTTGGTCGAAAGTGGATACACTCCTGGTATCAACCAGTGATTGAGGTTTTGTTACTGAACACTACAATATCAATGTCTCATAGTTTTCCGAATATTTCATCTCGATTATCTAATGAGTATTTTCAATTGAAATCAATAAGTAACTATAAAAATTTATAAAATCCTATATAAACTAATATAAAGTACATTGAATTAAGGATTACTAGGAATGCAATACATGCTGCTATTGCGAATGTTGAGTGGAGCGTTTGTCTGCATCGATTTATATGCCATCAATTCGACCAGTCTTCTTCTTCTTTTTCTTCTCCTCTTCGTCATCTTCTTCTTCCATTGCTTCCTCGTCCTCCTTCCTCTCTTTCATCTTTCTGTATCTTTCAGTTTCATCTTTCCATATTATCATACCGTATCTTTCTGTATCATTGTGCAACTTTCAGCTCGATCTAGCGTTCAAAGGTGTAACTACTTTGAGCTTTACCCAACTCGAAAATCCAAAATTCCGATTTGACTCCGATTTTATGTCCTTATTTTTTCTTTTTTATTAATCCTCCATAATACCATTGATTTCAAATTGAATTATTCTACAACCTTCAAATCGTTTATATGCATGTCCGAGCCATATTTCATGGATATCGGCCAAGTAGTCTAGGAGGAGATTGATTACAACCGACTTACACAAGTGGCCAGAGAATGAGCTTCGCTCAATGATAGAATGTATAAAAACTTATGATTAAAGATGCCATTGCCACTGACTAAGAACAAATAATACTGTAGTTTGTTGTCATACGAGATTCTATTCGACTTATAAGCTGTCTTTTATCTACGGTTCTCAATACTTTAATACATTAAATCCTAGAACGTGAAGCGTTAACATGAAAACGCTAAAAACATGCGACTACTGATAGAGAGATTACTGTCTCTCACAGCAAATACATCACTATTGATTGAGATACAATCTGCTGTAATTGGAGCCAGTGACATAACATCGCAGTCTCTAACGTCAACCAATCCTGTCTGTACAACAGGAATCTAATCTTGTAATCTCAATCACTGTACATGGGGAACTGTAATGGTTGGTAATTGAAACAAGGGTTACTGTTAGAGAAGGTGAATCTAGCCGTAGCTAGACAAGGAGACTGATCTAAATAGAAAAGGTAGACAAAGCCAGATATCTATTTAGACAGAGGAAATAATCTTGAAAATAAGAATGATATAACACGATTAGATTAGCACCATCAATCAATCAATCAATATTTTTTTGCCAAAAAGAAAAGAAAACAATACAATACAAAATGAATAATTACCTTGAAATTTGATAATGTGTATTTTAAACCATCAACAATATCATTAACAATATGGCACTACCGGCAAAAGATAATCTTGTGCGCCGGTAGTGAGGTCAGAAGCCACAAAAATTGTAAACCAAATGCATTAGGCTTCTGCAGCATTTAAAAAGAATTTGAAAAGCAAATGAATTGATAATTCATTAGAAGCCAAATGAATTAAATCAAATTAACAAGTGTTTTAAGATTCGCAACTACAGAAAAAACTAAACAAAGAACACATCAACTAAGGAAAACATTACATTTTGAACTCATCAACCAAAGAAAAATACATTACACAATGAACTTATCAATTAAAAGAAAACATTACATTATGGATACAGATAATTTGAAATAAACATTTCTCTTAATCCATTCCAGTATAACATTAATTGCGGATTTAGTGATTTTATTTACAATAAACTGTATTGGAACTTTATTCAGAAACAAATGGCACTGGTATTTAAACTGACGTTTACATACCATTAAACTAGTAAAATCTATTGATACGTATCAAATTAGTGCAAGTAGTAAATTCCACAATTACTCCACTCTCAAATACTCCAAATACTCTCAATAGGATAGTACTACAAGTGGCCCACTTGCTAATTCCACTCCTGATTGGTCGGCCCTGCCAGGTCACAGGTCAATGACCTCAGATTCGAGTTGGAATTGGGGCAATCGAAGCCACAACTCCATTTGTGGAAACAGATCACTGCAATAGTTCGACAACAACTAACTATTGTCATTCATCTGTCTCAGCTCTCGAATGTTGTTTGCAAACTTGTCAGAATTGGCTGCAAACAGGGTCAATAGGTATCTAACTCTTGTGATGAGTTTATGTTTGTAACAACTTGTAACGTATACATCGATTCAGGTGGGTCTAATGAATTCACTGCTGATGAATTCTCATTTCCATGTCGGCAATTTTATATACAGAGAATTTGAGATTCATACCTGAGAATAAATAACGTATTCAGCTGGTGGCACTTATGGGGTCTTTTGCAGAAGAATATTTGAATTCACTACATGACAAGAACCTATTTCAAAAACAAAAGACTGCATCTTACTAGAAATACGCTGTAGAATGAGCTGCTTTGTTTTTCAAACAGACGGTACTTGTCATTTGGATAAGCAAATAGCAAAAAGAATTAAATTTTCATTCAAACATATTCGTTGTTCTGCTAAAGAACTCAATAAGGATTAAGATTTCTTGATGACAATTTAATTTCCTTAGAATGTATTCATTTTCAAGAGATTAGATTGAGTTCAATGGAGAGAGTTTGATTGAACAAGGACATGAAACATGTTTTATTGAAAACATAAAATATGGGCGACTACATGAAGTCAAGAATGATTCAGTTCAACCTTCGTGATATGACGTCATTTGATGGAGTTTAATCTCTAAATTTTTCAATTTTCTCTTTTAATTTTGAAAAAACTTGTTTGAATTCTAAAAATAAATTTAAAGTCTCTTTAATTTTTCATCTGTTCCATCAAATACAGTAGCATGACTAGCATCTTTCAATGAGTTAATTTCTTCAATGGTTTTTTCACCAATTGGTTTCTTTCTTCAATATTGGTTTTTAGTGCAATCAACCGTTAGTTGGATGATTGACATCAAATCGATATCTAAAAGTTGATAGGCCTATCTGAAAGAATTTGATTGTTTTCAGTGCAATCGGCCATCTTAGTTGATACCAAATTTACCATTAAAAATACCTTTTATCCTGCGTTGTAATGTGTTACCAATAATAATGTACTCGGTCGAATGTATTTAGTAGTGATAAATAGACAAACTTCAATTTGGCCTATTTCTTCAATTTGGTCTATTTGGCCGGATTTGAGACAAAGTTTTGGAGTTAGTCAGCAGTTTGTTAGTCTGTTATTTGACTTGGGAATTGGATGTGACATGCCCGGTATCCAGTCATCCTGTGCAATTATTGGTCCACAGTATTGTTGGAGCACCCTGTATGTAATGGGATTATCGGAAGCCGAGTTGAGTTGGGTTGAGATAGGGTTGAAACTATCAGTGAACATTTTCGACCGAAATTAGCCAAGCACTAAGCGATTCAGATTCCATTCTGTATTGCTTTACTCCGAACCTGATTCTTTACTCCGAACAAACCCTATTGACTGAACCTGTTTTCCTGGTATTGGAAGTGAGGCATCTAAATTTTTGCTCTCTTTCAGATGATTATATGGGTTTAATTGGGATTTTATGTCAAAATGTAACATTGAAAGTCTAGAGCTCTGTAGATAATTTCATTTAATGGGAAAAATTAAATGTCTTCTGGAAATTTTCTGCGTACTGAAAAAATAATTATAATTCTGCTTACTGATTACGGCATTATCTTCAGTATAGTGAGTATACTATAGATAAAGTAGTGAGTATATCATTAGTATAATTCAAGCTATGAAGCCAATTTTAAATATTATGTTTTCATTCAGGAGAAAATTTTTCTATAAATTATAATTATGGATTATATGATTGTCTACTCCATACAAACCAATAGTTCAATGCACACCGAAACAGCTGCTTTAGGTGTGCATTGGTCTATTTGTTTCTATAGAGTAGACGATCATATGATATAAATGTTGCTTATTGCCTATTGCTTATTGCTCCGGTGTACGAGCCCACTAATGTTTTCATTCAGGAGAAAATTTTTCTATAAATTATAATTATGATGTGTATCAATTGTTCTTCACAGTTTAAATGAAAACTAATCTATCAATATGAAAAATTGAACTCAATCAACATTAATTTATTCAGCGAAAATTCAAAAAGAGCACAAATTTTCAAATCAGTCATTCAAATCTTCAAATCAGCATTTTAATCTCGATTCTTCATAATACTGATATTAATTCAAATCTGTCATTTTCTTCATTGAAATAGTGCTTTCGTGAGTATCGTATTAGTGCTGTTAATCTATAAATTGAAAGAATTTGATTTTGAAGATTTTTCGGGACTTATAAGTTGAAAATTCAGTGTTGGACTTAACCTATAATGTTTTCCATATTTCCCATTAGGGAAAACTGGATGATTCGGCAAGGTGGAACACCCGAAAGGGTCTCAAAAAAAGCCATAAGCTTAATAATTATTGAAATAGTTAATGTTATCACTTGGCACAAACAACATTTGAATTGGCCCAATATAACGGTCACAGTGTCTGTCATTAGATTGCAAAAAGCGTTTAATATACAAGGATTATCAATAAAAATTTAGAACTTTTCTGTATTTTGAGTATTCTTCTCACCTGGCTGTTCGACAGACCGTAACCTGCGCTCCAGCCGCTGCATCCGCCATTCAAGGGAATCGCCATCGTCCTGCCACGACTTGGCTTTCAGCTGTGCGGCCGTCTCGCTGGCCTCTCGCCGCACCGTTTGCAGCACGTCGCACGCGCTCAGTTCACACGTGCCGTCGTAGACGACTGCCGGCGGCGACTGCGAAAGGCCACTGGACGGCGGTGTTGAAGCGATTGAGCCTATCACGTGGTTGAGCAGAAGAGTGGCTAGTAGTGTGGTTTGTAGGTGGATTGTTGAGTGTGATGTCATCTAGAAAGATGATGAAGGAGATAAGAAAGATTTATTTATTTAGCGTATGGCTTTTAATAGTGGAAGAAATTAAACAAAAGTTCCACTTCACCAACATAAAACATGTATCCTTGATAGGAACATGGTTTCAAAGACCATGCTAGAACATGGTGGAGTGAAGGAATGGTTAAAAGTAAGGTTTGTAGGTAAATTGCATCTGAAAATCTGCTAGATTAGAGAGAAACCAGAAAAAGTAGAAAAACTTCGTTTGTAAATGATCGAATACCAGGCTCTGTAAATACAAGCAGGTAGATGTAGCTTCCATTTTGATTCTCGATTGAAAAGCTTGAGTTATAGTTATACATAAACGAGTGAGTAGATTTGGTATGTGAAATTTATTTTTGGTTGTTCACTCTGGGAGAGTGAAGAAATGAAGATCTCTAATGTGAATCTATGTTTTGAATATTGCTCGAGAAATAAATTTTATCCTTTTAATACTTGTAATGATTGTTCAATATTCCCAAAACCGAAATTCGACATTAGCAGAGTAATATTCAAAATCATGTCTAATTTTTATTCAGGAAAACAAATAGAATTGGCTTCATTTTATCGATCTATACTGGCATTAAAACTGAAACAAATCAGAGATTAGATGAACATTGTGGAGGCTGTGTGTCTCTGAAAAATGATTGATACCATTGTCATGGTTATGAGCTTTCAAAATAATTGAATTGATGAAACTTGTAGGCCTGTATTGGTACCATTGTTATGATTATTCCATCAAAGTGTTGAAATAGCAGAAATATACTTTTTTAAATGCTAGTGTCTGTTTTCTAAGTGGAAACAAACTCACACATGTTCTCTATGGAGGGATAATTGGTTATGTTGGTGAAGTGGAACAGCCCCACTCGGGTCTCCCCACTATTAAAAGACATGCGCTAAATAAATAATAAATAAATAGCAGAAAGACATAAAAAAATTATTGAAAACATCAGACTACAGAAATGTGTCTCTGCCCCCATCTCATCCTCACCCCTCCAAAATCTGACTTTCTTTTAGCAGTGTGATCGAAGATATAAGGAAGCAAATAATTGAATCAATTCGAACAAAAGCCTATTGTACACTGACCATCAATTGCAGCTATGAATCGTTGGCTGTAAAGATGAGAGATGAACTTGTCACAAGCACAGCTGGTCACTTTGTGGCCGTCACAAGGCGATTTGTGACAAAAACATGAGAGAGCAAGCCGGAATTATCTGCGGCAACCCTCTATTCGCTAATTGAAGTCGAGAGAGCCAAGTAATGCAGGCCAATCAAAGTCACAATGGAGGCTGGAGCAGCGATTAGCCCTCTATTAAACTATTACTGCTCAAGCAACTGAAGTGCAGGCAGCCGTCCCTCCTATTCTCATTCTCTTTTTGTCTATCTCAATTCTAATGTTTATTTGTCTTCTACCTCTTTTTCTTCTCCCTCTTCTTCGTCTATTTTTCTTGCTCTTCTTCTTTTCCTTCCTCTTTTTCCACTGTAATCTTTTTTCCTACTGTTCTACATGTTATTCTCTTCTCCTCCACCTCCTTCTCCTTCCTCTTCTCCTCCTCCCTCCTCCTCCTCCTCCTCCTCCTCCTCCTCCTTCTCTCTCCTCCTTCTCTTCCTCCTCCTCCTCTCCTCCTTCTCCTCCTCTTCCTCCTCTCTCCTCCTCCTCCTCCTCCTCTTCTCCTCCTCCTCCTCCTCCTCCTCTTCTCCTCCTTCTTCTTCTTCACTCTTCTTCTCTTCCTCCTCCTCTCCTCCTCCTCCTTCTCTCTCCTCCTCCTCTTCTTCTTCTCTCCTCTTTCTTCCTTCTTCCTCCTCCCTCTTCTTCTTTCTCTTCCTCTTCTTTCCTCCTCCTCCTTCCTCGTTCTCCTCTCCCTCTTTTCCTCCTTCTTCTTCTCTTCCTTTTTCTCTTCTTCTTCTTCTTCTTCCTCTCATTCTACATCTTCCAATCTTTGAGCACTAGTGGAAATATACCCGGCGATGACCAAATATATATACCACGCTTTGCACGGTTGAGCACCAATCAGCAACATTGTTATTGTTCTGAGTCGTATTAAAGTGTTTGTGAGCGATAGACCTTTTCATCAAATTTCATCCATTGAAATAACATTGAATTGGTTATTAGGTACACTACTCTCACTATACGTCTAAAATTTAGATGTAAATCTAGTATATAAATTATGTTCCTATAGAACATAATATACCCGGCGATGACCGGTTAAGTATACCACGCTTCGCCACGGGTCTAAATTACGCTTGTTTGATTCAACCGCTTTCCTGAAAAAATATTCTACGCTACATAATAATTACGCGAAAAGTTGCAATACAAATTGAAAAATGGATTCATAACTAAATTAACTTTGTTCTAGAAATATAAGTACATGATTTTAATTTTGGAAGCTTCAAATACAAACCAGCCTTGACCAGCCCTTTTGTCACTTACGTTTTTTCTTCTCTCATTATCTCTTTCTTTCACTTCCTCTTTCTTTACTTCCTCTTCTTTAATCTTTTATTGTTTAAAGTTAGATAGAGAAAATTATTTTTCATTTTCATTAATTTACATTATATGAACTCACGGCCAGTACTCAAGTTTTTCCTATTTCTGGCCGTGTTACAAATATGTTTTTATCACATTTCGCGTTTGTAATTATGTCTACTTATAAAATTATAAGATTTAATTATCATTGTGATTTTTATGATACCAATAAATTTTAATTAAAATTCTCATGCAATAGACATCTTCAACCGGATTGATTCCCTGTTCACTATCATAAGACTGTTATCTCTCGATTTGGGAGATCATTTCTCCATTCCTCTATAATTTTCATAATTATCGCTAGACAACAGAATTCATTCAAAATCTCGGCCATAGAAAAGGAGAGCCACACTCAATCTCATCTCTCTTAGCCACATCTCTAACACGGCATTTGACAATGTAGCTATCAAACGTTATACAATAATTATCTACTCTTGATTCAACAGATCATTTATTCATCATATACATCAAATATAATTCATCAACCGGGCTTAGCCTTCAACAGAGGACTTAGCATTTGACTGGGTTTCAAGTTCATTTTGAGTCGTTGCGGTTGTCATGACTACAGTGCAGTGGGAGTAATTTTATTCGGGTGTGGACTCTCCCTCTCTCTCCCTCTGCTTCCCCGGAGAGTAATTTTATCTGGAGAAGTGCAAAAGGACACAATTGTGGTGAATGAAGAACGTGGGAGGGAGAAGGAGTGGGAAGACGGTAGAAGACGGGAATGAGAAAGAAAAATATGAATTCTCTAATATGATAGATGATATAGGATGGCGAGGAGAAATTATTACGAATTAAATTCATGAGATAGATGAGAAAGGGGGAGGAAACGATGAATGTCAAAGAGGGCAGAAGTGAGATAGATAAAGAAGAAGGAATTAGAAAGAAAGAGTAAGAATGAAATTAAGAGAAGAATGGAGAAAGAAATATGACAGAGAGTTGAAAACCTGGTAGATTGGTTGATTTTTTTCTATATGCCAGGTCCTGAAAGAGACCTAACCATTCCATAATACAACAAAAATAACAATTCAATATTGACAATTGAGGATTATAAAAGAAGACAATTGAACAATTAACAAGATATTAACAATTAACAGTAAACAAGAGACTAAAGAATAACAAATTTACAAAAATAAGACACAATAAAAGTTAAAGGAAAGAAATTTATAAATATAAGTAACATGTGAAGTTTGAATGATTTTTTAAGTGGAGGTGAATGAAGAATTTTATACATTGAAAAACATACTTTATAAGAGAATAAAATACGTATACTATTGTGTTATGGAGACTTGAATAAGATGAATGATTGACTAGGATATGATGAATTGAAAAGGATAGACAATAAGAAAGAAAAGTCTAATGTTTAATGTGTAGTGCTTAGAGAAGATGAGAAATCTTCTCTATAAAATTCAAAAGGATATTATAAATAGCAACAATATAAAATGAGTTGTTTAAAAAGGAGCATGCTTTGAGTAAGAGAAGTAGATTATTTATTAATAGAAATAGCCTATAGTGAGAAAAGAAAAATAAGGAGCTTGATAGATTGCAAATGAGAGAAACGGATGAAGAGAAAATAAAATTCAAAAGGAGGAAAAAGGAAAATATGAAAAGAGAACAGCATGAGAACAATAGAATAAGATATTAAGATCACGATAAGGAAATAGTTTTGAGAGGGAAGTGAGAAGAAAAGAGAAATAAGGATGAAATAAAGAGGACAATACACTGATAGAAAGGAGAAAAATAGTGTTGTGTATTAGAGAAAGAGATAAGAAAGGCTAAAATGAATACAGAAAAAACATAGGGTGAGTAATAAAAGAAGAAGTTTAAAATACTAAACAAAAATACATTGAAACGGTGTGAAGTCAATATATTGAGAAAGAGAGGAAAACAATGATAATGCAAATTGAAGAGAGAGAGAGAGAGAGAAGATGTTAGAGAAGAAGAAGCAGGAGAAGAAGAAAAAGAAGGAGGAGGTGGTAAAAGCAAAAAGGAGTCTTCAAGCATAGAAATCTTCTGGCTTATTACTTCGTACACATAGATTCATCCATCCATACGACTGCTAGCAACAAGCCAGCATTTCGGCCGAATTTCCAAGCCAGTAACACCAAAAATGTTGTATAAAGTGGTAGAAAAGGGACTTCACTTCAAAGAGATGACTACCTCTTCCTTCTCTTCTCCTTTGCCTTCATTTTTCTCTTCTTCTTTTTCTTCTTCTTTCTCCTCTCTTCCTCCTCCTTCCTCCCTCCTCCTTCTTCTTCTTCTTCTTCTCCTCCTTCTTCATCCTTTTTCTTCTTCTTCTTCTTCTTTCCTTCTTCTTCTCCTTCTTCTTCTTCTTCTCCTTCTTCTTCTTCTTCTTCTTCTTCTCCTTCTTCTTCTCTTCTTCTTCTCCTTCTTCTCCTTCTTCTTCTTCTTCTTCTTCTTCTTCTTCTTCTTCTTCTCCTCTCCTCCTTCTCTTCTTCCTTCTCTTCCTTTTTCTTCTTCTTCTTATTGTTCTTCCTCCTCTCGCTTCTATTCAATGTGCTGTTGCTTGTCAGTATTTATTGGAATCTGCATGCTTTGCGAAGGTAGGTAAAATGATAAGCACTGACTGTTGCCTCGTCAGATATGAAATATTATGATGAGTGAAAAGTAAATGGGACCATGAAGGTGGAGAGGAAGGTCGAAGAGTGAGAGGAGGTAAAAGAGAGGGGGGGAGGAGAAGGGAGAGGAGTAGGAATGATTCAGAGAAAGGGAAGAGGAAAGTAGTAGAAAAAGGAAAAGAGAAGTAGATTGGATTGAATATGATTTTACTTCATTTGTGTACATTATGGAATATTGGCTTGAATTCTAGAGTTTGATAGTCAAAAATAATACAAAAAAGTTAGTCAAGAAATAGTCAATTTTTGTACAAAAAAATAATAAATTAAAGAATTATTATGCAATATGAATGTGATTCTCCACCTCATATTCTTTGATACAAACACGAAAATCATAATGATTTCAGATAAAAAACAGGTCTTACTTTCTCACTCCCGCATTTTAGTTCAACCAAAGACGATAGGAAGCTATTAGTATTCTAATTGTCTAATTGTCTTTGGTTCAACACAAAAATATTCGGTTCATGAATAACGTACTTAAAATTTTTAATTCAGAATGATAAGATAAGAAAACGAATAGATGACTTATTACTGATTATAAATTTCGAGTGAGATTTAGAAATAAGAGAGTTAGAAATAAGAGAATCATAAAGGAAAGAGAGTAGAAAAGGAAGGTACGAAGAAGTGAAAGAGAAGGCGAAAGCAGAAACCAAGAGTCACAGAAAGGAGAGTAGAGCAGAACCCTCAGTCAGTTGCTAAGGTTTTATTCATGTGAAAAGTATGAATTCTCCCTTTGAATGTGGACATTTTTCGAAAGCAGAGAGCGTTTACTTTGATGTCGGTAAGCACAGGCCTTCGTGACCAATTCATGAATTCATCCGTCAAGATTTTCAGAGCAGATTGATTTGCTATGAATAGGAAAGTGTCCCTGCAACACAGAGTACAGATGGAGAAATAGCTGGGAAGAGTGAGACATTTTGAAGGTCGGCCATCTACGAGAGACCATAGGCGTCGAGGCAGGGGACACGTGACCTCCAACACCTTGTAAAAAATGCGGAGATCTGCTAAATAAAATAAATAAATGGTGATACTTAATTTTTTCTGCTTGGTTGCACAGTATGATTTCTGAACATTTTATTAAGTATACTAATATAAGATGAAAGTACTGTTTTCTAGTATGTTTACTGGCTCATATATTACCCTGATTTTTTGTGCTTCTGATCTCCTTTTTCCCAGTGAGACACTTAACCCTATAGATACGCCGATATGATTATTTATTGTTCCTATCACTCTCCTATAAGCCGTGGCGAAGCGTGGTATACTTATTTGGTCATCGCCGGGTATATTTCCAATAGGATATAGTATATAGTATACCACGCTTCGCCACTACCTATAAGTCACATAATATGAGTCTAGATAAATCTAGATTCTAGATATTTGTTGTGAATATCTCGATCAAAATAATAGATTTGAGAAATAAATAACAACTTAACAATACACGCACATTATACTTCAAACATGAACCGAAAAACATTCAACGGAAACAGGAGTGAAAAATTGAATGAAAAATCAGTGTGACCTTGACATCATTTTCATGATCCTTGAATTTTCCTCTCGTCTTCGTATCTGAAGCGGAAAAACCCCCATCTTGGAAAAGCTGTGACTGATGAACTATTTTGCTCCAGACATTTATCTGTATGTTTTCTCGTTTCCAGTTTACACATTCTCATGCTTTTCCCTCCCCTTTATCTTTTTATTCCTCTTCTTTTTTTCAACCCTCTTCTATACATTTATTGTGACTGTCGTAGCAAATGTCGAGGATACTGTCACAGCTGGAGTGAAATAACAACTGATAATAACAGTAGCAGATACAACAATGACGAGCAATAACAGATATAGTAATAGACATCACAGAAGGCTCATCCTTGACCCCTATTCAATGTGTTTCACTTATCTGATTCAAACTCGTGCATCACCTGTAATAACCATTTCCTATCCAGTTATTTGATATTGCATACATGGAGCACTAACTATTGATTCTGGTATTGGGAAACAGCATGAAATTTGAATAAAACTGTTACTCCATGCATGAATATTAGAAAGTTCATTGAGCAAACTGCTCTTGTAACAAGACATTTGTAGAAATTCAGTAGTCCTGAAATACATAAATAACACGGTTTTCTGATAGATTAATACATTTAACTTCGAATCTAATTATTCTAGTGTATGTCTGCTTTTTCCTTTTTGACAGAAATTTTAAATCAGAATATTCTAATTTCTTAGAACAGGTACTTTAAATAGCGGCCACGAAATAAGGTGGTTGAGAAATATTGCGCTGTTGTTAGATATGGTACCAGTTAAAAGGGGAATGTCGAAAATTGCTTGCTCTTGATCACAAATTGACAACGCTATGCTTCCAGCGTTGCCTATTTGGAGCGTCGGAGTCGATTTCCCTGCATGATTAGAGTAGTCAGCTGGCAAGACTTGATAACAGCTTAAAATGTCTCAGCTGCCTTATTTCGTGGCAGTGTGAATTCATGTGGAACTAACAGTTTGATATAAAATCTTATGTTGCAATCATAGGCCTATACAACTACTTGAATGATGTTTTAGCAACGATTCAAGAATTGAAAAAGGCAGTATCTAAATAGAAGTTTTACCTGATTTTTGTGAATATCCAGCACAATCTGGTGTAAATAGCTGTAAATCTGTAGATAAGCTGAAGATTAATTTGGCATTGTGACTATACCTAATTCATACCATATAATAAGATAAATTTAGCGCTTACATTATTAGAACAGATAAAAATATTACATTTGAACATTACAGCATCTTAATAAAATTTTTCTTCTGATTGTGAATACTAGGTGAGGTAACAAATAAATGCAGTATATCTATCTATCTAATGCCAAGTGTCAAATTAAATTAAATGAATCTGATTATACCTGGGTTTGGCATTGCATAACACTTTACAACTTACTATCAATTCCAGCATTTTTACTATATCTACAGTCTACACACTTGTATGGCATTGAGTAGAAATAGCTCATTCTCCTATCAATCGTAATATTGTAGCTGTATCTATTTTGCCCATTATAAATAGCACAGATCCCTCAAGCATTGTTACTATACCTATATCAATGGTATACGATATTGGTATAAATAGCTCATTCTGTTATCAATCCTAGCACTGCAGCTATATCTATCTATGTCCATTGTAGATAGCCCTCCAATCAATTCCAGCATTGTTACTATACCTTTATACATCCATCACATCGAATATATATAGCAGATTCTGACCCCACGTCCCATTCTCACATTAATCGGTGCGTCGATATAAATTTGAATGTGGCGCCAAATTCGACTTCAATTGACGGTGATTTGCATTCAATTGCTGATTGATGGTTGCTGAGTAACGCTTCAAACCATTAACAGTGAACGTTATCTGGTTATTTGTAGCCGTTATCAGTCACTGATATCGCGAATCACTTGAATGAGGTTCTCCTACTCTGCTCCCTTTTATTGGTGATCTTTCACTTGTGAACATTGGTGATCGAATTCTTTCATCTATAATCTATACGATAAGATTGTATAAAATCTTATACGTTATATTGTATTCAACATGTAATACTGAACTGTCAGGAAGAAGAAGAATAAGAAGAAGAAGAAGAAGAAGAACAATCATATGAAGAAGAAGAAGAAGAAGAAGAAGAAGAAGAAGAAGAAGAAGAAGAAGAAGAAGAAGAAGAAGAAGAAGAAGAAGAAGAAGAAGAAGAAGAAGAAGAAGAAGAAGAAGAAGAAGAAGAAGAAGAAGAAGAAGAAGAAGAAGAAGAAGAAGAAGAAGAAGAAGAAGAAGAAGAAGAAGAGGAAGAAAGAAGGAAGAGAGAGGAAGGAGAAGGAGTAGAAGGAGAAGAAGAAGAAGAAAAAGGGAAAGAAGAAGAAAAGGGAAAAGATTACGAAGGAGAGAGAGAAAAAAGAGCCAACGAAATTCCAACGAATCAGATGAGTGAATACCCCGACCTTTTTAAAGAGTATACAGCCAGATATCTTCAAAATTCATTACGAAATACGATTGGTCTGTGCTAGTTTAGCCCAGCCCCTAATTGCCAAGCTTCTAGCCAATCACAAGCCAGCAACAAATCCGTCCAGATAGTTCCAAGGTTTGCCGCAAGATGCTGTTGCTTACCTTTTTAAAATTTATTCAAATGGGATTGTAACTCCTAATAAATCGATATTGTACTCCTCAATAAGTTCGAACTCAATTAGTCTCAATACGTCAAGTCTTGTCACGATGTATTTGACCAATATAAACACAATAAATGCATTTTTTGAGAACATAATAAAACAATATTTAGTTCAAACTTCTTCGTTTGTTTTTAAAACATCTGTATTTTCTTGTAATGTTTGTAAATTATCTGTTTTTGAATTGGCAATAAAAATCTTTGTTTCTTTCTTTCATTGTACCAGAAATTGAAACATTTCGCTTGTAAAAGAACGTCTCAAAGAATGAAAGAGAATATTAAATTCTAGATACCGAGCGACACAGCTACCTTTTCTTTACTACTTGTTCAATACTTATTGGAAAAGCAACCCTTCTGGTATTCTTTGAATTCGTTAAAAATCGCAAAACTCCGTAGTTGAGAACGTTAGTTGGTGAACTTTTTAATGATGGCGACTTTGATTTTTGTCGTTGATAAGTTTCTGTGTCTTAGGAAAAATGACTTTGAAATAACTTTTGGTTTCAGGTTTGCAAGTTTTTTGTGAGCTTGTTAAATATTTTTCTGGTGTCTTCTTCAAGACTAGACCGTTCAAACATAACTTACAGTAAAAATGAAATTTGCATAGAGAACATGACTAAAGAACGTGTACAGAACGCTGACTGAAACCTTTTAGTATATAAAAGTTCTCCTTTAAGGATATCATTTGTTTATTGGTAGATAAAATCCTTAAAACGAGTAGAAATGATAAGATTTTGGTAGCCATAAATCACGAAGTCCCAATCCACACCTCTCTTGCATTTTTAGAGAGATATTTTGAATAATTCTTGTATATCAATCATATCAAAATGTTCAAAATTGTGAACAACAATTTCCATACTTAATCGTCATAATATGGAAAAACAAATGTTGTCTATTCCATTTGCTTTATTCATTCATATGGAGAAGTTCCACAACATTTCTGAAAAAAAGTGTGTGTTTTAATATGGATATGTTAATGTGCTGAGCACGCCTACTGAGCAAGTAGCCTACTATGCTACTAGAATTCGATATCGGCCTTTACCATTTTCAACAATCTTCAACCTTCAACCAACACTCTTAACCAACTGAATAGTCAAAGAGGCAATACACGCTTCGAAAAGGTGATAAATCATTATTATCAATATGAATCCTGTAACTTCCAACGTAATAACAATAATTATTATTATATCGAAATTGTATCAAAACTTCAAGAGAGACCATATTATCCTCTCTCCATTCATTCATCTTTATCACCTTTAAAAATTCTGTATTCACAATAATCGCTCAAAACCGGGAAAGCATCCTCTGACAATAACAGTCTGACATTGAGAAAAGTCTAGCATGTATGCCGTGACATGAAGTCCCAGATGGGCATTCCTCCGCTCACTGTCTGCACATTGAGATAGGGTAGGCCGAGGGTTGACGCATGCGCACTAGCCAAAACTCGGACCTGCGTCAAGCTGGAAAAGCGTCGCTTTGAACGCCAGTGGCTGTTTGGCCTTTGTCGGTGAGAGAGTGAGTTTCGTTGCTCTCCGAACTTTCCAGATTTCGCGTTAAAAGTTTCCTAAATTTTCGCTGTTTATCAGGACGAATTCTGGAATTTACAGGTTTCTGAAAGTTTCATGAATTGCCGCTATTGAAATTGTCGGACTTTTCTATAAGAGAATTTTCTTGTTGAATTTGGTTACATTTCATCCGGTTGAAGACTTTGAATATAGTGGAATTGAGGTAAAATTCACTTTTTATAGCTGGTTCATTTTGCTAAGACGCCTGAATTAAAAATATAGGGTGTTTCAAAAAGGACTTTACAACTTTGAAAATGCATATAATATTTCTAGAAACAGATAAAGAACTGAACTTGGTCTTGTTTTATAGGAAAACACTTCGAGTTTTGATTTAAAATACTTAACTATATACAAATTATAATAACTTTTATTATTATTACTTCCCACAATATTTTAAAAGGTTATAAGAGTTCATCCGCATTACACTATTACTTGAAAAATGGCTGCATCATCTCTCTCATGTGTTGAAGAAAATTGAAATCTACAGTGCTATTCATTTAATTTGACGCTTGGCATTAGATTGATAGATAGATAGATGGAGAGATAATATTTCTTTGCCATCGTACTGTACAGTCATCAGCAACGTCAAGAAATGATATCTCTCTACCTATCTGTCTATCTAATGCCAAGCGTCAAATTAAATGAATGTCGTTGTAGTTAGAAATTGAGGCCAGTTCACGGAAAAATTTGAAGGAATTCAAATACTTTTCAGTTAATTACGGAATACTAAATACTAGGAAAATACGAAGTTCCTCATGAGGCTGAGTCTGTCTTATTTATACTATTTTTCTGCTAATTCAGTAAATTTGCACAACTTTGTACTATGAGTTACTACAGGTGATCTGAGTTATCTGTTTAGCGTGCGATAGCCATTTATCTGAAATTTAATTTTAAAAATGAACGTTCATGAGTGTGATCCTAAATTTTAGAAACTAGCGATCTCAGATAATCTGCTTTGAAGTTTGAACGAATTGTCTAGGTCGGACGATGGAAACTGATTCAATTTCAACTATTTTATCATGGAATGGACCATGTTGATCAAAGTGGTGATATTCAGATCAAAATGGTGTTATTTGTGTGAAATCGATTGATAAAAGTCCAAGAACAACACTATAACTAGACTACTAGACTTAGGCTCTGAACATTTCTAATGAGCCTCTAAACAATCTCATCAAGAGTAAAATGTAGCCAGATTGGCATTACGTCGAGTCCATTTTAAGTATCTCATCATTACTCAATGTCAATGTCATTCATCCTAATTCCATTGACATAAATTATAAGATGACGATGTGCTGGATTGATTATGATTCCCAATGGAATCGATATAGCTTGTGCCTTACATTAACTTAACTTACGTTAATTTACAGAGTCATTCATGGAATAGGATCATGGGAATGGGATAAAATAATCATAAAACATTCAATATTAGCTTTAAAATAGTTTTATTGGTACAGAAATACTTTTTAAATCATATAATTCTCTACTTACGAACGAAAAATTATGTCCGGCAAGTGATGTCCATTTTGGGTAATACATTGTTGCATCCTTTCTCGGTAACTGGCCTCAACTCTTTGCAGCATGTCTACATCAATCTGGGTGTCGTGATGACGGATTGCGATCTTTAGGTTCTCCAATGTATGTGGTTCAATTTTGTTCAATTGTTTATGATAATTTTATAAACATTCGATTCCCGTGAATCAAATAGATGAAACTTGTTTGAAGTTGTATAATACAGTATACTGTATTAAAATTTATAATTAGTTACAAGTATGCAATTGCAACACTAATCTCATCAAGTAGCACTGATTGAAACTCTCGAAAACAACTCAACTAACTGTATTACAAAGAGCCACATGAAAGCTGATAAGTATTATTGAAACCCATGAAGTTTGATTAAATTCAATGCGATAAAATTGGTTAGGCCCTCGCTTCTGTAATTGCAATTAATAATGAATCACCTCTTCGAGTGCTTTCAAATCAAATCAAGAGGTGAGCAGGTCAGTTTCAATCATTTAGTTTCGATCAGATAGTGATTCAAAAATATTCAATTCAAAGTATCATCTACAAAAAAGCGATCAGATCAGTCTTTGAATCAATTTTCTCACCAGGTGTTGATTCACTGTTTAGCTAAATACTTAAACTATATAAAATTATGTAAGGCGCAAAAAATGTATTACTATTCTTTGAAGTAATATTTAGTTCTGATGAAGAAGGAAACTGAACAAGTGAATGAGAATTTCTAGTTCCATATATCTAGTCTAAAGGCGGTTGCAATTTCAACCTCAGTTAGTGGACCTCCACCATTCTGCTTGAATAAACACAGAAATGAATTCATTCAACAGTGAGTATGATTGCAGGCCCCATGGGGTGGTTCTCCAATATCTAGTTGCTCTACGCTCACTCACCTCACTTGAATTCCTCTCTTGTTGTTTTATCCTCTAGAGTAGTTGTAACAGACTCAACCTTCCAAAAGTATACAATGGAATACTTTAAGTTGAAAGTTATTGTATTCAAAGAGATTGAGAACAATTTATAGCATTTATTCAATTATTTACAAAGGAGAGTACAACAGGCTGATGCTCAAATCAATTCCTCTTTCAATTTACACAAAGATTCTAAATCCGGGTAATGTCATAGGGAAAAAGACTCTAAATGAGTAGAGTTTTCTCAGGAAGGCGGCTGAATCAAACGAACATATTATATGTGTAACCATCGGTAATTCGGTATCGTATGTATGATAAACATTATTATTCCAGAGACATAAACTATTTCACACAAATAATATTTAATTCAATTACAACATTATATTTACATCTTATATTTTCCATATTCCATCTATTTACGTTCAATATTATATTTTATATCAGTACGTATCTCACTCTCTTTTGGAAAGGAATGCTTTTGGAAAGAGGATCAAATTAAAATTATCTTTGTTTCTTTTCTCTTAAAGAGACAACTGAAGTGTTCTTAAACATCGTAGCTTTGATTTTATAAGTTACTGGAATATTTATCAAATACGATGGGTTTGAAAACAGGCATTTTTACATTTGATTCAATGATAACTTATCTCCCATTCCCCCAGGTTGTTCCTCTATCTCTCACTCAGCGCGCTAATGTTTGGCAGCTACTTCTCAATACTATTGAAATAAATAGTTCACAATATAATATACTATTTCATTTATTATGGATATGTCCATGTTCAATAGAAAGAATCTGTTCTTTCACATTGGATAAGAATGAGTGTAGAACACCTCTGACATCTAGACGACGGAATAATGAAGTTGTAACTTGAATGACCCAGTAACTGCTGTCATCTTACGGCAGAATTCAGAACTAGCTGCGTTGTGTATTGTCGACCAATCAGGAGAGAGGAGGCGGAGCTTGAAGGCGTGTCTGTAAGATTGAAGCTGCAAATCACCCTGTAACTGCAGCCATCTACCGGTCGAATTTAGAACTAGCTGAGTCATTCATTGCTGGCCTATCACGAGATAGCAGGCGAAGTTTGGAGGCTACATGATTTACAAATTAGGCTACGATTTCTTATAGATTAATGAATGAATGAATGAATGAGTGCCATTTTGCTTTTATACATATAGATAAAAAGAGGATTGAAATTTAATGTTTAAATAATTTTATATGCATAAAATCCAAATAAAGACAAAGTGAATGGCTACTTTCCTAATAATGAGAGCATTCGTTGCTCTATTCGTTGCTCGAGTATTCGTTGCTCGTTATAGAATGATTTCATTGATATTGCTGTTCAAATAAATTATTATTTATATATATAATACAATTATTTTTGAAAATATATCAGCTAAAGGGTAGCCGCCTTTGTAATCTAGTTCTTCAAGCCCCCCAACCCCTATCCTTGGCTACGCCCTTGGCTGAGAATTGTAGTAATTCAAAGTAATCATGTATCGGAATTTTCAGGTTGTATGCCAGATTGTGTGGCAGGGGTTATTACAGCTCATCTCTTTGTTTAGCGTAAGATTACCATCTTCTGAAAATTAATCCACGAAAGGAAATCTTAGAAAAGGAAGGTTCATGGACGATCCAAGCTATCATTTAAATTTCTAACGATCAGGGAATAAGATGGAAAATAAGAGACAAAAAAAATACCTCATCACTTTGTGGTACTCCCCACTTTGTACGAGCCCGTGCGTAGGTGCCTGGATAATTATTATAAAGACACCTTGGAGAGAATGTCGCCAAACCTCGAGTGGACCACTTGAATAATTCATCTGGACCCCCTGAGACCCCCAACCGGCCCCTTTGAAACCCTTCCCCCCAAAACAGCCCCCATTTCAGATTTGGTGTCAGCAGCTACCCTCCCGCCACGCACTGACTCTCTGTTGTTTAATATGCATGAGCTTTCACTAAGTAATACGGACGGTAAAGGAAACAGAGCCACACATGTATAATACAAGGTCTTCTACTGATATTGAGTTGCAGAGGGTATTATTGTGTATTGTGTATGAGGAGAGTCATTTGGAGAGGCATCTTTAGAGTGATAGGAAGTTAAATTCGCTATGAATAGGATGAAGTTCATTTTAAGGAGAGTATAAAAATGAATTGAGTGCATACAATGATTATATTCTAACTTCTTTTTCATCTTATAAGCTACTTCTTCTTATGATTCTCTCACAGAGAAATGTCTCAGGTGTGATGGTTTTTTTTTAATTTGGCGGATGAATCAGCTAGATACTCGCTTGCGTGACTCCATCGATTTCAAAAGTATAATGACTTCATGTACAATGATATTCATTTAATTTGACGCTTGGCATTGGATAGATAGATAGATATAATTTCTTGACGTTGCTGATACCGTAGAGAACAATGGAAAAGAAATAAGATCTTTCTATCTATCTATCTAATGCCAAGCGTCAAATTGAATGAATATCACTGTATAGATGCGCCAAAATTTTGTGGCACTTGGCAGCTGTCTACTACTTTAAAATCCGCATACGAGTAGAATGCACTTGTTGGCTGATAGGCGTACACCGGTTAGTCAAGACAAGACAAGATGAGATTAGTCACGTTTAGTCACAGTAATTCACATAGTTGCTTATGAAGCAGCACACCGATGTAATAATTAATCGATGTGTGCTTACATATAAGCAACTATGTGAAGTACTGTGACTAAACGTGACTAATTTCGTCTTGTGTACGCCTAACCTAACCGGTGTACGCCTAGCCTTACAGATTGCTCGCAGACTATCCTGACAGAGCTAAGCATAACATCAGCTGTTTATTGAATAACAATCATCCGCCATCCTCCAATTTAAAACAAAATCTACTTCACTTCATTCATGTATAGTAGCCTATCTTCTAACATACCTAGGAAGATATAAGGCTAGGCGTACACCGGTTAGTCAAGACAAGACAAGACGAGATTAGTCACGTTTAGTCACAGTAATTCACATAGTTGCTTATGAATAGCACACCGATGCAATGACTAATCGGTGTGCTACTGTGACTGAACGCGACTAATCTCGTCTTGTCTTGTCTTGACTAACCGGTGTACGCCTAGCCTAAGATCATATACAAAACCCTTAAAAAACTTTTAAAAGGTTCTTTCATCAGTTAAAAAATTAGAACCTTAGAAAAAACTTATGAATGATTAAATTTATTCTAGTACACAATTTATAGAAAGTCTTTTGGTATTTTTCAGCAGAATTTGATCTTCACACATCATCATAATCGGAAGCCTCAAATCGCTCGACAAGAGCCACACAATGATAACCAGACTGGAAAGTCTCTCAACAGTCGTACGATTATGGCGCGACTCCAATTCAAACCGACACACTTCGCTTGTACGCTGTGATGGATTACAACTTGTGAACAACTGAAGACAGAACTACAGAAAAATGAATCCTCAGGATTTCACGTGAGTTTGACTATTCACTAATCCTTACTTTTTAAAATAATCCTAATTGTTCAACTATTTTCTTCTTGGAATGTTTTTTTTTTATCTTTCCTATTCACCTAATCACTATAGCAGTTAGGATTCTTTTAACTTGTCAGAAAACAGCTGATTTAACGTTAGTAAACGTGCGTACATCAATCAGCTGTTTCTGACAATTTAAAAGAATCCTGCTTCATTATCAGAGTATTTTATTTTCCATCTTGTGTAATTGTCTTTGATATTTCACACTTCTTTTACTTGGGCGGAGTTAGAGGATATTTCCTGGGGGGCTTCTAACATAAAGTTTTGCTACAAACTACAGTATTATAATAACTACATTTATAACATTTTTTTTTTGTAAGGAATGATGCCCACATAAGCTCTAGGCTTGTGCTAGGGTAATGGGAAGGATGATAATGAGAGATGAATAGCTTTAGGTGGGTTCCGAACCACCGTGAAGCGATTTTGAAGCGCATATTTTTTTTATTCAGAGGAGCTAGTGATCGTTACAACAGGAGTGGTAGGCGCCGTCTCTTATCTCTTTGCTACAACAGCTACAATAATTTGAGGGGCTTAGCCCCCCAAGCTTCCCTTAAATCCGCTTATGTTCTTCATCTTTCAGCTCTGTTACTTCTTGCAAGGCCAAGTGTTGAGTACCCCCAAGGTTGTAAGCCTATTTACAAGGTTGTAATAGCTACTTTCAAGGTTGTAATAACTACTTTTCAAAGTCGTTGTACCTATTTCCAAGGTTGTAACGCTATTTTCAAGGTTTTAATCGCTTTTTACGAATCTTGCTCTATCCCTGATCTTGAGAACTTTCTTGAGAACAGCCTCAACTATATTTTATTCTGCTATCGCGGCTCCAATTATTACAACTGAGATTCCCATTCCGCCTGGCATATCCTCATTTCATTACTCAAAGATTTATGGCTGCATGTCATCATCAAAACAAAGAGGAACATTTGACAAGTTTGTTCAATCACTACTTACAACCTGCATCCCAACTTTGTGGAAACTCTCTTTGTGGAAAAAATTAAATATTCATTCAACGTAAGTTGCTTTCGGATTGCTAGAATCTATTTTGGAAATATTTTCGTTTTTGCAAGATGTAGATTTGTAAGTATGAAATATGGAGATTTCACCATTAAAATTTCGGTAAAATTGGTTACACCCCAGAACTGTTGATTTAATCAACTACTGAAGATATAACTCGACCGAGACATTCTTCCAGTATAAATTTTTAAATGGGACGATAAGACCCTTTAGATCTTTAAATTTTGGAAAGTGTCACGATTTTTGCAATTGTTATACAGTTCTTTCCATTCAACTAAAGCATGAAAATTGAAGAGTATGATTCTACCAAGTATTTAACCTGGGTATGACGTACTTTGACCCAGACAAAGGGGGCAACGAACAACTATCACTTATGTTTTATTCATTTTGAAGTGGCTTTTTGAAGAGCGGGCCCTGGATTGCATAAATTACTGAGAGAAAGGCTCAGCTGACCATTCATTCATCTGCAAGGGCGGGTAATAATGGCGACACTAATATTTTCCGAGCAGAATTTTCCGGAATTTTCCAGGCTGAGAGATGAACATGAAAAACACTTTTATCCGGCATCATTGTTATGGGGCGCGGACATCATTCAAAAAGGCTTTAAATGCTCATAATCACTCTTTTGACCGTTCAATGTTTTATCAAAGCTCTGAATTCGTTACAGTGATTCTATTTTGAATGGGTGTTTACTGATTGATCAGGGAAAGTCCTAGGAGATAAAATGTTTCTTCCATATGCAATGGTTCTTATATACACGTTGCTAGTGCATTGTCCAGTTGACAAGATGCCAGTCCTTTATTTCTAGAATTTAAAGTTTTGAACGCTTATTCTTATAGATCGTATTATAAATGACAGTTTGGTACTCGTATTTTTCATTCTTTCTAATACCTTATCATGAAATTTTTATAAACAATAATTAATAATTATAAACCATTATTATTATATCCCAATAAGTATAACAATAGTAAAGTAATAGTATAATCTATGAGATTGAATGATAAGTAGTTTAGACATCTGAGATATTATGAATTTGGAAGCAATTTAAAATTTGAAAAAAACATACTTTCGATTCAGATATAATACTTCTCTACATGAAATAAATAAATCGAACAAATAATAAAGTTCAGTAATATTGATAGAATATTTGGAAAATTATCACTTTTGAATATTTTGGATGAACAATCTGATTAAAATCTCTAGCTTTAATGCAAGTAAACACCTTGCGGCTCTTCCACAACAACCAATTTTGAGTGCAATCTCCTTTGATTCTGTTTGAACCTGCAGTTACCATGTGGGTAGCCCAGCCTGTGCCAGACATTTTCATAAAGGTATAGTGGAAAAGCGGCGGTCAAATAGAGGCGAAAACAAGGTACAAGGGTTGGTGAAAATATGCAAGGAAAACTGTTGAAGGTTTCTTCCGTTAGGAGAGTTTCCTGGAAAGGTTGTGTAGAACAGTCCTTTCTTTCTTCTTCTCATATTGTTGTTGCTGTTCTTCAATCTTCTTCTTATTCTTCTTCTTCTTCTTCTTCTTCTTCTTCTTCTTCTTCTTCTTCTTCTTCATTCTTCTTCTTCTCCATCTTCTTCTTCTTCTTCTTCTTCCTTCTCTTCTTCATCTAATCTTCTTCTTCTTCTTCTTCTTCTTCTTCTCCTCCTTCATCTTCTTCTTCTTCTTCATTTTGTTCTTCTTCTACTCCTTCTTCTTCATTTTGTTCTTCTTCTGCTCCTTCTTCTTCGTCTTTTACTTCTTCTTCTCCTTCTTCTTGTTCTCCTTGATCTTCTCCTTCTTCTTTTTGTTCTTCTTCTTCTTCTTCTTCTTCTTTCTTCTTCTTCTTCTTCTTCTTTCTTCTTTCTTCTTCTTCTTCTTCTTCTATTTCTCTCCTTTTCTTTTCTTCTTCTTCTTCTTCTTCTTCTTCTTCTTCTCTTCTTCCTCCTTCTTCTTCTTCTTCTTCTTCTTTCTTCTTCTTCTTCTCTTCTTCTTCATGTCCACCTGTTATATCTCTTCCCACCTTCACCTCTCATCATGCGTATACTTTGCTTCCCTCTTCGCCAGTATTCTCTTTTTCTCTCTGTATACCATTTCTACTATCTATCGTTCGCATTTTCCCTCTACTATCCATACTCTCCATCCTCTTAGATATAGACAATCTTATTACTGTTAGCATATAATCACTGTCTTACCTATAAGTATCATGCTTTGTTCAATGAATCGAACACTGTAATTGCTTTCATTTTCAACTATCTAGAATTCAGCCTAAACCGTTTTTTTTTCTATTCCATGTGATGAATATTGGATAATTTAAGGTAATCTTTGTCTCTCTTACTCTCTTCTTCTCTCCCCCTTCTCTCTCTTTATCTGTCTACCTCTCTTTTCTCTCTCCCTGTCTCTTCTCATTAAATCTAGAATGCAAGCGACATAAGTTGTATTCTACATAAATAAAGTGAATAATCTAATCAATTCTATTCTATTTTCTCTCTCTGTCTCTTTCTCTGTCTCTCCTCTCTTTCCTCCTTCTTGTTTTCAGTCTTTAAATTTTTCTTGAATCTTGGAGATTATCATAATTTCTTCTCATTTTATATTTATTATTGTACATGCTAATAATGCATCATTATCTCATAATTTATTTCTGTAGTTGAATCTAACAAATATAATCTGTAATCATGTAATCTTTTATAATCTTCTGTATTCTTTTGTTTTCTATTTTCGATATTTTGTGAATCAAATTTTTATTACTGTATGTTTCAATAGGCGAAAGTGACAATTGACGAATAAAACGATCTATCTATCTATTATCTCTCATCTATCTATCTATCTATCTATCTTTTTTTCTCTCACTGTCTCTCTCTCATTCATTCTCTCTATCCATCTCAATAATTTCATTTTTCCTATTTCAATTATTTACACACAATTTCCAAAAACAATGCAATAATTCAACATTTAAATACAATACAAAATTGTAAAAAGTGGTTAGGTGACCTCATTGGTAATCGTGTTGAGGCACCAATCTTAATCACTCTCTCTCTACCTATCTTTATCTTTCTCCCTTTCTCCTCACCCTCTGTTCTTCTTCCTCAATTCCCTTTCTCCCCATTCTCTTTTGATGGCCGTCACTTTTGATCTTAATCACTCTCTCTCTCTCTACCTATCTTTATCTTTCTCCCTTTCTTTTCTCACCCTCTGTTCCTCTTTCTCAATTCCCTTTCTCCCCATTCTCTTTTGATGGCCGTCAATGAAAGGGAGAACACCCATCCAGACTACTACAACAGGCTGAACAGACACATCACAAGCAGAAGCAGAGCGCGTGCATATTTCATGCATCCACTCACGCTCCTGAACTGGCCTGAAAAAAGCATAAGCATATATATATACTCACGCTCCGGGTTGTCATGGCAACGGCGACTCTCTCATCTTCGCGATTCGCTGTTGAATTTTCATGTGTGTCGTGACGTCATCAATCACGCTTTGTATCACGTGTCGCGGTCGACGTCTAGGTTTCAGCAGGCGATTTTTCAATTTGCCACTAGTGCTGGATGATTTTTTGGGGTGAAGAATTTCATCTAGAGTACTCAATATGGACTGAGACTTGAGGCTCAATAATTGAGGAACAATGAAGGTGACCTTCTAAAGCTATGAAGCATTGTTTCAATTAATGCAAAATGAGAATGACTCATTCCCCACACCCAGACTGATGTCTTTGTGGGGGATATTCACTATGTATATATATGTATCTCTGCTGTTGTATTCACTTATTTTGTGAATAAAGATTATTTGAATTTGAATTATTTCATATTTGAAAAAAGTTCATTCAAGATAACACTTAGAGGAACCGCCTCTTCAAGAAACAATGCTGGAATTCAAGATCAATTCAGTAGTCGTTTTAAGAAAATAAAACATTACTCTTTATCGATACTTCTACTCTTTTATACTTTTATCGAATGCCTTTAAAGGTACAATATATTTTTATTTAGAGAGAAACGACTATTCTAACCTAGAAACTTGTGAGCAGATGTCTAATATTTAATAATATTCATTCAATTTGACGCTTGGATAAGGGATATAATTTATTTATATATTATTATTTTTATTGACGTTTCTGATGGTCGTAGAGTACATTGGCAAATAATAATATCTGCCTATGTATCTGATGATAAGCGTCAAATCAAATGAATATTATTATACTGATAAAATTATTTCAATAATTCGATTAATTGAAAACATTTTCGAACAAGACAGTATAGTATTACTGTATATATTAATATAGTCAGTGGCGGAGCCACTATAGGAAATATACCCAGCAATGACCAAATAAGCATACCACGCTTCGCCACGGTATATGATATAGTATACTTCATATATTAATGGTAATTTATGGAGCTAACTGAATTTTATATTTAAATCCTATTTACTTTCTATCATGCATGGGCAAAAAGATATTACCAAAACTTATAATTACGATACTCAGTGTGTTTCAATTATCAACTTCACTCAATTCTTGCTACCTATTGTTTTGAAATAACATGCAGTATGTAGTTTCTTGAATCAAACAATATTTTTTGGATGCAGGAAGTGCGAATAGCCAGCAATGGGAGATGAATATCACTAGAAAAGGTTGTACTGAAGTATAATTTGCTGTGCTACTGTTGTACTGTTGTAAAGTATACTACAATAGCAGTTGTAACTGGGGATGTCAATCATGTGATCTCGGAATTCCAAATCCCGGGACCCCAGTGTATTTTTGACAACTACAAATTCTGGGATTAGCCTACTCATCGCTAATCCCGTGATTGAAAAGATTACAAAAATACCTGAAATGATAATTGCATTCATCCTATAAGAACTCAACATATTTATTCAATAAATGAATTGAATTGAATACTATCCATTCACAGTTGAGTATATAAGTTAGAGATTTGTATTCCAATGTTCCATTTATAACCATTATTGGTCCAATAGTAATCTAGTACAGGTACAGTAGAACTTTCGCTTGATATGAGAGTTCAACAGAAAGTACAAATTTGTACCATCCTCTTTGGTTCAACTGATTCGTTTATGAATGAAATACGATTCTGATGAATAATTCTCAAATGGCCGTTGTATGAGGCACGATGAATAGCTTCACAAAATGGCTGCCTTCGGTCACGATGGAGCTCTGTGATTGGTCGGCTACTACTGTGACGTGTAACGCCCATTACTGGAAGTGGGAGGAGCCAGATAGGAACAAAATGGAGGAGAGAATAGTTCGTGAGAAATACTTGACATATAGCCGTCATAAGATTTAAAATAACACACCATTCGCCAGTAGTCATCCTCTTGATTAATAATAACAAACGCCAACAAAAATAGAAATCAAATAGAGTTTCAAAATTAGTGATAATGTGAAATGAGTGGCAACAATAATGTAGTGATTAAACAGATCATTAAAATATTCAATTGGGCCACAAACATTCTCATTCCTTCTTCATCTAAACCGACATTTTCTATTCAATCATGGTCTCTTTCGGAGTTACATATTAAAATTGCTAACCGGCAGTTTTCAGGTTTTTGGTTAACAGAGTGTTGACTGCAAGGTCTTCAAATAGTGTACTATTTTAATGTGGATATTTCTAACTAATTTGACGTGTCACATGCAGTTAGAGCTCAAGTTTTCCAGCTCCATGTGTCAAAAATTGAACATGAACATAGCATATTCCTCGAAATAACGACCGCATAATTTCTCATAAATATATAATTTCTAAAACATAATTTCTTAACTAGCTTCTCTTTTCAAGCAGTTCATTACACAGAATAGACTGAGCTTCAAGTTGGTATCATTAACACACCATAAAGAGTGGGTCTGATATTATATTCTCATTAAATTAATATTGTTTGAAATAGTTTGGACAATATAACTTCTATCTAGACAGATAACTTCAAAAGCATGACAGTTCCTCGAAATCCTTATCCGCCTACCTGTCAAACAATCTCACGCACTCACACTTTCTCTCTCACTCTATCTCTGTCTCTCTCCCCCACTCTGTTTCTCCACATTCTTGCGGCTTTATCTTGAAATTTTTCTCTCACCCTCCTGCCGAATGTTATTTCTCTCCTTCTTTCACGATTAAGTCTTCACCTTTTTCTATCTCTTTTTCTTATTTCTATTCCTCCTCTTCCCTTTTCCTTTCCTCCTCCTCCTTCTCCCCTTCTTTTGTCCTTGTCCTTCTCCTCCTCCATATCCTTCTCCTCCTTCTCGTCATCCTCCCCCTTTGTCTTTTTTCTCCCAGTTGTTGCTCTTCGTGAAAACACTATGTTTTATCCTTTCTATCCACCTTCTGTCTCTTTCTATTCTTCTCTTCTTCTTATTCTGGCACTTCATATTCTTCATCTACTCCACTACTATTTTCTCCACTGTTTCTTAGAACTTCTTCTCCCTCTTCTCCCTCTTCTACCTCTTTCTCCCTTCATTCTTATTCTTCTTCTCCATGTTCTTCTATTTCGTCTTCTACGTCTTTTATTTCGTCCTCTTGTTCCTCTTTCTTCTCAAGTTCTTCTTCCTTCCTCTGTTCTCTTGCACCTTAGACTGATACTTCTACTATTCCTTCTTTTCTCTAATATTCCTCTTCACTAATCCTCTTTACTCTCTCTTTCCTCTCTTACTTCTCGTCTCTCCTGTTTCCCATTTTCCTTTTCGCCTTCTTCTGATCCTCCTCTCTCTTCTACCCTTCCATTCTCACCTGCACTTAATAAATAATGTATTACGCAACAACCACTAGCATTTGAATTAATATTATAACAAGATGTCAATCCTACTATCCAAAACCAGCAGATAATTCTCAGAAGTGGCACTCACTAGTCTCTTAAGGACTCTTGTCCATTCTGAGCCTCCTGTCAAGTAACACTGATATTTCAGAATAGAATACATTTAGTCTAGTAAATTTTATATGAGACACATCTACGGATGTTGATACATGACTGTAAATATTATACAGTTACAGATTATGTAGATATTGACCAATGTAGTTCATTTGTCAGACTCACATTTTGTGATGGATTAATTCTCATCAAATCCTGAAATTCTCATAAAAAATTTGCATGAAAATTTATAAACGTACATAAATATATTCTTATATACTGTGGTAACGGATGATGTTCTGTTGATTTCTTTTTCGAAAATATTTTTTACATGTTATGATACATGCAGTATTTATGTAAAAAAATTCAACAGAACATCACCCGTTACCATAGAAATATTGAATGAAAGTTATTCCCCATCCGCCAAATTAAATGAATATACAGTACCTATATATATTTAATTCCATTACACATCAATAACTTTGAAAATCAATATAATGCGGAAGTATGAACAGTATTGAATAGTTATTATTGACATTCAGATAACCTACGAATCAATTCTCGAAACAGTATCAATCAGAATCGGATACAGTATCAATATTAGTTAGAATGGCAGTAGATTCAGCATCCTCGCATCTAGGGGTGGTATTATCGATCGTAGTCTATACTTAGTACTTGGTCGTTCTACTGTCAGGCCCCGGACTCTGATCAGTTTCAGCTCTAATTACGAATAATACTCAATTTGGATACCCATCACAGTTACTGTGAAATTATTACTGTCTGCTGGCTTCACAGATTACAAATACAGAGTTTCCCGGAGTAAGAGATACCAGTAACGCAGTAACATGGTATCTTTCAAGCTAAAACCACAGGTAAATGAATAGAACCTTTGGTCTGTTCATCTTTACTGGTCCAAACTGTATTTCTTATTGGAAATACATTTTTCTTCTTCTTCTCCTTCTTCTTTTTTGGCTCTCCACATTCTTCTTCTACTATTTCTTCACTACTACTGTTTCTTCCTCCTTTCCTTCTTTTTATTCCCCTTATCTCCCACTAAAACTTCTTCTTCATCCTTCATCACTCTTATTCATTCCTATCCCCATGCTCTTTTCCTATTTCTCCTCCTATGTTTTCATTCGCTTTTCGTCTTCTTGTTTGTATCCTTCTAGTTTCTCGTCCTTCTCTGTTCCCTTGTAATTTTCACTAAAACTACTAATGCTCGGTTTCTAGGACAGTCATTAGTTTAATGCCACATTTAACTTATGCCACATTGAAGCATACGATCGTATAATTTCCTTACTCAACTGAAATGTCACGTGTTGCATGGTTAGGTCGGCTTGTGTTTGTTTTGAAACTTTTGTGAGTGTGGATTTGTTTATCTTAATTTAAAATGGAAAAGAGAGACAGAGAAAAACCATTCTGGAGCAGAGGAAGAGCTATTGATGAATATTTTATTGAAATACAAATTGGTACGTTTATTGATAAAATAGGTGTATTTTTAGGTTTATGTTTATTTGGAGATTTATGTTATCTGTTTTTTCACTTTTACTGTTACAATTTATATTGAAAATTGAAGTTCATAAAAATTTAATGTGGAATTAGACTAATGTCTGTCCTAGAAACCAGGCCTAATTCCACTACTATTCCTTACGAATTGTATTCACTTTATTACGACTACAATATACAAATGAAATAATTATTCAAACTATTCAAGCATTGACATCCTCATTCCGAAATAAAATACAAGGACTTTGTATTTTAAACTTTATAATAACAACTTTCAACTTAAAACTTAACAACTGATAAACTTTTAAACTTGCAGGAACTAATTCCACTTTCAATCCTATAACAAATCTAGGTAACAAAGTATTTCCGGAACTTTTTCTTCATTCTGATGATTATAACCACATCATTATTTAAGTAGGCCTATCCTCAGAGGTACGGGACACTCTGTATAATTATGTAATTTTCCGTATTCCAGTGTTGCAAAGCCCAATGATTGAACTTTGTGATGGATGTAGTGCATTCACTGTTCCCACTACTTCGGTAAGTTCAAGGACAAAGTTAAAGTTACATTGTTTAACATTGCAACTACTCAAACCCACTAACGTAGGGTATCCATCCATCTTTGAGTGGTTACATGTCATCTGAGAGTCACTCTGAGTGTAGAAAGTGAAATATAGATATACTCCACACACAATTAAATGCTCAACGCCACCAAATATATAGGTAGAAAGACGTATGGATACCGGTAGAACACAGAATCACTATAAAATGAATACAGGTGGAACAATATAGATATAAGTAATGTGAGACAGTGCTATACAGGTAATAAGCCACCTATAACCAAGTTTTGGCGCCGAATAGTCAAGTTAGCGCGGGAAACTTTGGCGCGTCATAAATCATCCCAGCTGTTTCAGTTTCAGTTGTCTGTGATATTACAAGTGTCATCTTACTAGAGTGATGTAACTTTACCTACATACCTATACTGGATACATGTAGATTTGAATGGTAGTATATATATATTGTGTATATAGATATGAATCCTTACTTCCACCAGAATAAGCATTGAGCCAATTCCACAGTTGCATGGAGGTACAGCAACAAAATGAATTGCTGCAATAAATTGTTGCACTCAAGAAACTAATAGTGAAGTGAATGAATGAAGTAAGAAATAGGAAAGGAAGGTGAAGAAAAGAAATAAGAAAGGGTATGAAGAAAACGTGGTCAGATTGAAGACGAGAAAGAATTTTCATTTTTTCGGTTCTTCTAGAAGTTTCTTTCGGCATTGTTTCATCGAGAATTTGCCCGAGAAATGATTGACGATGAATTTTATTATACTTTACTTCTTCATTTTCATCTGAAGTGGATTTGCGATGAACTTCTCGCCAGTGGCTAAAGTGTCAGGTTCAGTCGAGAGTAGTCAGTGCATTTCGAGACACTATGACAGGTGTTGAGAAAAATTAGAAGTGAGTTGGAACTTTTTCAGAAAAAAACATATCAACAAAATAGTACTCAAATGAACAGAAATACTAGAAACAGAGAAATTTCAAGTTTTTTAGGCTGAGTTTGTTCAATGTCTCCTGGATCATTTTTGATATGATACCTGGATATGAAGCCATATAAAAACATGGAAGGTAATTAATTCTCATGTTAATCTGCGTTTAAGGAGCATCCCAAGCATTCATTCATAATTACCCACGCACAAGGAAAGATGTAGGCATCACCACAGCAGAAGGAAAATTTCATTCAAAAATTGAAAATTCAGTATTCAACTTCAAAATGAATTTTTCATATTTTATCCAGCCGAATCAGGAAAAGGACGGTTTTATGTAAATCTGTTGGACCATCCAATTGATGATAATTGTACATTGCTGAATGAATAAAATAAATCAATTACCTTGATACTTTACTAAGTACTATCGATTTCTCACTGGAAATGCGCATCTTGATTATTCTACAAGGGAATGAATTACCTTACTACTTTATAAAGTTAATTACTTTGACACTTTAAGAAAGGATACAAGTATCTTCATACTCAACAAAGGAATCAACCTCACTTACATTACGTGATATCTTGCATTGGGAGACAGTATACTTTAAAGTGTATTTTTATTTGTGAACACCGAGGCAACATCTACACAGTCCCATTCAGCCAACCTAATTTGAAACAGGAGTTCAGCAGAGCAATATATGTCGGGGTCACTCGACATTCATTCTCACATCATCAGATTCAGCAGTGGAACAATATATTCCAAGTTTATGTCTTTAATTAGGTCTCTCGTAAACATGTCATAAGTGCATTATGAGATCGCACTAATGACACCAATTGTGGAGAGTTGTTAACAGAGATGCAAATATCATCTGGCCTTGGCCTAGTTGGTTATATTTTTCAGTAGTTTTCGTTACAATTGAATTTTTTGAGCTCTAGGGTTGAGATAAGGGGTTTTAAAGTTAGAAAGAAAGACCTTCAGTGAAAGTTTTGGAGATTTGGATAACAGTGTCAGTGTTCCAAAAGTGGGTAGAAATAGTTTTATTGTGTTTTTGTATATAATCTAGATCTAGATCCTATTTAAACTAGAGAGATAAGCTGAGGGTTTCTCGACTAGAAGGTCAACTGGCTTGTGAATTGATTATTGAACAAATCTATTAGATGGAGTGGACATTCTTTATACTACCAGGGGCCTCATTTATGAAATTTAGAAGACCAGTAATGAAGGTGTAATGACGATCTCACACTCGACAGCTAGATCAGCTGTAGTAATAGGTCATAGAAACATTGTTCAAGTTTTATTCAATATCTTTGATTCTTTATTGTTGATTGCTGATTTGAAAAATGCCCGTACACTGAATATAGCAGAATTCTTTTAAATTTTCAGAAAACAGCTGATTGATGTACGCTCGTTTACTAACGTTAAATCAGCTGTTTTCTGTCAAGTTAAAAGAATCCTTCTATAATCATGGTTTGCTGAACTCCAACAGTGCATGCATCCTTTATAAATACACCTCATCGGTCAACGTCTTTACAATATCTTGTCAACGAAAAGTTGATTTAGAAACTGAATCTAAGTTCTAACCAGCGACCACATAGTAGAATAGACGGAGTGATCCTATTACTACAGCATTACGGGTGGTGAAGCCAATTCCGCCATCATGGTTAGGTATAGAAACGCGAAATGGAGCTCACAGAAGCTCAAAACTGTAGTGCGCGAGTTTCAAATACATCGTCGTTTAGTCCCCTTAGGATTAAGTTAAAAGGTTCAAATTTGGTGTTCTTATACCTAATAAAACACTGATTCTAATGGTGTAACTCAAATTACCAGTTTCCAGTATATTCAAATTTTACGAGTAAAAAAAGTTGAAAGTTTTTCATACATTTGAAAACGTGACATGAAAAAGTTGGTAAGCGAAATTTTTCTTAGGGTAGGCAAGTTTCGTAAGCGAGAAAGTTTTAGATAAAAGTTGAATTTTATTTTCATTTGAACATTTTTTTCTAAGATCAGTTCTCCTGATATTCGGTAGAACATAGACGAGAAAACGAGGCGAAGCGCCCGATTAATTCCGTTCGCCTCAACTCCGAGCTCTTCCCTCTAAAACATACTGTGTGTACCTTTTTCTCAAGAACCGTTTCAATAATAGATTTGCCTATATATTTTCACGTAATAATTGAAGCTATATATTCCAACTATAGATTTGCTTATATATTTCACATAATAATTAAATCCCTTAATCAGCTAATCGACAATAATAATGGGAATAATAATACTTAATTAATCACTCTATCTTATTCTTACCAAGTGAACACTGGATTGCGATTTGATTTTTTTATTTGAGAACTGTTGGAAAATTACATATAAGCATAAAATAAAGCTACTCATCTCAGCACAAGCACACATAAAGAAATATCATAAGTAAGGGAACCATTATATCCTTTTTATGACATAATACATTCATGAGAATAATTTACCAAGAAAAAATTAGTGTCTGTCAACTGTATATCTACCGTGAATATAAAATGAATAATATACACAGAATATCTACAGATATCTACAGAATAATAAAATGCGAAAATTAACTTACAACCGGAATTTTATTGAATTTACATAAAAAAAAGAAAGAAATGGAAACCTGAAAATACAATGAGTAGTTTTAAAGTCTCATATTTTCAATTTAAATTCATACTATGCAGAAAGCAGGAACAAAAGAGAAAAACAAAATATTACATACAGTATAATAGACAATCAATCAAAATAGCAATGAAGAACAATATTATATGTACAAACATTACATCCATAACACTACAACATCACATTTGAAATAATCTTCACTGGCCCATAAACGTATTTCTAATCACATGAATAATAAAATGCAAAATTAACTTACAAACGGAATTTTATTGAATTTACAATAAAAAAGAAAAGAAATGGAAACCTGAAAATACAATGAGTAGTAGTTCTTAAAGTCTCATATTTTTTAATTTAAATTCATACTATACCAAAGAAAGGGGGAACAATAAAGAGAAAACAAAATATTACATACAGTATTGACAATCAATCAAAATAACAATGAAGGACAATATTATAATTATACAAACATTACATCCATAACTCTAAAAATTTCAATTTAACTAAAACCTTTCATTTTAAACAACCTTTACTGACCCATAAATGTAATCGTTTTCACTAAGTGACTTCGAACTCTGCTTTTGTGTAATGTAGCACTGAATGTTTTACAATGATGATGTAGTCGTATTTTGAAATATTTTTTACAAATGGTTGATTAAATTAGCACTGCAGTGTGTGGACAACTGGGCAGAACTGAGCGTGACCTTGTCGGAGCGCTCGCTACTGGAGTGACTCACTCAAGGCCGCCGCCATCATGGTTGGGTATTGGCGCTAGAGCTGGCTTCAAAAGTCTGCCTGCATGCTCCGTCTATTCTACTATGTGGTCGCTGGTTCTAACACCTCCATAAAACCATCTTCCACCATTTACTACTCCAAGATGGATGGAAATGAGATATTGCAACTATGCAATTTATTGCAGTAGCGGAAGTCTCCAGTTGATAGCATTATTAATTACGAATTGTGTTCAATTAATTACTGTATTATGTTTTACTACTCAATTTTCGGCATAATCTATCAAAAAACTAACACTGCACTACTTCCGTTCGAGAATCTGATCTCGAGTATGATTGTATGATTGAAATATCTACTTTGTCATGAACTCTTTCTGAAACAATAGCTCAGTTCCATAAAACGAATTCTTCCGCTATCAAACGTGGAAAGCGAACACGATCGTATGCAATATAACGTATTTCGTTCCCATGTAACAATTTTTTTCACCGTATATAACAAAATGTTTTGTATGTATACAACCAATATTCTGCAATAATATATTTTTCCCTGACTCGACTCGGCTAGCTCCCTAGATACACTGCGAAACTTCTTTCGTGCTCTATAACTCTTCAATTTACTCGTTTTTTCCTCTACCTCTGTTTGTTTCTCGCCTTGACAAAATGCTATCTAAACAGTTTGGTTATGATAGGTTCTATTCATTGTTTATATACGGAACAAGACTGGCGCTGCAAGTGAGAATAGAGGAAACAATTGCCCAAAAAAGAGATGGGGAAAAATCATTAGTTGAAGAGAAACGATGAATCTAGTCTAAAGTCATGAACCTTCCAACCTCTAAGAATAGTTAGAAGCTTTTCTACCTGAAAATATACTTAAAAATTCATCTCGAAGATGAAAATAGAAAAAGAACAAACACCGAAACCCTTTTCTTCAAAAATGACATGTCCCTTCTAGAAGATCACTTATTTCTCAAATTCTTCCATTAATACTATATATTTTATTCAATACAAGCTTTAATATAATATAAAACGCTTATTTAACACTGTAATTGATAGTCTTGAATTTCGAATTAATCAAAGTTCCCCGTCAGAATGTCCATTTATTTTCAAATCACAAAAGGAAAGGCCGTACTATGATACCTTCCCGTATATTCCAAGAATTTTCATTGTGCTAACGTGGCAGGCATTTAAATAGATTATAGAAACTTTATTTGCCATAAAAACAAAACAAATATACAATTTTTAATAAAAATGCCTTAAAATGCCTTATTAATGTTACAAGAAAACATTATAAGAATACAAACATTATAAATTACTGTAATAAAAATGCATTATAATGTTACAAGAAAACATTATAAGAGTACAAACATAATAAATTACTGTGTGACAGACATTTCAATGAAAAAACAAAAAGTTCAATAAAATTTAAACAAAAAACAGACTGTTTTCGACTGGAAACGTGCTTGGTATCAATTTCATTCGCACTATTATTCCTAGTAAAGCATTGTACTGTACTATTTTAGACCATGCGGAGATTGAACAAAATTAGTAATCTCTGAAAATCTTTCTCAAAATGTTCTCTGTTTAGCCGCTTGCGTGCCAACTCTTCATCAAAGTTTATATTCTCTCTCTCTCACACGTTCATCATCATTATATTTCTCTTTTTCAAGAATTTATCACCATTGTTTTCATCATCTTTCACGGAGATTTGAAACGCTGATTTATTTGAAACTAAGCCGTGCTTCAAAACTCCCATCGATTTGAATTCCGTGAATTATGTCTAGGACTGTAGATTTTGATGAATAATTCTCCGAATTCTAGAATAGAAAGGCTGAGAAATTAAATCTAACTCATATTCTGAGAATATATGAGCTGAGAAATCAAATCTAACTTGAAATGAACACCTCCATATTTGATAGGTAGAGTTTCAACAATGTCTATTTATGATTAATCGTGAACCGTACGTACAGTGATATTCATTTAATTTGCCGCTTGGCATTAGATAGATAGAGTGATATTATTTCTTTGTCATCGTACTGTACTCTACGGTCATCAGCAACGTCAAGAAATGATATCTCTCAAAGCCTCTCTAAAGCAAAGCGTCAAATTAAATGAATGTCACTGTACATGATCCAATTCATGAAATTAGGTAGATAAGTGTGACGTCAGAGAAGTGTTTGTGAACCTGTAATTGCATTAGAAAAAAATGTAAACATCATGTTTCCAAACAGTTTTTCAATCACATGTAAAAGTATATGTGCTACAGGTTATATTATTGTTTATATACGTCATCTATTGATATTTAAAACCTTGATAAGAACAGTTGATTTGTTCAGGGATGGGCAGTTAGAAACTTACTAGACATGAATATTGAATATTGTTATTACTCATCAAATGCAGCAAATATAGATATCATAATGAGTGAATAACTTTGCATGTCGACTGTTTAATTTAAGTTTGTTAACTGGCTGGAAGAAAATCGTGTTGATACTTTACTTAGCAAATATTGTGCCTTTTGCATCTCTGAAAAGAATTAATCTATTCAAGTTCAATAAACGCTCGAGAAATGCATTTTGAAAATGTTTTTAGGTTTCAAATTGAGTTTTACTGTTGATGATATGCGTCTGATATGTGCGATATTTACGAACATTATGGGATCATAATATTCATCGGAGCTTGTGTTATTATCACATTAGAAGTTTTTTTTCGAATAAGTGACGAATGAACGTTTCGAGAAGAGAATCAAACAAGATAAAAATCAATAACAAATGTCTTGAATTCAAACACGACAAAGGTTAAATATAAAAAAGTTCTGATACAAGAATATACATTTGAACAAGCTTTTTGAAGTGTGAGTTTGTGATTAATTCTGGCAACAAGTTCACCTGCAGAATAAATCTTTCTCCTCCCCCTCCAACACCCACTACTTTTCTTCTTCTTCTTCTTCTTCTTCTTCTTCTTCTTCTTCTTCTTCTTCTTCTTCTTCTTCTTCTTCTTCTTCTTTCTTCTTCTTCTTCTTCTTCTTCTCCTCCTTCTTCTTCTTCTTCTTCTTCTTCTTCTTCTTCTTCTTCTTCTTCTTCTTCTTCTTCTTCTTCTTCTTCTTCTTCTTCTTCTTCTTCTTCTTCTTCTTCTTCTTCTCCTTCGTATTCTTTCTCTTCTTCTTCTTTTTTCTCTTCTTCTGGAAGCTGACTTCGCGACTCATGTGTTTGCTTACGTCTTGCTGTGTGCAAATTAATACCTTCGCATCTCGCATTTCCCATGCATAGATTATTACTATTTCTCTCTCTCTCTCTCTCTCTCTCTCTCTCTCTCTCTCTCTCTCTCTCTCTCATTTCGCTTTGAGTGCAAAGAAAATAGAGAATGATAGAGCTTGCACGGGCGCGGAATTGGAAACGAGATTGTGACTTTTCGGGAGGGTATCGTCTATCGATTTCGAAATTACAATTTGTGTGAGAAACTTCATATTGGAAATTCAGTACGTACGTTCTACTCATTTGTTTGCCTCCCATATTCTACTTTCCTTTTCACTTCTGCCCCGCTTCTCAATTCTATGTTTCTGTTTTCCTTTTGTTTGAATCACACTCTTCATTTTCCCCAACTTTCTCTCATCAGTTCAGTGCATTCCTTTGGAATTTTGAGTTTGTTGAATTTTAAAACAAAGATTCAAAATTTAATATGTTATCCTGTTCCTTAGTTGTGATTTATAAGAATTTAAAAACATTTTCAAAAGTAAATAGTTCGATAACATTGAAGTTCTGGAGTATGAACACAGATTACAGTTAATTATGAGCAGTATTGAATTTGAAATGTTGAAATTTCAAGTTCAATACTACTACCTGTTCAAAATAGGCATCATTCAGATGCCTACAAGACTCGAATTCGATTCATATTCCATCCTTCCTCTTCCTCTCGTCCTCTTCCTCACCCCCTCTTCCTTTTTTCACTACCTTCAGCGTAGGTGACCTTCCTCGGCAGAGTTCAATCGAACAGGGACTTGTTCAGTTCAGTTCACATTCTTCCAATTCGCGAATTAAATTCTTGACGCCTTCAAAATTCTCCAAGTTCAGTAAAGAAATAAAAGGGCCCTGACAGCCTTCTAATGAGCCAAGAGAATGGCATCCTATCTAGGGAATAAGGCAGGGAAGAATCTGAGATAAGTATAGGCGAACACGAGCTGATAAGGTGGAAAACGAGAATCATGAATTTTTATGGCTTTATTGATTAGTTAGGGGATAAAAGAAGAAAAATAATAAGATCTTCTACTTTTATCACCTGAACGATAAGAGAATGGGTTATCAGAGTCAAGGTCAAGTTATATCTGACGTCACTTTCTTCGAACCAAAAAGATTCAAGTATACAACAAGTTTTTATGATGTTAGAGTGTATACATTGTCATATTGCATCCATAAAAGAACCTGGTTTCATCGAAAGCGCTTGCTAACACGACTTACATTTAATAATCTGTACATACTGTATATTGTACTGTATCAAGTGCTATATTAACATTATGTTGTGTTTTCAGCTTTGTTAAACAATCATTAATGATGAAGTACCAAATTACCAAATCATGGGAGAGAACTCTCATTTGGAGACGGGTCCTTAGTAAGTCAATACTGGCTTTTATTATTAAAGGTCAATTAGGCCTACCAAGTCAGGTGCTTACTTAGTCAATATCGGAATAGTAATCTCTTAAACATTAAAATTTTGATAATTGAATTAAACTATAAATTATTACTGAAAACAGTGCTAGCCAAAAAAAACAATTGAAAAAATAGTTTTCATTAGAATTGGGAGCAAAACTGCCCACTCAGCTCATGGCTGTTATGGAACCACCACTGGCCGTATTATAATGAAGCTCATTGTAATATTTAACTTGAAATATTCAACTTCTGGAATACCAAAAATTAAAAAGAAGCTATGAGAAGAAGAAAAAATCTAAGCAATGATAAGAACACGGAACAGAAAAGGGAGAGGAAGAAGAAGAATGACAAGAAAAAGTGAAAAATAAGCTTACTCTACTGTTGTGCGATCCCGTTATAAATCTTGCACTAATGGGTTAATCATGTGTGTATATTATGTGTGTGGTGTATGGGGTGCTGTGCAGCATACAGTGTATAATAAAAATAGAGTACATATTACGCCTCAGGGTGTGGGTAGATGTTGAAAAATGAGATAACGTGTGATGTGAAGCAGAAGAAGAAGAAGAAGAAGAAGAAGAAGAAGAAGAAGAGGAGGAAGGGAAAGAAGAAGATTACGAAGCAGAAAAAGAAGATCGTAGAAGGAAAAACAGTTTTTTCCTCTTTACATAAACACCTCCAGTGGCAAAGTGAAAACCGCTTCCTCCTTCCTTTAACCTCTAGTTACTTCTTCTTATCCTCTTTATAAAAAACCTGCTTCTAATTTTCTCTTTTCCGGTTTTTCCTTCCTGTTCTTCTTCTTCACTTCCTTCTTTTAACTCCAATTTTTTCTCCTCTATCTTCATATTTTCTTCCTCTTCTCTCAACTTTTCTACTCTATTTTTCTTATCTATTTCTCCTACTTAATTTTTTTCTCTTCACTCCTCTGATTTTCGGTCTCTTCTGTTCCTAACCTTCTCTCGATTATTCTCTCCTCCACAGTTATTTACCCTTCTCCTTTTCACCAGCATATTCTACTTCTGCTTTTAAAGACACATCAATTTCGTATACTTCTACTTAGTAACGTTTTTTCTTCCTCCTTGGTTTTCTTGAAAATCTTCTGTTTCCTCTCACATTCTGCTATGCCTTCTCTTGTACACGTATTTTTTTACTTTCTTCTCTCATTTCTATTTCCTCCTAGTCAGTAAGTTTTCTTCTCACTTATTGTATAAATTGATAATTTTCTCTTCTCTCAATTCATGTTTTCTTTCTTCTGATTTGTCTTTCTTTCCTTCTTTATCAATAACTCCATCCTCCTTGCTTCATCCCCTTCTTCTCTACTTATTATTCCTCACTTCTAATCCCGATTCCATTCCAGTTCTCCACTTCTGGTCCTTAATCCTCTCTCATCCCTCTATCATCTTTCCTCTCTTTCCTTTTCACCTATATCTTCTTTTTTTCTCCTCCTCTTCCTTCTTTTTTCCTCCTCCATTTTTCTCACCTGCTTCTCCTTCTCCTTTTGTATGATTTTTTTCTTTTTTCCATCTCCTCCCTCTCCTTCTCCTTCTCATTCTTCTCCTGGTCCCCCAACTTCTATTAACTCGTCTTGTTCTACACTCTATTCATGTAACCCTTCTACTTTATACCCTATCCCTATAGAATAGAAAATGTTTTCAAAAAGCTCAACTCCCACTAGAACTCAGCTGCATGCCATGGAACAGCCATTATTTCTATAACTCGATTCCCTTGACTTCTAAATTATGCATTTGGTGACTGCGAAAACAGGTACTTGTGCAAAAGAGTTCTTGTATTCTTCTTTTCCTTCCCCTCCTGCTATTCACCTGATCATCCTCCTCCTCCTTCTCCTTATTCTCCTCCTCGTCCACCCCCTCCTCCTTCTCCTCTTCCTTTCATTCTACCTCTGCCTCCTCCTCCTCCTCCTCCTCCTCCTCCTCCTCCTCCTCCTCCTCCTCCTTCTTCTCCTCCTCCTCCTCCTCCTCCTCCTCCTCCTCCTCCTCCTCCTCCTCCTCCTCCTCACCTCCTCCCTCCTCCTCCTCCTCCTCCTCCTCCTCCTACCCCTTCCCTTACTGCTTTTCCATTTTTCTTCTACATTTCATTCGAATTGAAATTAAATTTTCAACATGTCGTTCTCTGCTCACGAGCTGCTATTACTACTTGAGACTTGCTTTGAGTTTTGAGCAGGGAACAATATCGCAAGTTCTCTAAAACTGGGAATCTCTTCTGAGAATAATTACTGAAGTACTGAATTTTTCATGATCTATTCAATTTCACTCACAATCAGGGAAAGTACGAGTATTAGAAAGAAACTGCAAATTGTGTGTTCTGAAGATCATTTTCAACTCATAAAGAACCATAAAGTGTTTTTTATTCCACGGTATATAGAAGAAGGTATACATTGGAGATATGGATATATAATGATATATACCTCCTTAAATTTACATTGGTTAATACAAAATTCATCAAAAGCATGTCGAATATGGTATTCGCATTATATAAATGAGTCAACCGAGGAACTGTTTCGATATAAGCCCTTTGTAAACGGCTGAGTGATTGAGTAAGTTATTAATGATTAAAATAATGAGTTATAATATTCTATTTCAAATTTCAGTAGCATACTGGTTAGTTTCTACAGTAGAAGACAGTTTAGTAGTTACAATAGTACCGTAACATGATATTAACAAGTTTAACCTATTATTTAAAAAATTGAGCAGAGTGTTTAGTTTATGTTCACTGGAGATTCCTTTCATAAAAACAAGCGTTTGCTTAAAGTGGTGAACTGAATTTTCCCAACGAACTCAAAATCGGAAAGCCGCCACTGTCAATCTATCAAATTGCAAAATCAATCGTGATAGATTTCAAACACCCCCCTTCATCCCACAACTAATGGTTTTCCAAGCCACGATTTGCCGACTGCCACATGGTTTCCGCAACCATTTTTCATCCTGGTTTAAAATGTCGGCAATTCAATGCTCTTGATCCCTGCTCGTTTTTTTCGAAATGCAGCAGAGAAAACACACCGCACTCCACTAAATTAATGAACTCGAAGAATAATATCTGGTTCAGGGGTGGGGGCGATAGGAAGGAGGTCCTGAGGGTAAAGGGGTACCTAGGAATAGGGCATGATACCTGGAAACAGACCTGGGGTACAGGAGGGCTCAGATAGGGGGCCCGGGGGGCTCTTACAGCTCATTACTTCCTTCCAGCGATTAATAAGCTCTAAAGCTCGACTTCTCTTGAGCCACTAATCATTAATTATATATTGGAGAGAGAAATAAGTAGGTGGCGAGGAAGAAAGAGATAGAGAGATAGGTTTCAAAATTTTGAAAAAGAGGGGAATTAATTTCAAAAGTAGAGGATTTATGTATTGTAAAAATATCAAGGTATTTTGATAGTATCGACTGTAAAACTACGAACCCTAACTGCTGTAACTGGCAGTCATTGATTGCCTTCTTTCTCCTATAGCAGATGGCTTGGGCTGTGGATCCTGCTGTAAATAGAGAAATGAAGCAGATAATATTTTATCTCAGCCTATTATTTTGTTCAATAATTATTAAAAAATTTCTTTTTCAATTTCAGAATATTATCTGAGGGTGATCCCTAAATAAGTCTGGGCATGAGTTATGAGAAGGGTGATGATGAGATATGAATGAACATAGAAAATTAGGTGAGTTCCGAACATAAATTGATGAGTTCACACCTTCTTTCCACTTGCCTTCTAGCGTCTGATGAAAATACTTCAATTGTTATTCCTACTGGCACATGCTATCCCTAACAAACCTTATAAAACTGTGTACTATTCTTGCAAAACCCTGAAAATCCAATAACTTCTGGAGACAAGACGAGAAATATTCACAGTCAAAGAATGCCCAATGAAAGAGCCTGGAAACATATTTCACAGTTTCGTCTCCCGTGCTATTGAATAGAAGGTGGAGAGAGAGAAAGACGAACAAAATGAGAGAAAAGAGGAGGGAAGAAGGAGGGTGAAGAGCAAGAGAATGGAGAACAAGAAGAATAACACAAAGTTGCAAATAGAATTTCCTGGAAGTTGCATTGTGAATAAAATATCATTGACGATTGAGTAGCAGAGAATGTCTTTTGGCAAGAATCAAGAGGAGGAAAGAGATGAAGAATGGACCGCCTAGAAGAAGTTGGAAGAGAGAAGAAGAAGAAGAAGAAGAAGAAGAAGAAGAAGAAGAAGAAGAAGAAGAAGAAGAAGAAGAAGAAGAAGAAGAAGAAGAAGAAGAAGAAGAAGAAGAAGAAGAAGAAGAAGAAGAAGAAGAAGAAGAAGAAGAAGAAGAAGAAGAAGAAGAAGAAGAAGAAGAAGAAGAAGAAGAAGAAGAAAGAAGAAGAAGAAGAAGAAGAAGAAGAAGAAGAAGTAGAATCTACAACTTGGCCAACAGTGTCTCAAATTCTTGTTTGAAGTGAAAATTCTTCCTCATATTCTTTTGAATCCTCATCGATATCTTCCATTGTTGGACTTCCTCTTCTTCCATTCTTCAATCTTATTCACAGAAAAAAACTTTTTTGACGCAATCAATGTTCACTACGCTGCCAATAAACTGGAAGTGCTCAATTGCTTTGGTAAACAAATTCAAAAGAGATGAATAATCTCTTCTTTTCAAAAGTTTTATTGAGAGAAACTTCGAAGTTTTTGAGGTTTTTGTGCACTGAGAATGATGATTTGTCACCAAGCTGCCATAAAGTAAGAATTCATTAATCGTTTCTCAATTCTTGATTCTTAATCATTGGTTCTAATAGTGGTTAGTTGTCAAAGATTTGCCCTGTTCTAGGTAAGCTCTGAGAAGAATCTTGCCCACGTATTATTGAATTCTTGATAATTTTGTGAAAGATCATTATAAAAGTACCGTAACCACTCGAATATCTACTTCATAGCTATATTGTATTAAGGAATCAGTACAAAGTACAAGTTCATACTACTAAAATGCAATATCACCAAGTAATAACATCAAAAACGAAAAGGAATTATATTTTTTGAACATCACAATGTATATTGGTACTAAACAAGCCTGCTTCATTTTTCTCAGACACCTAAGGCCTTTTTCATGAGAAATAAGGGTCACATAATAAAGGGAAAAGGTAAAAAGTACAGTATTCTCTCAAGATTACTGCATAGTACTGTCCAGTACTGCCTCCCTGTACTACAGGAATTCAGAATTTTTATAAAACAGGACTCTGGAATGGAAATTAACTGCTATAATTACACCTCTGTATCTTTTTACTATTTTCAAAGTGTTTGTTGAGTCATCCACTTCACTATATTAACACGGCTATATAATAGGGGAAGAATTCTTATAGTCTAAACACTGAAAAACGTTATTACCTGACAATGTAGGTATTACCATAGAGAACATCTTAACATTAGTGTATATCTTTACATTAGTGTACTTTTATGTGTTACTTTTTAAATTATTACAAGTCACTTCTGACGCTTCCAATTCATTTTTTGTTGGCCCATAAAGCATAAGCTTATATATACCATAGAGAAAGCATACGCCAAGATGATGGCGATATCTCTGGGGACAGTACTAAAACTTGCTGTTTTAGTCAAGTGTACGATCGGCGAAACTATGAACTCACCTAACACGAACTTTTAAAATATAAAAAGCCGTTCCTGATGAGTAGTCTACTTGGCGTATGCTTTCTCTATGATATTACCTCATTGTTAGTTAATACAGTCCAAACGCCTCAGCAGAATGAACCAGCCAAGATAAAACAATTCCTAGAGAATTAAATAATTTTAATGTAGTGTATCAATATTTATTTCAACACATGTTTGAACCCTGACTTCTCCACACTAGATTGAGCTTCACTAACTTTATTCACGCATCGATCAATACTGTATTCAATACAGGATGGAACCACTTTTACTAATGGATATTCATTCTCAACGATTCAATCCTCATACCAATCCAATCAAGAGTAGTCCGCAGTGATGAAAACGCTATTTTCCACTGCCTGGTTTTTCGTGTGCTTTCCTGTTAACTTTCCAACGGTTTTCTGTTTTCCTCTAGCGTGGAAAAAACTCGTTTCTGAAAACTCCAAGTGAAACCACGTCGAGTTGTTTTCATTCTGAAAATTGTGACGAGGTCTTTTAGAAAATTGATAACTTTGTTAGGAATTCTGAATAAAAATGAACATTCTATTCGAATTTTTATACTGAAAATGAATCATTTATGATTTTTTAAATGCAACTTGTTTGATCGTTGAACATAACCATGACTTTTGATCTCCTTATTATAAACAAATTAATGTTTATCGACGTTATTAAAAAGTATTACTATGAATTAGTTTGCCGTGGCATTAGGCTAGGCGTACATAGTCAAGACAAGACAAGACGAGATTAGTGACGCTTAGTCACAGTACTTCACATATTTGCTTATGAAGCAACACACACCGATTAGTCATTGCATCGGTGTGAGCTGCTTCATAAGCAGCTATGTGAATTACTGTGACTAAACGTGACTAATTTCGTCTTGTCTTGACTAACCGGTGTACGCCTAGCCTCAGTTTTGACTACCGTTACGATAAGCTTGCATACACAAAGAAAGCAATCGCTTGCTAAACATACAGTAGCTTAGAATCAAATGTGTCAATTTACAGACAACACTATATCAAGTCATTGAAATCAGCTTCCTTTGTGTTTGCACTTCCTTATACAGTAATTCAATCCTTACAGTATAATCCTTATACAGCTTAATATCTCATCAAATAGTGATGACAGCCTTCTATGAAAATAAGACTTAACGGGTTAGATGAGGTGAATTCAAATCTGAGAAAGGTGAAGTAGGACCATGAGGCTAGGCGTACACCGTTTTGTCAAGACAGGACAAGACAAGATTAGTCACGTTTAGTCACAGTACTTCACATAGTTGCTAATGAAGCAACACACACCGATTAGTCAGTCATTGCATCAGTGTGTGCTGCTACTATGTCAATTACTGTGACTAAACGTAACTAATCTTGTCTTGTCTTGACTAACCGGTGTACGCCTAGCCTGATAGATAAGAAGAGGAAGAATAACAATAGGAGTTGAAGGTGGATGAAGAAAACTTAGCCTAATGGATTAAAAAGAAGGAAAATAATGCGAAAAAAGGAAGGAGTAGGAGAAGAAGAAGAAGAAGAAGAAGAAGAAGAAGAAGAAGAAGAAGAAGAAGAAGAAGAAGAAGAAGAAGAAGAAGAAGAAGAAGAAGAAGAAGAAGAAGAAGAAGAAGAAGAAGAAGAAGAAGAAGAAGAGAAGAAGAAGAAGAAGAACAAGGAGAAGAAGAAGAAGAAGGAGTAGGAGGAGGAGGAGGAGGAGGAGGAGGAGGAGGAGAAGAAGAAGAAGGAGTAGGAGGAGGAGGAGGAGGAGGAGGAGGAGAAGAAGAAGAAGAGGACGGCGTGCAACAAACGAACTTTTGCAAAACAGTTGAAAGAAGATTTCCTGCCGAATGTCTCCACCAGATGTCGTTGTTGCAAACAACAACTCCTTGAACAACCGCTGTTGTCTTCTTCTTTCACGCAACTACAACATAACATTCGATTATATGGCCTAGCAACAAAAGAAGAGGAGACAGGTAGACGAAGAAGAAGAAGAAGAAGAAGAAGAAGAAGAAGAAGAAAAAGAAATAGAGGAAGAAGAAGCAGTAGAAGAAAAATAAGTTGAAGAACAAGAAAAAGAAAATGATGAACAAGAAGTCTTTGAAGAAGAACAACTCGTAGGAGTGGAAAATAAGGGGTATGAGTACAAGGAGAATCATAAGGAAGAGAGGAGGAGGAAGAAGAAGAAGAAGAAGAAGAAGAAGAAAAGAAGAAAAAGAAGAAGAAGAAGACAACTCGTAGGAGTGGATATGAAGGAGTGAAAGTAGAAGGAGAAGAAGAAGGAAGAGGGAAAGAAGAAGGTGAAGGGAGGTATCTTTTGAAGTCCTCTTCAAGTTTTTAATGCGACTGTCAGTACCGAATAAGCGAATATATAGCAGTTATTGCTGATGCAATATCCCACGATCCCCGATATCTTGCTATTATCAACAGATAACGAGAATTCCATGGATAATGGTCATACTCATCATACTACTGGAACTGAGTTTTTATTATTTAAGAATTAAGTGACTTGAGAATTATTCTATATTGTAATAGCAAAGTAATAATAACAGGGAAAAGTTATACTTCTGTTGGTATTCACTATATATATCATTGAGAAACAGTGAGAATTCTAATTCTAATTGTTCAAATTCTACAAAATTTTCTAGAGGAACAATAATTTATTTCCTCTGGAACTGAACATTTGGCATTTGTGATTGAGAAACATTGATCTATCTCAAATTCTATCTGAGAAGTATTTTTTGAAATATTATACATATATATCTAAAACTTATTTTTTGCTGAATGAGATGCTCTTTTGAGAAACATCGATTTTAAATCTCATTCATACCCTTCATATTTGACGGAGACGGCCTACCAAGTGCATTCATTCCTTGTGCTCCAAACACAGTATCAAGATAAATTTTGACTACGGTTCTCTCAAGCCCAACAAGATACTGGTCCAATATTCTAGCTTCTAGCATACAGCTTAAAAGATGTATCGAATTGCTGCCATCATTATAAAAGATTATAGATGTCACATTTCTCTTCAAATGTTTTTCCCATAGAAAATTTAGCTTTCTTAAAATCTAAAACCTCTCATTCTAGAAATAACCAGATTTTCCTTAAATTATTACTTTTTTCATGAACTCAATTTTCACAAAATCTGAACCCCCAGTCTAAAACTAAACGCTTTGTGAACTGGTGAGTCTTGAACTGATGTCGTTTTGATTTGCGACAAAGAAAGAGATAAAGTTGATAAGAAGTACTAGAAAAAAACAAACTAACATAAATAAAAAACACGATGATAAACGAATATGGAAGATAGCCCTGTAGCAAACGCTTGTCTGAGTGCTTACATCTTAGTCCAAGTCTGACAAGCCCATTCCATTCAAATGGAGCCTGGGACTCGATAAGCTAAGCTTGCCATTCTTATCCATTTGTCAAAGCATTTTTCATGTTACTTTTTCGCCTCACTCACTCACTCACCCACTCACTGAAAGAGACAATCAATTACTCACTCACTGACTCCGGAACGAGTTCATCTACACATTCACTTATTCTTCTATCGTTTTTTAAACTCTCTTTCCTTTTTTACACTTCCATTCTCCTCCAAGGATTGGATTTCTTACTTCAATGGATTTTGAAACGTCTTTACCGTACTATGAATTCATTTATTTCCTGCAGATTATTATACTTCACCTCACAAAAACGAGAATTATTTCTCTCTTCTAAGTAATTGGGACATTAAACGTTCATCTGCATATCAAGTGTACTATTTCTTCACTCTTTTCCCGGAAGTTTTTCTCAATAATTTGAACGATTTTTTACTTCAATGAGATATAATTAATCTTGAATCGATTTCTCAAGAGATTTAATGAACCTAGAACTGGCAGACAAAAATACAAAAATACCTTACATAGAATAGATAAGTTTATTGCTTACATGATATAAGTAACGATAAAAAAAAATAAGTATGAATAAATTAATTCATGATCGAGACTGATTTTAGCGGTGAGTGGTTGAATTAGGATAGAGTTTAGTGTTTGGGATGTTACGTTTTAGTCAATTAAAATGAAAATGGTAGGCTACCTCAAATGGTTATAAATTGTTATTTTCGATGCAATAAACATTAAGAAATAAACTTTCCAACCCCTATTACAATAATATATAGTTATTTCGTATTAGAAAATTCAATTAGTGAAATTAAATTCAATTTTTCTTATAATAGTTCTAATATTACATAATATCTTGCTTTATTTTTTTGAATGGATAAGTAAATATATTTCTTTATTTTTCCTTTCTCATCGCCTCTTGCTGTTTATTTTTCCTATTTCTCCATTATCATTCCATCTCTCTATCGGTAGATAGTCCTACTATCTTCCGCTCTTCACACCCTCACTCTCTTCCTTTTTCTTTTCACTTCCTCTCTCTCTCTCTCTCTCTTACTTTCCTCTCTTTCTTTCTCTTCTCTCTTCTCTCTCTCTCTCTCTCTCTTTCTCTCTCTTTGTCTGAGTTTCATCAGCCATTTACCCAATTCCGTTAAAGGGTGTACGGAGGGGGAGAAATCACATAGCCACTCACAGCACGTACACTACGCAGCATGGCAGCATGTCTTGTTTTCATTCTGGGGGTCTTATACCGGGGTTGGTGGTTCAGTGGGGGTTGGTATTCCAAGGCAGAAGGGGGGGGGGACTAGAGAGGCATGTTGAGGTTTGACCTGTCCACCCAGATATTTCGAAATTGCCTGTCAATCGAAACTCGCAGCTGGATTTTCAAAGTTCAAAATCGAGCAAAACGGGCAAAAGTCTATTATTACGTGATTGCTTGCTTGTCTGCCTGCCCGCCTTTTCCTCTTTATTTATTGCATTTGTTCCTATCGACCATTCTCAATTCGTATTTCTCTTTTTTCTTCGAATCTCTATCCTTTTCACGGCCAAGTGCAATTGGGAAGGATATTCTGGGGCATAATTTTTCAAGAAAACACATTTATGTGTTCAAATGAATGTATCATTTATATCATAGACAACCATATGTATAGTTAGTCTATGTTCATGTGTTCAATCTCGCCGTCTCTTATACTCATTTGGAATACTGATTTATAAAAGTTCAGAGAAGATTTTTCATTTTTGTAGCCGGATTTTCATAAGAATTAGTGGTAGATATTACTGGGCAAGTACTATATTGTTTACTTTCCAATGAAAACACACATGGTAGATTATAGTAATATTTTTAATTTGGAAGGAAGGAGATGTGTCGAAGCTTTCCCTATAGGAAATATAACCGGCGATGACCAAATAAGTATACCACGCTTCACCACTAGTGTGAGGATCTTTGAATCTTTGGATCTTTGAATCCGTCCCTTCGGAAAACATAAACATAGAACTTAACGTTTCTATGGTACATAGCGGGTGATGTTATGTTGAATATTTTCCACATAAATACTGTATATAATATTTAAAACCCATTTTTAAAGAAGAAATCAATAGAGCATCTTCCGTTAGCATGGAAACATTAAATGAAAGTCATTCGCCATTCACCAAATTAAAAAAAGAAAACTAAATGGTAGCACAGTAGTAAAGCTACTCTATAACACTTTAGTATGTATAATTCAATGAATCTCTAATGTTTTAGTATGTATCTCTATTAATTCTTAGGCTTTATTCTACTGAAGGATTTATTCTTGATATTGCTCTCATCATCGTCTCATCAAAATGGCATCTATAAACCGGTTTTATGGCATCAGCCAATGAGAGCGCGATGTGGGCGTGGACCAATACTGAGCAACTGGTGTGTACTGGCACGTGATTGGTAGACGTTGTGTGACGTAAACCGGTCTTGTGACGTTGAAATTTGTATTCAGCAATAGAAATGAAGGAGGGCGTTCCGTTAGCAGATTGTTTGTTTCTTACAGTTTTTATTTCTATACAGTTTATTTCTTACAGTTTCAGATAGTTTTATTGGAGTTTCATTGGATCATTAATGAATTTGTTGTAACAATTTTTCATATTTTTTTAATTCGTTGGAGGAATATCATTACATCAATTTGAACACAACAGATGAATATGATGTTTTTTATTAATAATCTAGTGGCTATCAATAGTGTTATTAAAGAATTTTACATTTTGAAAGTTTTTTTCAGTTTATTGATCATCATCTAACTAGTTTTCAGGTTGGGATCTCTCCCAATCTCAAATAGTTATCTCTCTCACTTCCTCTTCCCTCTAGAATTCACTAGATAATAGGATAAAAGTGAAAAAATCAATGTTTCTCCTCTCTGAACACTACTGAAGTTATCAAGAACATCATAATCAAACATCTCACTTTGAAAAGTTTCCGTAATATTTTGGATGATTATTGTCAAATAATAATTATTTGACATAAGTTACAAGCTTCTGTATTTGAGTAGATGATTCTTTAGTTTCAGCGCTTGTAGGCTATCCCATAGTACTAGAATACACGATAGGGTTCTTGTGTTGGATGCGCAGACGTCTGCTGCAATTATGACGTAGCTATGAACCGGTTATCATGGAACCGTTAAATAACATAATTATGTCTATTTCGGTTGAGAGTGACGTCACACTTCTCAAAATATTGGGTGGATTATGCACATGATCCATATCACGTGATAGCTTAATAAGTCTTAAGTAGCTACAAGTCTTGGTAACCTATAGTAGCGTATAAGTCTATATAGTGCGATTCGCGTCAAGAAATCAGCATTGCTTAGGTGGGAGTTTGCTATCCTTGTTCAGTACAAGGCAGTTGCTGATGTCTCTATCCTATTCGCACTGTGCATAGTTGCCGCACTGTGCATTGTTGTCGCACACAGTCCCAACAAACACGTTTGGTGCAGTTTTCTCTTTCTCTCTCAATGAAACTTGGCATCAATGCTCCTCATATAAGCAATGCTGACTTCTTGACGTGAATCGCACTATAGTAGTCTATAAGTGGTAGCTACATTCCCAGCATCTTCTAAATAATATCCTTTTCAGCCATATTCTCGTAACAAACACTACCAGTTCAGTTTCAGTTCCATGTGTTTCGCCATTGTTGAGAGAGGGGATTGTGGGTGAGGAGAGCAGGATGGCGGCTGTGTGAGTGACTAGGGACTTCTGGACGGTTTGAATGTGATATTTGGATGTGGTTTCTGCCCGGGAACAGTGCCCTAGAGTATTGGTAGAGAGTTCTGAAACACCCTGTATTTTACATGTATTTCGACGATGCCAAATGTGACGAAATGTTATTTAAAGGCAAATAAAGATCTTGATTCTTGATACCAATCTAAAATCTACCAATTTTTCTGCTTGCAGTACCCAGGTGATCTACACAGCAGTGTACACAGACACGGCCGTGCTGCAAAACGAGCTGCGCTATTCGCTGGAGCTGACGGTTGTGTTTTGCGTGGCCTACAGTATGGTGTTCATAGTCGGCGTCACTGGCAACTGCGCGGTTGTCGCTGTCGTCTGTCGCAGTCCGCGCATGCGCACTCCCACCAATCTGTTCATCGCCAACCTCGCCTGCGCTGATCTACTTGTCAACGTCATCTGTCTGCCGTTCACGCTCATCAGCAATATTATGACAGGTGAGTCAGAAAATTAATCAAGAAATACTTACTTACTTAAGCAAGGTATCTTACAGCTCAAGGCCGTTTCTCGCATCTCAACCTCTATCTTGCGTATCTGCAGGAGTCAGTTGTCTCGAAGCCATGGAGCTTTGTATTTCTTGCTCTCATTGCCTTGGAGGGCGTCCTCTTTTCCTCCGTTCAAAAAATCTTTGCTAAAAATTGCTGGAATCATAGCTGCGACACAAAATAGTATCGACAATATTGGGCTCTATCTGTCTACGCACAAGTAATCACTATAATCCTTACCAGTCCTAACGTTTTTACAAACTACTAACGTCATCTGTGAACCATTCACGTTCATCAGCAATATAATATTTAATATGACAATTGAATCTGAAAATAAATCAAGAAATCTTTGCTAGAAATTTCGGGTAAAATATAGCATAGCTGCTAGCCTAGCTGCAACACGCATCATTAATAGAGGGCTCACTATACTTTTTCTCTCTACACACACATAATAATAATCATTATAATTCTCACCAGTCCTAACATTTCACTTACTACTAAACTTTACTAGTAGGTAACATAGAGTGGATGTCGATGCTAGATTGGCCTCCCGAAATTTCAATTTTTTAATACAGTAAAGGTACGTTTCAATTACTACAAATTACATGTTCCCGACATAGGCCTATGCCCAGCCCAAATCAAGTCGGGAACATGTGATTTGTAGTAATGGAAACATACCTTAAGTGGGTATTTCAGTAGTTCATTAGATAAGATGGTATAGTAGTTTTCAATTGACTTGGGAGCAGTCAAAAACAGATCAAACAAGGCTATAATATAACAATATAATACACGGTAGGTTTCCCGCGCAGATCCTAGCCAAGATTTTAAGAGGCGATAGAGAGATATCATTTGCTGTGACCGTAGAGTACGATGGCAAAGAAGTAATATCTCTCTATATAATATAGAGAGATAGAAGAGAAAGATAGAGACTAGTAGATAGATATTATCTCTATCTAATGCCAAGCGTCAAATTAAATGAATATCACTGTACATCACATGACATCTACCCTCTTCTCTCCAGATACTACTCCTACTCCTAGATACATTTTCTCCTAGTTACTACAAGGAATGTTTGTCCTCCCTTAGTCTGCCTACCACTAACTTTGACTCAGCCAGAGTAGTTCTGTCATAAGACTCTTGAAAGCTGAGTATTTCTTGTAGTTTCAAGTAGTAGTCTCTCTATAAAGTTCCTTGACAGAATGAGAACAATATTATGACAAACTGATTCAAAAGTTTGTCAGATGACACATGCGATAGAATGATAGAACTTAAATGAACTTCGCGTATATTTCACAAATAGATGTACATGATACGGAATCTTGGTTTCAAATATAGGGAATAAGTACAAGTGAGTAGGCCTTACATCTATAACAAAAATTAACTAAACATTCCACTATACAATGACTAGGTATGAACCTTATGCGAAGACAAGCTTATATTTAGCTGAGGAATAAAAACTTGGATTTCACTTGCCTTGTAAGTTATACAGGTATATAGGCTACTTGCAATAGTAAACCCTAACAATTCTACTCCTTTCGTCTAGTAATCTTTTGTTTTAGTTTTAGTGACAAATGAACTTCATTTCAAAAACATTAAAGAGATCTCACTTGACCGAAAAAAATACAATGCAATGGAATGGAATAAATTAAGCTCAAAGAGATTTCCCAAGTACGGAAGATGAACATTAATTTTATAGACGCTGACTCAAAAATGAATCAAAAATATAATAGCACATACTACAGAGAGTGATATGTACAGTGTATACTATACACTCTTCGTATCACATACTAATTAAAAACATTTGTTTAGATGTGGGTTTTGGTATGAACTATAATAACGTTTTCATAAACTTATTTCAGACATTGCCTCCGAATAAGGTATATCAACTACGTATAGAAAGAAATTCACTATGATACGCCTACTCTCTCTAAGAGGTCATCAATGCTTTAAGAGAAAAGCATGGTTATAGATAGGCTCCAGCTCAGGCCTATAAATTGTAGCAAAATAGCCTACTAGAGAATTTATTGTTTGCCAAAGTTTACAGTTGAATAACTTCCTTCCCCAAAAAATGTTCGATTCCCAACATCAATTCGGTTGTAAATGAATGAACTTCTGAGATCAATAGAGGAGGAAAAAGGAGGAGGCGGGGGAGGAGGAGGAGGATGAGGAGGCGGTGGATGAAGGAGAAGGAGTAGAGGAGGAGGAGTGGTAGAAAGAGGAGGAGAAACAGGAAGGAAAGGAGAAATAGGAGGTGATGAGTAAGAATAAGAAGGATGAGAAGGAAAGAATTGTAATATTATGGAGAAGAGAGGAGATAATGAAAGAAGGAGGGGGAAGAGCAGTGGATAAGAAGAAAGAGGAAGAAGTTGAACAGGGTGAAACAGAGAGAAGAGATGGAAGATAAATGGGAGGCAAGAGAAAGACATGTGGAGATTGCGGCCCGTCATTGATAATATTGTTTACAAATGTTTGCTTCCAGAGGTCGTTGAACTCTCAATTTCTGATGCCTTTCACACAAATTTGCAAAAACTTGATCAACAACTCTAGACGATAGTCGTACAAAGATTCGGAAGTATTTTTGATTCTTTTCCTTTGAAAGGAATTGAACTATTATTGAGGATGAAGTTGGAAAACTTGTCAAAGTAAATTTATTGCAGTTAGGAGCTGAAGTACTCTATTTTTGTACCAATAAAAAGTACTCAAATGATCTATTGTATGTTTCAGAATAGCAAATACAGTGGGACCCCGATTTAACGTATTTGAAGGGACCAAGAAATTCGTACGTTATGTAGGGGTTTATTTAAAAACGAGGTTCGTTAAATCGAGGTTGAAGTCTGGCAAAATACTTTATATAGGGGTTAATTATTACCTCCATATAAAGTATATTGAACACGTTCAACCTCTATTTGAAGTAGATTTTTAGATATACAGTTTACAGTACTGTACAAATACTGTACTGTATGTTTCATATTACAGATGTACTGGTATTGCAGAAGGTAAGAAAATAGGATATTGAAATTATTCAATTGTTATTATATAATAGAAATACTGTATTGAAAATAGCAACTAAATAAATGCTATTATTTAATAGCAGTTTAATAATTGTAATACAGCATTTTCTCTTCCACCTTTGTAACTAGACAACTTGGCTTGGCAAAAACACAAAACACACTTTCAGTCACACAAAAACTTCTCATTCAAAATGCAACCGTACTTCACTGAGAATACACAAGAATATATAGAATATTATGACAGTACTGTACTCTATTATGGGCGGCGAGCGGAAGGGGTAAATGAAAAATGTTCGAAACATGCTCAAGTGATGGCCTAGATAAGAATAAAACTTTATACAGGGTTCTGAAAGGAATACGTTATATAGAGGTTATTCTACGTTATGTAGGGTTTTTTAATTTTTATATACCATGTTAAGAGGCTAGGGTCAAAATATTACTAAAAAACACACCAAAATTCGTTATATAGAGGTTCTAATGCGTATTTTGTACGTTACATAGGGGTTAATTTTCTATTAAGGTTTATGGGGTTTTCAAGGGACCGGAAAAAAAATACGTTATACCGGGTTATTCGTTATATCGGGGTCCGTTATATCGAGGTTGCACTGTACTGACTGTTCATTATAAGCAAGAACATGAAAGTAATAGTATTTACTAGTACTTAATAGTATGAGTAATGAAAGAATAGTTTAAGAAGACAAGAGAGATTAGTCACGTTTAGACACAGTACATTGTTGCTTATGAAGCAAACACACACCGATTAGTCATTGCATCGGTGTGTGCTTCATAAGCAACTATGTGAATTATTGTGAGTAAACGTGACTTATCTCGTCTTGTCTTATCTTGACTAACCGGTGTACGCCTAGCCTAATGGTAGACTATCATTCACCAAAATTTAATACTGAATATTGTTTATTTTTAACAATAATAATTCTGCAGCATTATTAATTGAGAACAGGGGCGTCATTTGGGGAGGGCAGGAGGGGGCATTTCCCCCCCCCCCCCTGATTCCTGGGTTACAGAAAATATTCTGTTCTAGCTGATGTACAAATGAGCATTTTATCCGGCAAACACCCCCCCCCCCCGGTGTTTCCCCCCCCTCCCCCCAAGGTTTTGGTGAAATGACGCTACTGATTGAGAATTTTTTTTCAACAAATTATTGTTATAATAATTCTCTTGTAATAAGTTTTGATTGATCTATTAAATTGTGAGTTATCTTTTTTGCCAGAAATAACTCAATCACTTTGTAAGAGTACTGTTATCAATCAGTCAGTTTCATTTATGTGTAATTATGAGGTTGGCTTCGGGTCAAATTTCAATCATTAGATATAATTGATATTTGTTCACCTTTTTAAACTCTGATTAAAACTGCTTTAGGATTGAGACCCGTTTAGCCTTTTAATGGTGGACCGCTCTAGACCGGTCCTAAAGCAGTTTGATCGAAGTATAGTCCCTTTTTTGCACCATTTAACAGGCCTAATAATATTTTCCTGTGCTTTATCCTCAAACTGTTAGCTCTGGAAGTGACCAATTTGACCAAATTTCAGGTCAATAAATTGGTATGTCACCCAACTGCCAAAGCTATACCACGGTAATCAGACTTTATTAATAGTAGTGGCAAAGCGTATAGGAAATATACCCGGCCATGACCAAATAATTATACCACGCTTAGCCACGGATTCAAAGAACAGCTATTGCAGATATTTCCGTTTTGAATTATTTGTAGTTAGGCCTAATATAGTAATTCCGCAGTCCACAACTCTAACAGGAAATACTCCATTGATGAAATTCCCAGCAACTGACATACTGATAACTGACTGCAACTGACTTGCTAATGAAATTTACCCACAAGGCCACATTGCTCATGCGTTATTAATATTGTCAACAATAATACTATTTTTGATAGCAGGCCTACTCGTAGCCTAAACTATTGTTAACCTGATTAGTAACTAGCATTAACTATGGCGGTAGTACTCTGCATTAGGGCTAAGTTCAGAATTATTAGGCTTAGCAATGAGAAAAATAGAAAATACCAAACACTGTTGGTTTTCAAGTAATGACTGCATCTGATTATATTATATTTTTCTTAAATATTTCCTTTATTTTTATATACCTCTTCACACTTAGCTCCTTCTGATTTCCTTTTCGCATTTTTACCTTTTGATTTATTTTCTTGGAGCCCTTCAAAACGGTTACATGATTCACTTATTGGACTTATTACTGGATATTGAAATCCTATCTGAATGACTCATCTTCGATATTTTTAGTTTTCTTTTTTTCTATTCCCCTTTTTTCTCAACTTACTTCGTCTTAAATCTCTCAGTTCTCTTCATCTTCTCTTTTTCCTACATCCTTGTCACCCTTTTTCTAACTCCACAATAATAAGAATAATGTAAACAAAAGAAGAAGATAGAAGAAGAACAAGAACAAGAACAAGAAAGAAGAAGAAGAAGAAGAAGAAGAAGAAGAAGAAGAAGAAGAAGAAGAAGAAGAAGAAGAACAAGAACAAGAACAAGAACAAGAACAAGAACAAGAACAAGAACAAGAACAAGAACAAGAACAAGAACAAGAACAAGAACAAGAACAAGAACAAGAACAAGAACAAGAACAAGAACAAGAACAAGAACAAGAACAAGAACAAGAACAAGAACAAGAACAAGAACAAGAACAAAGAACAAGAACAAGAACAAGGAGGAGGAGGAGGAGGAGGAGGAGGAAGAGGAGGAGGAGAAGAAGAAGAGGAAGAAGGAAGAAGAAGAAGAAGAATGTGGTGGAGGAGGATGACGAGGTGAAGGAGAAGAAGAAGAGGAAGAAGGAAGAAGGAAGAAGAAGAAGAAGAAGAAGAAGAAGAAGAAGAAGAAGAAGAAGAAGAAGAAGAAGAAGAAGAGGAAGAAGAAGGAGAAGAAGAATACACTTTAGGAAAGAGTAAAAGAGTGGTATTTTTAGAGTGAATACTATAGAGTAGTAGTATTAGTAGTAGTAGTAGTACAGAATAGTAGGAGGAACTGACAACGTAGTAAGCTGTTCTGTTCTGTTGCTGTAGCTTGTAATAAGCTTTGTGATAGTAGCTCGCGCAGAGTGGAGCAAACGTCCGAGCGAATAGCACGTGAAATCTGTTTTTGTGTGGAATTCATCTTCATAGGAACGGACGTTTATTGGATTGCCTGGCTCTGTTCTGCTCTCAGTTCGGAAAGCCACTTTTCGCTGAAGGAAAAGAAAGAGGAAGAGAAAAAGAAGAGAAAGGAAGAGGAGGAGAAAGTGAGGATGGAGGAGGGGACAAGAAAGAGGATGAAAGAGAGGACGAAAGAAGGGATGGAAATGACGATAAAAATGGTGATAAAGATGTTGAATTCTTCTTTCAAGAGGCCTCTTCGTCTGAGGCTTGCTCTTCTACCTCCATTTTACTCTTTCGTTTTTCATCTCCTGCCCTTCATCTACCAAACGTCCCTCTTCTTTCATTGTATTCTCCTTCAATCCTCCTCTTCATTTTCTATATTAATTTTTAGTATCGATTAGGTCATGAACAGTTTAGAAAGTGATAGAAAATAACTCGATAATTTGAACATTATATATGTACTTATTTAATAGGCCTATATCGAATATGAAGAGAGTTACGTACAACTTCCTGTGTAGTAGTGAAGGTGATGTTGTGGTAGTTATCCATACTGAATAAGAAGACTTGATGTTGTCAAAACCACATTTTCAATAAAACAACGAGATACTGCAGTTTCGGTTGTTACACAATTACCAATCTCTGGTAAAACTAAAGTACAGTGTAGCTGTAGCAGAATTTATACTCGTGACCAAGCGCTGTGATTGGCAGTTGAATGGCCTATCAAGGTGACCGACTACCATTGGCCTAGATAAGCTCCTCCCACAATGGGCGGTTTCTACAAACATGACAGCAATGGCGGTTCAAACAACTAAAAAAAATTAGTTTGTTGAATTCTTCTTCTTCTTCTGGTTTGAATGCTGCTGCTCATACATCTATTTTTTATTTTTCTTCTTATTGGTTTTCTATCATGAAATAATACTACTTATTATTAGTATGGGATCCTCATTCTGTTTCCTTCTTTTGCACTAAATATTTTTTGTTGTACTGTCAGAGTAGATTGAAAATATAGAGTCTATTTATATTCATAGACTTATCGATTTCGGGTCAGTCTAAAGCACCCTGTATTTGAGTGGATTATTGTCAGCGAGGCTGAGAGTTTTATTATCCTGTGAATTTGTCTGGCAATAATTCCCCGATTTGGAACAAGCCCAGAATGTCGATTTCCTCTTCCGAAGAGCGGTGAATGAACCCATTCTACATTCAAGGAAATAATTTTGACCCTGTAGAAGGCCAAACTATTTTCTATGAAAAATTCGAATGAATGACAGTTTGATAAAGTACCTCAGATTTTAGGTAGTAGTTTCTCCATCATAAACCTAAATTTCCAGTTTGTTAAAGCAATGGTGTTATTGTCCGCTGAAAAGTCAAGGGTGAATAAAATATTACAAAATTCTTGTAAAGTCAGAACTTCACTGTAAATTGAAAAGCTTGTAAATAAATTTTGTCTCATTGTACAGCTAAAATTATGCATTAGAATAATTATTTTCATGTGTAATGTCAAATGAATGTAGATATAATCTCATTAGTAGTCTGGCAACAGACAAAAGAATTTCGCATCGTATCACCGAAATCATACAGACATTCACAATTACCATTCGAGTGAGCGAGGAGAAAACTGCTTATTATAACGCTCAGCAGCGCAGCTAAGGCTCTTTTGTTTGATTCACAGACTGTAGATAATAATACATTGGTGAGGTATATCAGATTCTTTGAAGGTTGTTGTGAAGGTGATATTGTAGAAGTTATCCGAATAAATGAAAAGACAAGATGTTGTCAAACCACTGATTTATTATAAAATCGAGATACCGGTTTCGGTTGTTACACCATTATCAATCTCTGGTAAACTGAAAATTTAACGTACAGAGCAGCAGTATTTATACTAACGGTAAAGCACCGCTATTGGTAGATCGCTCAGCCAATGACCGTGAACGGCTGTCATTGGCCTAGACAAGCTCCTCCTGATTAGCGGTTCATTCAAGCATTACAAAATGGCGATTCAAAAGAAAACACAATTGAAAGAACAATAAATAGCTACAATAAACTGAGAAATAAATGAAATAGTATTACGGAAGGATAAGAAAAACAAAGGAATAAACTAATACCGTAATACCTGCTCAACAAATTATGATATAATGAGATTAGTGGTGTTGTATTGATTGAAATGAATTTGGTCATTCAAACTCAGCTGTTGATCATCTTTTGTTATCCTAGTTATTTCTAGAGTTTCCAGTATGTTGAGACTTCTGCCCTTGTTATTAAAATGCAGAAACTCAACATTCTCCTCGGCCTTGAACTTATGATTATTTGTTATCAAATGTTCAGCAAAGTTTGAATCTCCATTACACTTATTCCAATCTTTGATATGTTCTTTTATCCACGTGAAGAAACTTCTGTAGTTAGCCCAACATAGGTAGCATGAGAACCTCAACCCAATAAATCAATTGTACTGTTACATAGAATCATTAAGGTTTGGATATAAATGTTACATGCACTACATTAATTTTTAAATTTAATGATAAGTTTTTGAACAAAAGAGGGATTAGCAATGGGATCACCACTCTCACCTCTTCTAGCGGAACTTTTATGGATAAATTAGAGTAGCATTGTTGAGAATAGTCCTTTCAAAGATAAAATTGTTTACTGGTTTAGATATGTAGACGACGTAATTTGCTTATGGAAGGGAAGTAGTAGACAGTTGGACAATTTTCTTTCTCACCTAAATGAATTACATAGTAAGATCAAATTCACTGTAGAAGTAGAACAGGATTGTATTGAATTTTCTAGATTTAAAAATAGATCATAGTACTGGTTTTCATAAGTTCTCCATTTTCAGAAAACCAACTCATACCGATGTTATCATCCCTCATAATTCTTGTCATCCCATTTCTCACAAACTTGCAGCTTTTAATAGTATGATTCATAGAGCATTAACAATACCTATGAACCATGACGATTTTCAAAAGGAGATAAGTACTATCAAACAAATAGCTGTAACAAATGGGTATGAGGAAATTATGGTGGATAGGCTGCTAAGTAAAATCAACAGACGAATCTCAGTTAATTCCAGCTTTGTAGGGACAAACAATGAGGAAAAGCTTTGGGTAACTATTCCTTATTTAGGCTTTGTTTCTGATAGGATAGGTAGAGAATTGAAAAAGAATGGATTTCATGTTGCTTTTAGAACCAAACCGATTTTAAAGAATCTATTTAGCTGCAGTAAGGATAAAATTGATGTATGGGATAGAAGTGGGGTATATAGGCTTAAATGTGGGGATTGTAATGCGACCTATGTTGGTCAAACTGGTAGAAGTTTCAAAATCAGGATAAAAGAACATATCAAAGATTGGAATAAGTGTAATGGAGATTCAAACTTTGCTGAACATTTGATAACAAATAATCATAAGTTCAAGGCCGAGGAGAATGTTGAGTTTCTGCATTTTAATAACAAGGGCAGAAGTCTCAACATACTGGAAGCTCTAGAAATAACTAGGATAACAAAAGATGATCAACAGCTGAGTTTGAATGACCAAATTCATTTCAATCAATACAACACCACTAATCTCATTTTATCATAATTTGTTAGGCAGGTATTACGGTATTAGTTTATTCCTTTGTTTTTCTTATCCTTCCGTAATACTGTTTCATTTATTTCTTAGTTTATTGTAGCTATTTATTGTTCTTCAATTGTGTTTTCTTTTTGAATCGCCATTTTGTAATGCTTGAATGAACCGCTAATCGGGAGGAGTTTGTCTAGGCCAATGACAGCCGTTCACGGTCATTGGCTAGAGCGTCTACCAATAGCGGTGCTTTACCGTTAGTATAAATACTGCTGCTCTGTACGTTAAATTTTCAGTTTACCAGAGATTGATAATGGTGTAACAACCGAAACCGGTATCTCGATTTTATAATAAATCAGTGGTTTGACAACATCTTGTCTTTTCATTTAATATCAGATTCTATATAAATCATCAAGAAATTTACAAGAACAATGCAATTTTCAATGTAGCCCAAGTGGAAACATACAGATGAATTGAAAAAAAAGTTATTACTGCCTTCTCTGGTGTGAGTTTTGTGTGTGCAGACTACTTTATTTTTCTTTTATTTGATGTCATTTTTTGCATTGAACATCCAATAATCGACTTTCAAGTCCACCCCCAACAGTAGGCTACCTTCGATTTTCCAAGAGAATTGTTGATTTATCAAAATTAATATTAAATATTAATCAAATTTTGATTCCAGTTCGTATAGAGCGTATAATGTGGATCGCATAAAATACATAGCTATAAAGATGATGAAACGCGTAAAAAAGCAAGCAGGGAATCGAGAGAAAGCAAAGGAATAGGAAAATAGAAGGAAGTAAGATGATTAAGTGAAAGTGGAATGAAGTGAGATAAAAACAAAGGTAAGACTGAAAGTCAGCAATAATCGGCTGTCATGTTGATGTGACACTTCAAGAGTGAGCAAATTAATCCGATTGCCTCTTAGAAGCATTCATTCATTAATGCGCAATCTATTATTGCTATGCTATGCTCCGTTGCTTCAATGTAAAGGGTACAACAGCTTATCACAGTTCATAACACTGAAGAAGGCTCAGCTTCTCAACAAAAGCAGACGAGAAGAGCAGAAGAATAGACGAGGATAAGAGGGAAGGAGAAGAAACAGGAGGAGTAAGAAAAATTGGGAAGAAAAAGATGTAGAAGAAAAAGAAGAAGAAGAAGACGAAGAAGAAGAAGAAGAAGAAGAATAGAAGAAGCAGAAAAGCAGAAATGGAGGAAGAAAGAAGAAAAGCAGAAGGAGAAAGAAGAAGAAGAAAAGCAGAAGGAAAAGAAGGGAGAAGAAAGAGGAAGAAAATGTAGAGATCCAATGAAAGGAAAGGAAGAAAAGGAGAAGGAGAAGAAGAAGAATGAAGAAGAAGAAGAAGAAGAAGAAAGAGAATGATGAAGGAGAATGATGAAGGAGAATGAAGAGAAGATGGAAACGATGAAGAAAATTAAGAATAAAAGCGAACGATCCAATAGAATGGATAGCTGGCAATAATATAAGATTGAGCTTCCTATTCTACACACAGCAGCCTAGAAGATGTCAGCGTGATTTCAGGCGTAATGTGACAAGTCAATTATTCTACTTACTGCCTTTAGTAATCTACTGCTGCTCAGTCATCAATACATAGGATCTGAGAAAGCGAATGGAAAGGAGTGGAATAAGAAATCAAGAAGATGAATACAAAGAAGATGGAGAAGGATAGAGAGAAGAAGGAGGAGGAGGAGAAGGAGGAATAAAAGAGGGGGAGAACTGATGACGAAGCATGCTCTGTCAATGAGATTCATCATAAAATGAATAATTTCATCTGAAATGCTTAAGCTAGCTATTTCATTGTCACCTGAGATTATGAAGATGTTAGAGATGGATTCCCGTTGTCTTCTGACTTAAATTTAGGTCAAGTTATTCATTATTATTTATCTCGATCAAGTCAGTGTTGCTGTATTTTAATAAGACATTTTTCAAGAGAAGTTCCTCACTAAGAACCTTTCAATTACCAAGATTATAAGAATTTACAATCTTCATAAATATTATCTCCTTTCCCTCCTGCTTTGTTCATGTTTTTTATTGCTTTTCTTCTTTCTCTACTCCTTTTACTCAACATTCTCCTTCTTCATCTCTTTCTTCACCTTCCCATCAAAATAATCAAGTTTTGGACAATATTTTTCGTCAAAATGCGCTAGAGTCCTAGAGAAAACAGTTTTTGGCTGGTCCTGTTTTTTCTCTCCCAAATCATATTGTCATGATTTGTGTTTGTAACAATGAATGAATTATGGATACTTATTAGTATTACTTTACCTTACTTATACCACATATACTTTATACCTTTATTATCACTTGACGATGTTGAATACGGTTAATATCACTTTGATCAGCTCTTCAAACAGAATTTCAATAATTTATTTAGTTTCACTTTTTACAGCCCTCATGTATCAGTCTGATCAGCTCTTCAAAACAAATTTCAATCGATTAATATTGCATTTTTGTTTTATTTTGTTTTGCAGCATGGACAATGGGCTGGTTTGTGTGCAAGACAATTCCCTATCTACAGGGTGTCTCGGTAAACGCCTCCATCAACACACTGGTTGCGATTTCGGCCGAACGCTGTCTGGCAATCTGCTATCCAATGCGTTGGCAGATGACGTCACGCGCCTGCAAGCTGGTAGTCTTTCTCATCTGGGTCTTCTCTCTCACCATCACGCTGCCCTGGGCGCTCTTCTTTCAGCTCAGGCCTTTGGAGGACGGTAGTAATATGCAGGTGAGGAGAGAATTCGAATTTCCAAGTAGGTAAAAAAATGTATAGTTGTTTTATGTTTGTGTGTTAGTACAAAAGTCACCAAAATTATAGCAGGATTAATTTATAGAGTCAGAAAACAGCTGTTCCGACAAGTAATATCACAATACTCAACCTACAAATGCTGAATCTCGCAGATTATTGAAAAGGTATTTTAAAAATGTATTCTTTGAAAGATCTTTTTTAAAAAGGTCTTTTAAAGACGTTAAAAATCTTCAAGACTTTTAAGCCTTTGGATTATATTGTGTCAAAGTTGCATAAAATCACAGTTTACTCATTACTGATTTCCAAAACAGCTGTTTTCTGACTAGTTAAATTAATCCTGCTATATTAATGCTGTGTTGCATAAACGAGATCAATGTTGATTCAGGATCAGCACAATGCTGAGTAGGAACGATCAGCTGATTTAAAATAGTTGAACCTGGTTGGTGCAATTACCTGGCATTAATTTGAATATTATCCTTATTAGGTATGTTTTCAAGGCATGTTTCTGCAATAGTTTATTTGATGCAAACAGCATACCTCATTGGGACTCTCTGTGCGTGCATTTGATTCAATAGCTTCCTTTTTTCACAAAATAATGTGTCCAGTGACGGCAAGGCATTCTTTGATTATTATTAAAGTATGTTTTATCCCAAAGTTAATTTGATAAACAGCCAATCAGCTTGATGGAGAGTATAAAGTTGCTTTTATCCACAAAATAATCTTGAATAGTACAGGTGACGTGATAATGCTATTCAAGGCCAAGGTTATTAGAGGTCTCTAATCTGTAATAACCTTGATAAAGGCGTGATAAGGCTGGTGCTCTCGACATGAACTGTTATACCGTGATAAACAATGATATGGACGTAAAGTGTGAGGGATATCTTTCTTTTCTGTTCAATATTCAATTATTGGATTGAACTTTGTGAGAACTTTTCTGACTCATGTTCGGTTTACTTATGAAAACATAGTTTTGAGATGGCTGCAATTGAGTTTTCTTGCATTGGAATTCAATAAAGAGCTTCTCAATATTATGGCTTTTTATTGTTATAGACCCTGGATTTATTTTCAGTTGTTTACTTACATACAATTTCAGAAAAGAGAAGTAAATGATCTCCATCTGCTACATTCAATTTGGCGCCGGGTGTGCTGTCGTAAAATGCCCGGCGAGATACAAATGTACCAGGAGCTCATAATACACCGATCGAAAGTCAAAGTCATCAAAATGCTGTTCATTGTCATAGTTCTGTTCGCCTGTTCTTGGCTACCTTTGTACGTGATTTTCACACGCTTAAAACTGGGAGGCGATCTGCGTCCTTGGGAGGAGACATTGATCTACAACCTACTACCTTTAGCACAGTGGTTGGGAGCTGCTAACTCTTGTATAAATCCAGTGCTCTACGCGTTTTTCAACAAAAAGTTCCGTGCGGGCTTCAAAGCCATACTGTCCAGCAAATCATGTTGTACACCGCTACGTTACGACACGTACAGCTTTGATGGTAGGAATCTGAGCAGTAAAGAGTTCCGTAACGAAACTGTAAAACGTTCCCTGACGCGTATGACAATATCTTCGAGTGCCGCTTTGAAAACCGCAAGAATCGGAGGATCTGAAGGATCCCTGGTAAGGACCCGAACACTATCCTTGAAAGGCATGAATCGCGTTAATAATAATAGCACTGAAGGTCCTTTTTATACAGGGTCGGAAAAGGTTAACGGTCAGTTTAATGGGTTGACGTTAAGTGATATGGCATTATCGGCTAATGCTACTTTTGTATGAGGAGATTTTGGAGGTGTGATGGTTTGAATTATTGTTATCAAAAACAAAGTAATACATATTGTTGATTAGGAATCGAACATGATTGAGAATTACTGAATTTGGTGGGAATTGTGGTTGAGCCGGTGAATTATTGAGAATAAAGTCACAATTCAAACAATACAATTGATTTGAATTTGAAAAGAATCACCTACCACGTCTTTTGGGATTGTTATGGTTCGAATTAATAAGGGTAAAGAGATTTGATACAGTTGGTTGGGAGTTGCCCATGATTGAGAATTATTAGATTTTGAAAGGCATTGGAATTGTTGAGAATATAAAGTAGTTTTTACAATTGTTTGGGGCTGAACATGTTTGAGAATTGTTGAGTTTGGAAAGAAATTAGTTGTAATTTAGTGATGGTTGAAATCATTTAGTAGAAAGTGATTTGATGGCGTTAGTTGAAAATTGTTGAGAAAGTTGTGAGGTTGGAATTGGAAATTAGTAAAGGATCATAATGTTTGGATTCAGTATAGAATAAGTAGAATTTTTTTCTAATAAATTTGCTACTGGCGGTTGGGAGTTAAAGAAAAGAGTTTAATTGAGATTGATATGGAATTGTATTATGATTGACAATTTATTGTATGAAGGTTGGCTGTGAGATGGGTTGCATTCAGATTAATCAAATCCTTTGTTGTCGATTGAGAGCTAGTAGGATTGTATTATTGAGAAATTATTGAGGATTTACTAAGCAAGGCTGTTAAGCTATTGAGATATTTTTGAATTGGAAATAGAGACACATGAATATATTGTTCCTCTGGTATAAAGTTGATATGAGAGCATTCATGAAGAGATAACACTTTTTGAGATCATATGAAATAATTATATTATTGATTATAAGAATATAAATCTTTGAGTTAATTGAGAAGCTTCAGAACATTCAATTGTTGAAACATGAAGATCTTTGGCCCTTGTTGTGTACTGAGGAATCAGTATCCACCAACAAGAGAAACTAATCGAATATTATGAGAATTTTACCATCAAGTGATATATAATAATAACGTATCGGTTTTATGCATCATATATAAAATAGTATAACATTGATTATCAAGCTTTGCTGTTCTTTAAGGCAAAGGATTAAATTCATTATTCTGATAACATGAATTTGATAAATTAACTTCATATACTTCAACAAGAATCAGTTTTTGAGCTGCTATCAACAATATTATTCTAAAGATTCCCTCCACTGTGAGTATTAACAATAGAGTTGAATACAGAAGCTAATAATCGATTAAACAGAGGAGTCTAAGAAATATGGTTGCTTCATCTCATTATATTATTTTTCCCAATCTTAATAGAATTTTATGTGAATATGAACCTGAAACCTTCCACTCAACTCGAAGTTTCAATAAGCTTTCCAGTAATCAAGATCAATAATTGGCAAAATGTATTAATACGATTATTATTAATTATTTCTTCTTGTTTTTTTGAGGAAAAATGGATGATTCTAGTCTTTATAATGAGTCTCACATAGGTTCTAAATAATTCAGAGTTTAACTTTGTGGTGCTATCAAGAATATTAAATTCAATAATAATCAAAAATAATCAATTGGATCCAAAAAATATTCAAAGTTCTGAAGACCTCTGTAACATTAAAATATTGACAACAGAACGAATTGTGAGGAAATTTATTCCATAATTTATTGAAGTCTATGAAATGGATTTCAAATTTTTATTTCTGATCATTTGTAGTCTATCTGTCCAGTTTGTTGTTATTTATTGCAGTTTTCTCAGTTGATCAGATAGGGATAGATAGGCAAATATTCCATTTAAAAATTGAATCCCCAGAATATTATATAATTTGTTTCTAAATAATAATTCCTATTCTAACATAGGTATAATTTTTATTTTTTTACGTGATAATAACTTTAAATAATATGAGGTCCTTTTTACGTTGATTGAAACTTGTGGAGTATCAACTATTTTTTAATTCAATTCTTCATCTTGATAACTCAATGATGTTTTGGATTTATTTCTCTTTAGGACTTAAGAGACTGATATTGTGAGTCCTGTATTGAATCTTATATATTTCTCAAGTACGGTATCAAAATTTGTAACTATAAAAGCTCTGTCCACGATATTGATGTATAAGTAGCCTACTGCATTTATATCACTGAAAACCATGCATTTTTATATTTGAACAGTTGTTACAATAATTATTATTATTTGTAGTCTCTGCCTACCATTATGAACAGTCAATGGATGTGTTACTACTGTATTTGATCCAATTCATTACACAGATCATGCATTTTTTTGTATTATCTCCTACATTTACATAAAAACGGCATTTATTAACAATACTTAGCTAGGCCTATAGCTGTATTTTTATACTGGGACTATAATATTCTTCAAATTATTGTAATTTATATGAAATTTCATTCCTAACTTGATAACGAGAATCTATAAATATTAATAAGTATACTGATTAAATTATTGTAATTATAAGTCATAGATGAAAATATACCAATTAATTAATACCGTTCTTGATTTGGTTTAATTGTAGAACTTGCCTTCCTTGATAGAATTAATAAAATCGAGTTTTTTGTTGAATTCTTATGACAATTTAGGTTCATTGATATTCTATGTAATTTATTGCAGAGACGTTTAGATTTGATATTTAAATCATACCCTGATCCGGTGCAATAGTATTTCAAAAACTTTATAAAGAATGAATTTTTAATATTCTGCAAGTTATTGCATTATCTGATTGGTATAATTAATGAACGCTTAATAGAAAGGAAATTAATAAAACCAATATTTTAATCTAATAATCGCTAAACACCATTACTCAAATTTGAAAAAAAAAAAACATGTTCCAGTTAATAATGTTGTACAAAATAATAGCTTTACAAAAGTAGGAGATTATCAACAAGTAATAGTAGGAAACTTGTCGTTTTTCTAAAACATATTATTGTAAATAATAGGCTAATTTCAGAAATCCAATGATAGAAATGGTTCAACTTAAATATAAAACTAACTTAGTCAAATACCACCGTATAATAAACACTTAAAAGAAAGGAGGGTGTAATCACTCATATTAGATAAGTGACGAATGCTTGATCCTCCCGTTGGATGGGTGGCCGCTTTCTGACCAGAACAACTAATACTCTCTGGTATCACTTCCCGATGGTTCGGAACCCACCTAAAATCATGTAGATCCATTCGACTCTCCCATTATACCCACGCACAACTCTAGACGAAAATATAAGTCAAGTCGTCATAATAATATTATGGAGTAAGGTATGTCAGTCATAGCTTTATTTTTATAATTATTGTTGCTATAATGTTCATCTTATCAGTCAAAAAAATGCGTGATACCATTAAAATACGTAGAAAAATATTATCTATTTATACCCATGATATTTGAATTTTATGTGAATATTGTATTATAAAACTAGTAGCCTATGCCTAACTGTACAAAATTTGATGTATAATTTTTCTATGATAACATTGTATCGCTCACTGTGAAATATTACATGAAATGTGCTGCAGATATTAAAATATAATAAACCTATTTTTTAGAATGTTTGGTTCAGTTTATTTTCCCACATCGTACCACATTGTTACTTAAGTTGACCCCGAAGTTTTGGAGTTCGCCTACTGACTTTTGAGGCACGAGAAGCATAATATGGAACAAGTACATACTTTTTCTTTATATCTATAGGATTATACTTTGGGACTAAACTTTTTCTATAACCGACAAATATATATAATTATATATACACTGATTTGTCATGGCTTACGAAAACTGTTTTTGATTAATAGGTGAATAGAAAATTAATATTTAGTCTTGACAAAGGTAATTAAACTTGATTATATTGGGAATTACTAATACAATAAAACACAATATTAGAACAGGAAACCTCCATTATTATCATTAAAATAAGTATTTTAATATTTCATTATCAATTTTACATGACTCTATTTGTTTATTACATTGTTTTTTATTCTCTCGAGTTCCTTTCCATGCTGTCCTTTATGAGCCATCTCATACTCCAAACTGAGAAAATTATTGTTCTGGATCGTGTATGCTATTCTTGTATTTGTTATACTTCCTGTAAAAAAACATACATTCATATTTTAGGGTATTCATTCATGTTGACTAAGAATGGTTATGCTTTAAGGAAAACAATTTCATTTCAATAGAAAATTTAATAGTGCTCATTCTACCATTCTGTGTATAGTAGGACTACTTTTATTTGTTTGTCAGAAGTTGATTATTTCATATTTTTGTCTATTTATTAGTAATATTTTATGACTTATTGGTAGAAAAGTCAAAGTGGACTGTCTACAATTCCAGGGAGGATACAGTAACGGTGATACAGTAACAAAAAGGCTTACTGATAATGATAAAAATATTATATCACATAATAATCTTGAAATATTGAAGTCAGTACGGTAATTCAAGTTATATCAAAGCTAGAATAAATATTTCAAGTAGGCCTTTCTTGAAACCTGAAAGTGTAGTGTTTAAGCAAGTTATTTCTGTATTATAGGACTTCTGGATTTCTATGAAAAAAATTCCTCCTATTCATAAACAATTGGAAAATGCCTACAACATACAGAAAATGGACTATTATCTAAATTTGGGAAAGAAGCAGTTTTGGGCAAATGTATGTTGATTCTTCCCACATTGTAATGTATCTTGCCAATGAATGAATAAATGAATAAAATAAAATAATATATTGTGATATTAATTATAATATGATATTTATTATTTGATACATCTTACACTTTAAACTCAGCATTGGAGTCGGGATCGTTTGGACCTTGACCTCCTTCTTTGTTGCTTATTAGATGTAATACTCCACCTGGAAATATGACAATTGGAAGAACAAATAACGATAGTTAATAGAGATAATCAAAACAAAACATTTCAAATTCGAAAGTGAATGTACGGCTTGAATACAAAACTGGTTTTTAAGTTATGCTGTGGAATTAAATTTGTTTCTACCTTTTTCTCCCTCAATCCAGCAGGATAGATAAATTTCTATATCAGTTTTCAAAGATATCAACTTATTTAAAATATTTAAAAATTATTTTAATTAAGCTTTTTGAAGCCTAAATAGGTCTTAAGGCAGGTTTTCATTAGTAGAATTAGAGGTGGTATACTAAAGTACCTAGGGGAGTAAATTTATCTTGGCGCTACCATGTAGGTACTCTACAATGTAGCCTACGGTACGTATTCATTGGGAGAGTTAACGAGATAGTTGCCACTTGCACAGTAAACTCTACCACTAATTCTAGTAATGGAAATCACAGATGGCTTTATCCACAGATACTTCACTTGTAATCTACTCATGGAATTAACAAGTGATAGTTTTCAAAAAGGCACCTGAGATTTCTCCAACTCTCATACAGTATAAAACTGTTTAAAAAGTAAACCATTACCTACTCAACACTGTCACAAGAATAACAAGAAGGATAATCTACTGCAATCTGCAATAATTAGTCAGTACATTATTATAATATTTAGTCAAAATATCATTCAGTACAATGATTATATATTCAATAGGTATCAATTATTTGAATATTTTCTATACAGACACTAGAATAACTCAATAAGTAACAATTTACTCACAAACGTGTTCTGATGATGCAGCACAGCACTGCGAAATGGCCATGAACACAGTAGTTTGTGAGTGAATTTTTACTTATTAAATTATTTTCAGTGTCTACATTCGATCAAGTGAGAAAAGAAGATGGATCCACAACAATTGTCAAATATTTTCCTAATTTGATATTAGCCTATTCAATAGAAGACACACAATAATGTGCAATTAGGCGAGGTGGAACCTACCCGTAAGGGTCTCCCCACCAATAAAAAGCCATACGATAAAAAAAATAGAAGGCTATTATTATTATTTTTGGAATTTCACTTGAAAGCATATCCCACTCAAAAGGTGAGGCTGATGAAGCTCCTTCTCAGGAATGAAACTAAAAAAAACTCCACGCAATGTGAGTACTAGGTCACTAGGTATCTCTTAATAATAAGCAATACGTTCCGTTATGAATTTCCATCAAATAATTTCACTCACTGTACTTGAGATACCGCTTATCGTGATCTGAACTGCAATAGTGAATGATTTTTATCTTCACACTTTGGTCATGCTTGTCATTCATTGAATACTTCCATACACTAGTTCCATCATAGTATTCAACCTTTTTTATTGGTTTCCTACCAATTAATTCCGTTACGATTCTCAAGAAATTCTTGCTGTTCTGTTAAGAAGAGGAATAAAATTTAAACAATTGTAAAGTTTTCATTGATGTTGTATAAAGTGTATAATGAGAAGGAAATGAAGAAAGAGATTAATGTAGGAGGAGACAATAAGAAGAAGAGAGGAAAATAGAGTAGAAATAGAGAGAGAGGGGGGAAAAAGAAAAGAAAGGGTGAAAGAAAAAGAAGAAAAAAGAGGGAAAGAGAATTATAGAAGGAAAAAAAGAGAGAAAAAGGAAGAATAGCAGAGGGAGAGAAAAGAAGAGGGGAAGAGGAAGAGAGAAGCAGAAAGAAGGAAAAGGAGCAAGAGAGGGAGGGAGGGAAAGTAAAGAAAATAGATGAAGCGAGTAATATAGGGAGGGAGAATATGGGGGAAAGAGCAAAAGAGAGGTAGAGAAGAAAACGGAGCAGAAAAGAGGGAGAGTGAAATAGAAGGAGAAAGAGAGGGAAAGGGGGAGTAAGAAAGTAAGAGAGGAGAGGGAATAAGAGGAGAAGAACAGGAAAGGAGGGAAAATGTAAAAGAGGGAGGAAGAGAGAGGCTGAGAGTAAAAGAGGAAGAGAAGCAGAGAAGAAGAGAGAGGAAAGAGAGAGAGAGGAAAAGCAGAAAAGAGAGGAGGAGGAGGTGGAGAAGAACGTTAACCATTCTACATAGTTGAACAAGTCGCAGTTTTGTGCGACCCAGGATGTCCTAGTAATAATTAAATTAAAGACTTTAAACTGCATCTTAGTCTATATATTATAAGTTAATACTATTAACTTATTGACGGTATGTAATAGGTAATTATTATATATCGACTTTAAACTATACACATCGATAAAGACTTCACCTACCAACAACTAAAGACCATCTACCTACTAAAATTGAAATAATTAATCCTCTATTCAATTCATATTATTATGTCAATTTGATAAGATTCTTTTGAAATACCTACCGGCTTGATTTCACAATTCCAAAGCTCATGTTTTGTAACAGTGAAGTATTCAGCTAGTATGGGAATGTGGTATTCTTTGAAATCATTGTTTTTATTCTTAACCAGTGTTTTTTCATCCAAATACAGTTGACAGTCAGGCAGATGAATGCTCGTATAAAGTCTATCATCATAACTCGAAGCCTTCACACATCTTCAAAAACAAAACAATTAAATACAAAATTTCTGAATTTGAAAAATAGGATACCGTACTGTACATCCTAACTTCAAGAGCCAGAAAGAGATTGAAAGATATCAAATCACTTACAAAAACATAGTTTTAAATATTAGTGTATCAGTGATAAGCACCGTACCGTATGTTTGGCTTTATTAAGGAGTCAAACCTCACTATAGGAAAGCATATGATATAAAAAGAGTTTGAACTAATAATTAAAGACTGTTTCATGACATGTATATAGCATAATATAGAAAAATGGGTAAAACAGCTGATTTAACGTTAGTAAACGACATATATCGTATCTATTATGAAGTTGTATCAATATACAAGTGGTTGTATAATATACAATGTCTTATAGTGTGTGCCAGACTAATCTTCTCCTTGTTTTTTTTTTCAGAAAATTCTAAAATTTATGAGACAGGACCAAGATTTGAAAAATTCGGCAGCATTTCAGGCTACTTATTAGTTTTGCCTTCAGAATAAAATTTTACTCAACTATTCTTATTTATTCAGGGTCTATCATTTATGTATCATATTTAGGGTCACACTGTATTTAGGGATAATTTGTTAGGTATTGAACTCACGTGGCTTCATCTTCACTGGACCCTATCTCATCAGACCATGTCTCACCAATTCTCAGTGCATCCCCTGTGAGACCAATATCTGAGCTAAGAGAATTCTCTTTCTTCAGCCAAGATGGAATGTCCACCTGATAATTACACGATTCCCCACCTGGTAAATGGATATTGTCTCGTTCATTAACATGGACTGCTTTGAACATGCTGGTGGAGAGAAATTTCCAAGAAAAAAACAAACAATAATTACAATACAATATAATAAGTTGCCAAAACAAAAATTAAAGAATGATACATCAATTCGAACAAGCACAAAAATAAATAGTCAGCAATCTTGTTTTGCAATTGATCTTATCATCATTTCTTGTATTCAGCAATATCAGATCTGGCCATATTTATTTCGGTACCTAACAAATCATTCTTATTAGGACCTCTTTGTTGGGACTTCTCTCTTTATTTTGTTGAGTACAATAAGTCAATAACACTTCAAAGTATGCCCAATGAGTTCTGGTAGACTCTGTATTATGATTGAAGCATAATTACCACTTTCATGTACAAGAATGAAAAACAAAGTAGCCTATCTTTCACTATATAGACTCACCTAAACTCTTCATTTGTGAAATCCCCATTTGGATAATAATATTCAAAGGTTCCTTCTGAAAATCAAGAAATGTACAGATACCTTCAAAATTTAAGCTGATTAGAAGTTTACTTGTTTGATAGTAATTAGCCTACTGTTTTTAAAGGTTGAATATTTGAAGGTTGAAGATTGATGTCGTAGCAACCGAAACTATCTCAGTAGGCCCCACCTATTTGAAAAAAATGTGTTTGTTGCAACTTTTAAGTCTTCTAATTAAAAAAAATTATTCCATTATCAACTGTGATTTAGTGACAATACATATAATAAAGTAATTTTCCAATTATTTGAGCAGATATACGCAGTCGTCTTCCAATTTTTCCATGAATCAAGTCGATTTTCATTTTTGTTTTGTTTTAGTTTAGTACCTATTCATTACCATCTCAATAGTTTTTTTTAGTTGTTGATTTGTCTATATTGCTAAAGTACCGGTGAATGTTTTCTCTAAGCGTCAAATTATTCGTCTGTAATGCCAATTCGTATGTTTTCTTTAAGGATTAAATATTCAAGAGCATACTCACTTGCAATATTGTTTAATGAATCAAGGAATCAATAATGAACCAATTATTTCAAGTTGTCGATTTGTCTGACATCCTAATGTATATTTTTTTCCAAAGCTTAGGTGTTTCCTCATTTTCTTTTTTTTCTCTCCTTGCTCTATATTTTCCTATAGCCTACTGTACACCTTATCTTCCTTGGGTTAAATATCTTCCATCTTACTCTATAAAACTGAATATATTGTCTCTTCTAGTCTTGATAATTTCGTTGTTTTTTTGCAGCTCCTTTCAAATTTAGTGGTGTGCTATGTAGCCTTTTTCGTTTGATTGCCTTTTTTGTAATCATAATCCTTATAAAAATGTCAATGAGGCTTCTGATATTCTTTATGACTGGGAGCTTTCTCATTCATCAATAATAAATGAGTAAATATACTTTCTAGCAATTATTATTTTAGGAATCCAATTATATTAAAGTCCATATCTCACCATATTTCAACTGTTTGTTCAAGTTATGAATGTCCAAATATTTTATTTCTCTTATTAAACTCGTCACTGGATTGTGTAAAATCGGATAATCCTTAGAATCCATAACTGGCAAATAAAATCTATTCACTTGTATACCATCAAAGTAATAGATTTTATGTACTTCGTAGTTGCCTTGTAACACATTGACAATCCTGTAGAAACGGAAAGGATGGGATACCTGTTCAGGAGTACGACTTATCAATAAAATACCATAATTAAATAACCAAAAGTACCGTAATATAACAGTAATGTATACCCATTATCCAAATGCATAAGCACAGATAAGAGACAAAATACGTAGTATATATATACACAAGTCAATATTTTATTTTATTTTTTATTTATATTTTACAAACAATGGAAACATTGTTTCCATTGTAAAAATAAAATAAAATATGAATAAATAAATGAACAAACTGTGAATAAATAAAAGGTGAATAAAAATAAAATATAATAATTGTCGTGTCTGTGGCACGAGCCATAATTATACCGTATTCCTTCAAATATTTCTAACTTTAGACTAGTTTTTCACTTTTCTTCCGGCCATCATTAAACAGTTCCTTCAACTGCTGTCATTGATAGTGTGAAGTTGCAGATTTCATATTAATTTATTAGGCCTATTTATTTTATTCAAACATGGGCGGAAGCTACAGACCCAGTGATTCTTTTTACTTCTATTAAAACAATGGAATTAACTTGACAAATCGATTTAAGTGAGTTTTTGAACGAAGATTCGAGGTGTTTTCTTAATTCCTATAAGTCTTGAACTTCTTTCTTGAGGGAATTCTCTTACATAACATAAATTGAGATGCGTGAAGTCATGTTTCATTCATCACGATTAGTTGATACTGTAATATATCAATAACAATTTATCTTAAAGGTACCTACCTATTTATTTTATATATTCATTACAATCAAAGAGAATAAGGGATTGGTCGATTGAACCACCTCTATATAAATATAGTTATAAATCTCACCGTATTTTTATTAGTGCATTCCCATACTTCTCTGTTGGTAAATACAAAATAATTGTAGAATTCCTCATTTTTAACTTCAACAATTTTATCGGTAGCGAATATATGTTTTCCTATTTCAGTTCGAAATCCATCCTTGTATTGATCTGCCATGAGTCTAGTGCACCTTTTAACATACAAGTATTTTTTTGGTGTGGAAATTGGAAATCAAATAGAATACAATTTTTTTTATCACACAATTTCAATGCGTCTACAACTTCTATAGGAAGTACCATTGGAATTTAAATAAAGTAACTTCAAAGTAAAAAAAACACTCGTTTTTTGATGTGATGACAATTGTTTCGTGCTGGTGTTGCACATTTTCAAGTCAAACAGAAACTCATTTGAGCAACACCAGCACGAATCAATTGTCACATTTAAAAACGTGAGTGTTTTTTCACTTTAAAGTTACTTTTTTTAAATTCCAATAGTATTAATCAGTGAAAAGAAGATGGATAATCAACAACAGATTATATAACAAATTTAGATGTGTATAAACACATCTTCACAAAACACATTTGGATTGAATCTATTTTATTGAAAGTTAACTGCGATAGTAGAAAAATTGAACCACAAAATAGGACTGTAATGTACGGTATATCCTTTTACTGTGTCATATAGCCTATAGCCGTTCTAACTAAACTCTGTAAGTCTCAGTTGCACCAAAGACAATATATCTTATAAATTTAACTACTTATAATATTTAAATTGTCTTTGGTTGCACAAAGGTCTCTTGGTTTTAAAAATAGTTTTCAATACGGTATACTGTATTAACTATGATATTTTCATGAGTAGGCTAATTGAAATTTAAAAGTTTGATAAACTCGTCAAGTGCAACAGGCCCTAATAATACTATATTACTGCCCAAGTCCAAGCTCCGTGTCCCTATGGCGGCTGAAGATGAGAGGCGAAGAGTACCTACTATATTAATACACTACAAAAACCGGTTTTCGATGACGGATTGCATTCCTCTGAGGGACACGGATATTAGACTCGAGCAGCATGCTTACTATGCTATAATACAGTACTATGCTGACTATAATAGGCTATTATTTATTATTCGTAAATCTGTGCTCATCAGACTATAACTCACTCTGCTTTATCTTTTCTGTTTCCGATTCTTTCAGTCCAATCTGTGCCGATTTTGAAACTCGTGGCTCTCTTATTGAAAGAGATTTGCTGTCCAAACAGATAAGCTGGATTTTTCGCAAGTCTGTATTCAATTTCACCGTCAAATTCTTCATCATCAGTGAAACATTTCTTGCGCAGGAATTTCATAGCAGTGATCCTTTTAAAAGAAAAGTAAACTTATTTTCAAATTTATTTGAAAATAATCAAACATATAGGTACATGAAATAATGTGATAAAATAATGTAAGTTGAGTATTTGCTCATCAATACGGTAGCCTATATTGAAAAGCAATTAAAGTTATAAATATAAAAATGTGTTTTCTTGAAAAAGTTTCCTCTTTTCATCTATAGCCTTCAATAAATTATATAAGATTCATGATTTTACTACAAGAATGTTTTCAAAATTCTCATTCAAAATAATGTACGGTACTGTACATTTAATTATACTTATAGTTATAGGCCTATAATATCCATGACAATTGTATGAAACTATATGAATCAGTGATTTCAAGCATCGGAACGGTACCTAAGTGATTAGATTAATAAATCTATAGGCCTATTGTATCTAAATACACGGTAGGTAGAGTACTACCTACTTGAAATATTGTATTCTCAGTGTGAAATGATCTGGAATAAAATATCAGTATAAATACTCACCTTTGCACAATAACAAGCAGTATTATACTGCATAAAACAGTTGATTTCAAATTCATTGTAAAGAAAGTTCAACTCATTACAAAAAAATGTTACAGCCAATTTAAATCATCAGTACAGTATGAATAAACTGACGAGCTTGTTCTCAATATCACGTCAACATGGTGTTCATAAATTCCCAATTATTGTGAAGTAAATGATTATTTACTGAAATTTGAACATGGAATAAAGCGAGTGTGAGCTCATCAATGTCAATAAAGTTTTCAATTGAAACTTGTCATATTGTTAACTCATTCACAGCATTGTTGACATACTTGGAGTGCTCAACGCCTTCTATTATCGCCTACGATAACTGAAATCCCCATACTATAACTTACCATATTGATAAGTTTTTGATGATTTTAGAATGTTATTTCAAGCTAAGTTGAGTATGTATGTAAAATCAGCTTAAAACGGGTTTTATTGAGAAGTCTTGTACGTTGTGAGCTTGTGAGGTATTCTTGCCCAGGAAAAAAATAAAAAAACTAAAATTATTTGTAAAACACTCCGTATAAGAAAACAAAATTTTAAGAAATCCATTCAGTGTCGGCTAAAGAATAGAAATCGACTGAAGCTGTGTTCACAAAAATTTTCAAAACTTTTGTGTTTTAAAAACTTTAAGGTTGTAAAACATTTTTTTTTAACAGAGCTTTCCAACAAACAAAGAGAACCAGAACCAGAGTGCTCTGCTGTTGTAACAAACACTACATCAAAAGTCGATTAGTGATTCTTCGATTATTAATTAGAATTAACATTGGTTATTGGAGATTAAGTTTAAAATAACCTTATGCATTATACCGATACCGTTCATTAATGCACTATAATGCATTACAGATAAATGCACTATATTGTAAAATTAATTTTTGAATTTGAATGTTTTTTTGTTGTTTGAAACTTTACTTAGACCATATATACATGGTCTAAGGTTTGAAACCCTTGATCAAACAAACAATAAGTTTCAGTTTAAACCAAATGATTAAAAGGTTTTGATTGCCTACATAAAATATGCGGCCTACGAAATAGGCCGCAGAAAACTAAGAAAAATCCAATGATCATCACTCAGCAGGTAAAGTTCTGAGCACACTTAGATTTGAGACTTCACTGCAAAGTGCATACCTAAAGGAAGGCTCCAGGGAAAAGGGTAAACTCCATATTTAAATTCTGAAAATGAGTTTGAAACGCAGTTTTATTCAGCTTTTGACGCCGAACACGATGGTATATTTGTTTTGGAGAAAACGTGCTCATTGACATAGAAAAGTGGGATTGAATATTCGATGTGCTGTGGAAGAACGGGCCAACTCCACGCGGTACTGGGGAAGAAAGAGTAAAGTCCAAGACTATTTATTTACTGTTTCCATGACAATAAATTAACTTAAACTTTAAAAGTGTCTCCTGAAAATATGTTCAGGTGGACTTTGCCCTTCTTCCCCTGGGCCCTTCATAAGGTAAATTTGACCTGAAAGGTAAATTTAAAATTACTTTTGAATACTTATACATTAAATTTTACTACTTAAAATATCATAGGCTACTATTCATACTATACTACTAATTTTATCAGCCTACTTCATTTTTTTCTACTTATACTTTTAAATTTTTAGGGCTGTACACAAAAATACAAATTATTCGATTTACTGTATAAACACTTTATTAATAAGTCTTGAAAATACAAAATGATATAATTAAAATATTATATTAACTATTTACATTGCTACTAATAGACTAACTAGTTCTCAGGTACTTCCTTGAATGTTACTTATGAAATGTATGCTGCACACCATACACAAAGTACATTTACAAAAAAACTTCATTTTTGAGAGTCTGAATTGGCCCACAATAATGGATCAATTGTTTGAATAATTGATTAAATATATTTTATCATATTTGAATGATCAAGTTTTCCAAGGGAATATCGACCTAGCAGTAAGTGCTCGCAAGAGAGGGTTTCAAATTCTCATGAGGACATTAACTACATGATTGCTATTCTCTTCTAAAAATTTAATTAACAATCATGAATTAAATCAAGAGTCTTAGATTAATGACACAAAGTTGATTTAATACGTTATTACCTTCAACAGTTATAGTCATGCGTTAATAGGTAGTTTATAGGTAATAAGTGATTATCAAGAAATATCATTAGCTTTGTTTTACGTGTAGGCCTAAACAGAGAGAATTTACCGTACCTTTAAAATATCTTGAAGAAGAGTGAAAAAATGTTAGGACTCGCGAATTTCGCTTGGGGCGGTAAAAGTACGAGGCCGGGCCTGACTATATACAATACATATTTGTCACTCGTTATCTTTGATCAGTTACTTAATAACAATCATAGATTATTGTTTGTGAGAGTTCAATTTTCAATTTCAAAAACAAATCAACTTTGATATTAAACTGATAATTAACTAGTCTAAGTCATTTTGTAAAATTAAAAAGGAATTTCTCTACATTTCCACAAGGCAAAACAACGATGTAGGACAAATTATGAGAGAATAATTTTTTATAAACCATATTCAAAACCAGTATTCCGGAATATTTTGCTTAATAATAAATAATTGTTGAGAATGCACCTGGCATTGAAACAAGATGTCTGACAAAATCGCCAATACTACATCACTTTAACTGTAGTAGTGAAGGTGTGATAATTGTGAATTATCTGATATTGTAATAAAAAAGACTTGAAGTTAACCCAAAATTTGTGATTTGATAACAACTTCAAGGTCACTTTTTATTCAGACTCTATATTAGTATCGTTCATTAAGAAAGTGTTTGAAATTAATAATATTATAAGTTCTCAACTTTTTTCAGTGTTTCAACCAGTTTAAATATCAACTCAAATTATCTCTCTTTCAGATAATGTTTCATACTTACCTAAAAATCAGCTAAGATATTTATTTTTCAGAAAGTTACCGAAATTAAATAATATCTCAACATTTTTCTAACTTTTTAAATATCAACTAAAATGATATTTTTTCAGAAATGCACATATTTGTATGTAGGATAACTGGAATACTCAAAATCTTAATAAAATTACCACGAAATATTATTTCTATTCTACGACTGACAATACATTAATTCGAATACAAATATTTTATTTACATTTTAAAATCGAATGATTGCATAACATACATGGATATAAATCCATCTTTTATAATTCATCAAGAAACTTCTCTTATCAAATCTTATTCGAAAATAATAATCATTAATACAAACTTACTTAACACTATTCTAAAATGTTCTACAACTTAATAGGAACAAATTTCTCTAAAATCTATACTAAGCTATGAACACGCAAAATTCAAATTTATAAAAAGCGGATTTCTCATTGCGTATGATCTTAGGCCGTTTCAATTGTTAATATAATTATAATTGATATTATTTTGATGCAAAGTGGTCTGTGACTATAATTTTCCTGAGATTTCAAACTCAATATTTAAATACATTTTTAATATTACGAGTTTACCCCGTGCAGCGCAAAGCGCCGTTGCTTGCTCAGTACTGTATCGTTTGTATCAAGTTTTGTAAAAAAAATTGTAATTGACATTAAAATTGTTTTGTAAAACAATTGTAATTGACATTAAACTTGTTTTGTGAAGCTATTGTAATTGAAATTAAAATTGATTTTCTTCAATTAACAAAACTAAAAATGGCATCTACAGACATTGATAGAAATGTAACATACTAGACGCAGACAAACATTTAAAATTTAGAAAAAAAAAAACATTGAATTCTTCTATGTAAATTGCAATTAGCACAAATTTGTGGAGGATATTTTCATGGCAATGAAAAGAATTCATCCAAATATCCAAATATACTTTTGTGCAATCGGCCTTAGTGTACTGAATTATCAATAATCAACAAAAATCGAAGTGTTTTTCAATTGAGATCACTATGAATTCGCACCACCCGAATGAAAGTTCTGACTCAGAACATCAAAATCCAACGCATCAACACCATCGACCCTATTGAAATTATCAGCACCCGTTTCGAAGCCTGTCCGATCATCACTTGGCAAATCGTCGGCACTCACAAAATTCTCCAAACTTTTGATCAAATCCTCAGTGGAAGCTGAAACATGGGCCGGCCTGCGTCCTTCGCCACCGATTGCCAAAAATGGCTCAGTCAGCGATAAATCAAGATCGGCTCGCCTGCCGACACCACCGCGCTCTAGCGCATTAAACACCAACTCATCAACTTCCGACTTGCTCAGATCGCGGCTGTCGGATGTGAAATTCTGCACGAACCGGTCCAGGTTGCTATCCAACTCTTCCACATTTTCACCACCCAGCAGAAACGGCGGTACACTCTTCTCCCTGTTCACTGCTGCTCCTTCCTGCAACACTGCTTCTGCAGTAACGCTCGCAGTGTCCGCGACTGGATGGGTGACCGCGGTGTCGCTCAGTCCTCCCACACCACTGTCCGTGTCCGATTTGCGCTGCGTGAGAATTTTGTCGACTTTCAGCGAATCCTCGTCCACTCTGTATACACCGCAAGGCACGCCCAGCACTGAGCTGACTGACATGTCTTTCATCTGGAAAATGAGATATAAACATATAGAAAATATATAAAATATAGATAAGACTATAAGAATATAGAAAAGGCGTTGAAAGACAGAGATCAAAGACTTGAGTGAAAAGATAGTTTTGCATGAAAGTGACAAAGAAAGCTGATTTCAATCACTTGCTTTCTTTGTGACTGTGTCTTTCAAAGTCAGGCACTACACCAGGAGTCTGTTTCATTAGAAGAAGGTCATACAACACACAAAATTCTTCTCTCATACAGAAATTTCTGCTCTATATCTTCTCACACGTACAACGAAATTTTAGAAGTTAATGGCCATATTTAAAGTTGAAAATGAATCAACTCATCACATTAGCTATTCACTATGAGTACATGTTTTGAGAGCTTTAGAATTTACCTTGGATACTTGTAAACTTAATACTTGAGTATATGTGACAATAAAGAATGATGAAATGCCAACTTTTGGAAAGCAGATACTTCAAATAACTTAGGATGATCCTTTATAGTTCAAGAAATGTATTTGATTTATTTTATGCTAATACATTTGCTATTATTGATGGCAATTATTTACATAGAAATTCATGTATAATAGCAGGGTGAAATGAACGTACGAAAGATCAACTAGAAAAGCTAGATAACAGTGAGTTTCTTTTTTTAGTGGCAATTATGTAGACTTTCATGTATGAAAGATCAACTGGAAAAACTAGATTAAAGTGTTAACTAACCTCAAAAGTAGCCGCATCCAGCACACAGGGATCAGTGGAGTCTAGCGGCTGGAATAGAGCGGCCGACACCTGAGTGAAACTAGTCAGTAGCGATTTAATTTCATCGCACAACGCTTGGGTGCGCTTTCCCCCCTCCCCTTCAACGGCGGAATTAGGGGACGATGACGTCACAGCATCCACTCTGAGCAGCAGCAGTTCCCAGGCTGATAGCACGCTGGCTAGCACTGGACCCACCACTTCCACTAGTTCCGTTTCCGTACACAGGTTGAGCAGCTGGAAAAATTAGGGAAGAAAAATAAGAAAACTAGTCTAAGCCCACAGGCAAAAAGTGCCGTTTGCCTTATTCAAATTTGCCATCACCTTATCAAATAGCCTACTCTGTCTATAGTGTTTTTCATCCTTCAAGGCTCCTGAGCGCAAAAACAGTATTCAACCACTTTCCGAGCTGGAAAATCGCACGCCTGTAGCGTTACCAATACACGCACACTTCTGTGATAGTCATTAAAGCCTGGTTTTCATTAGTAAAGTTAGTGGTAGAGTTCCTGGGCGAGTACTAACTATATTTTGAACTATCCCAATGAAAACATTCATAGTAGAGTAGAGTGATGATAGAGTACTTGATGATGAGGTACCAAGTAAGTAGAGTAGAGTTAGTTCGGTAGAGTTAGTATGCTAGTTACTCTACCACTAACTCCACTAATGAAAACCAGGCTTAACAGATCATCATTTCTACTTGTAAATCTTTCAAGTTAACACACCGAGTGGTGATAGCAGACTGATATTTCGGTCTATTACGCATGCGTGTCCGGATGATAAAACAGCACACAATATGACAACATTGCCGTGAATTCTGATTGGATCACGCAACAAGCTGGCCAGGGGTCTTCAAGGATGAAAAGCACTATAGCAAACAAGTCCAAGCAGTTATGTCAATAAGCCGAGATATAAAGCTGTAGAAAAAAACTGTAATATTGAATTTCCTATTAATTGTAAATTGCTGGATAATGGGATAATTCACCAATCCAGGTGCCTTAGCAAAATGAACAGAGTGTACTCGTTTAATAAAATTACCACACTCAAGTTGGAAAACACAACAGTATCCTACTCAACTGATGAACTATGGGCCGATTGCACGAAAGCTAATTAACTTTAACCGCCGTTGTAAGAATAATTTTACGAAGCTGAATAGGAATTTTGTGCATTATTTGCGTTGAATGAAGTTAATTGAAGCGGTAAAATTAATTTGGCATCGGTTTGAAGTACAGAAATTCATTCATAAACGAATGATCAACAGCATCACTAACCTGTTTGAGTTGATCTCTCACGTGTTCAGGCTTGACCTTGTGACGTTTGAACCTTCTCTTTGGAAAGCTGCCTGCTCCCCCTCCCACTCTCTGCTGTATTCCAGGTTTATCCAAGCCAGTAACACCTAGAATCAAAAATGAAAGAGAGCAATGAAGAAGCTTATATACATAAATTGATCATGAAGTGGTCGCACAAAGAGAAAAAAGTTGGCCAAGAAAGGACACAGATCTAAGATGGCGTCTACTCCAATGCTCCTTATGAGAATGGGCATACTACCTATTATACAGGGAGTTTCTAAAATAGACCGACAAACTTCGTGACCGGTTTTCTGACATTGAAATTAAGAAAAATGTTCCAGTAAACATGGGACTTGAAATTATTTGTTTTCCCCTTAGTCGCCATTTTGTTTTTTCGCTTTTTATTTTTTTCTCCAGAATGGTTTGACTTATTTTGTTGAAATTTGGCATGGGCAAGGCCAAGATGAAGGTCTGCTGTAAAAAATAAAGCAAATTATTTGACGAAATATTTCAAAATGGCGGACATTTGAAATTTCAAATTGAAAAAAAAACGCGAAAACTTGTTGCCCGCCAGTTTGAAAAATTACGTCAACAATTCCTCAATAGAAAACTGGTGATAACCTAACCTAGAATAATACACTTCAGAATTAACACGCTTAGTGCAAGTTCCGCAATTTTGGGAAAACTGATTTCATACTAAAATTTTCAGAGTTGCCCATGCTTAGTAACATTTCATCTTTCCGTTCCACTGACCCATCAACTCAGTTCTTATCGCGTGATAACTATTATACTTGTCTTAGTTTCTCATAACTGGTAAATTCAGTCAAATAGACAGATGGAAGGAAATGAGATATTGCAACTATACAGTTGCTGTTAAATCATGATAATTAATTGAACGAAATTCCTATTATATGGCATTAATTAGGAATTTCGTTCAATTAATTATTGGTCAAATAGACAGTCGGACAAATGGTAGCGACCCCATTTACCTAACTTTAGTTCTCATCGCGCGATAACTATAGTACTTGTCTCAGTTTCTCATAACTAGCACAGTGAATAGACAAATGGACCACTATTTACCTGAATTGGATTGCGGCGCGTGACAGACTGCTGATCGGGCGGTCTGTGGTCGGGGTACTTGAAGAAATGGTTTTCCATTTTGTGAATGCCCAGGTACACTTTGTTGCAGTTCGGACAGCGGAAACTAGACGATATCCTTCGCTTTTTGGTCTCAGCCAAACCTGTAAAAATACCACAATTTATCATCAGGGGCCTGTAGAAGTCAAGAAAACTTGAAAGTCAAGAAATACAGGATAATGACGACCTCACACTAAGCAGACAGATCAGCTGTAAAATATTTTCAATTTTTTCAATATTTGTAAATATTTCATTGTTAGTTCAGCTGGTATATCAACCTTTTCAGATTTAAATTAATAATCTACTTTTGGTTAGCTTTTTCGATTGTAAATTATTAAATTAGCATTTAGGTAAAAAAAGGATGTTGAGCATAGCCTATCTTCGACTTTAGTGTTATTTCGCAATTTTTTTTGTTTTACAAGATTCTAAAACTTTATTTATTTATTGATACAAAATATAAAAAGTGCAACAGGCCAGACGCACTCATGAAACAACTTCAATTTATAAGTATAAAAAGTTAAATACAAAAATAGGTACAAAATAAAATGAGGATTAAAAAAGTTACAAGATTTATATGAGAAATTACAACAGATGAAGAAAAAACTGTATTAAGGAAACAATACTATATAGATGAAATATCAGTAAGAGTAGTTGAATTTAAAGAAACAAGCCCCAGCTCCCAAGAAAAAAAATGGGGTAAAAACCAGCAGTAGGTTTAACTTATATCAGGAAAGGAAAATGATTAATATGACCAAATAGCCTAATATCAGGTCGAGTAATTTGTGTTCTACTTGACAATTATTATTATTATGACAATCAAGTATGCTGATTACTAAAATTCAATATACGTTATTCCACAAAACATCAGATATTAATAAATATGACAATTAACTACAACTTATAGGAATACCCCAACAAGACCATTCATCTGCATAGGGGTGAGCTCGGGGTATCTATCAATTACAAAGGAGAGTATAACAGGCTTATGCCCAAAACTATTCTTCTTCAAATTTATTTCCTCTACTAATTTATAGTACATTTATAGGCCTAGGTCTACTATTCAAATTTATTGGTTATAGAAGCCTACATAGCTCTTCAAGTGAAAGCTATATACCTTCACAAACTGTACCGCCTCATTTGACAAAAACTTCTACAGATTCTTATAGAATAAAATAACGAAAAATGACGGATTACCTGGCAACAGTTGATTATCGACGGGAGGATCGGTCGACGTATCGTCCTGGTCGTCGGTCTGATAGTCCGAAAAGGATCCATCTTGCTCTATGTCATCGTCCAGTCGCCGGATTCGCTTGTAGTCGCGCACTATGTGCCGGGGAGGTCGCGAAAGACGGCCCGATCTGGTACGGGGTAGGGGTACTTTCCTAAAATAATAGAAAAAATAGATAAAATGAAATGGCTGAAACTATAGATGGAAGGAATTCAGTTTGAAATGACATGGAATACAGCTGAGACAGCTTATAGAAGTGATGTTATGTTTTTTAGAGGGTAGAAACATCGAATATAATAAAATATGTAATATTATAAATTATATTATAAACGGCTAAAATGAATAGATGGACGGAATGACATGAAATTACATGGAATATAGCTGAGACAGCTCACAGAAATTATAATATTATGTTTTTAGAGGGTAGAAACATTGAGTACAAAGATTGAAAAGATAATAAATGAAATATGATCAATTGAATATGAGATATTGAGTTATTGAATTATCAATTGTTGTGGATCCATCTTTTTTTCTCACTTGATCAGATATATGATATACACTGAAATAACTCAGAAAGTGGAAAGTTCTTCACAATTTTTTTCTGATAATGGCCATTTTGCAGAGCTGTACCGGCTTCTTCAGAACACGATTTACATGAACTAGATTTGAGGTTATAGGAAGGAAATAGGTAGGTACAGTGACATTAATTTAATTTGACGCTTGGCATTAGATAGATAGAGAGATATCATTTCTTGACGCTGCTGATGACCGTAGCGTATGACGGCAAAGAAATAATATCTCTCTACCTATCTATCTAATGTCAATCGTCAATTAAATGGATGTCACTGTATTTATGAGGAACTTACTAATATCTTACGTTTCTGTGTGGATACTGACTTGCGTGGTGGTTCCTCGGGTGCCTGGGTGGCCTCTCCCCCTTCGGCCGCTTTGGGGGCCTTCGACGGTCGCCCCCTCTTCTTGCTGTTGATTCCACCCGCGGCTGCTGCCTTCTTCAGCTGTAGATCCTCCGGGGACAAAATCCTTTTTCGACAAAAATCAAATAGAATATAGAGTTTAATAAGCACTATTCGAGAATAGAATCATGTTTGTGATTCTCTAAACGTAGAAATCAAATAGTGTAATTTTTTACTTAACAATCTAAACATATGAAAGGAGTTTCATGACCGACTTCGGACCGATTTTGATGCGGTTTACATGAATGTAAGGGTCAGCTGACAAGTGCAGTCAATTTGAAAAACATAACAGCCAACACTCAAATGCATTTCTAATAAGATACAGTTTTATGTTTTTGAAATCGGTGGACAGAACAAAAGAGAGCAATTTGAAAGGAAATTGAAATACCTGCTATCACACAGGTATTTTTACAATATAAATGAGTTCTTCGGAGGATGGGAAGATTATAATGCTAATTTATAAAGAGACAAATGACTAGCTTATAGAATCAATCTATAAAGTATAGACTGTCAACAATGTTCACAAATCAACTTTTGAATTTTGAACTGAGTAACTTAATCAACTTTTTTTTGTGGCTATAGTATAGACTATCAACAATGTTTACAAATCAACTTTTGAACTTTGAAATGAAAAATTAACTTTTTTATTGTGGTCTATGTATTTAAATTCATCTTGTCTTTTCTTATACTGTACTGACGATTACCAAACGATATTTCCTATTGTACATGCGAAGATGGAATGAATTCAAATTAGATAGATTCAAATTACGTCTGGTTGGCCAAATAACGGCGTCAGACAAGTCAAAGTCCTGAAACCAAAGTTGCATGAAGCCAATGCAATCTATCTAGCGTATGGCTTTGGTTGGTGGGGAGACCCGAAGGTAGTTCCACCTCGCCGTGTATAACCTAATTCCATTAGGTAGAAGTTCTATTTCACCAATGCAATGAAACGATCACTCACTTGACGTAGATACGCGTGTTGGTGTTCTTGTCGTAGTGGTAGGTGGTGTTGTTGCGGTCGTCTGCGGCACAGTCGGCAGCCGCAGCGGCCAGCCGTGCGATGTGCTTATTGCTGGCGGCTAGCACCGACTCCACAGTGCACAGCTGTTTTTTCGAAAGCGGCTGGTCGACTTTGAACGTTTGCTCGTTTTGTTGAATCACCCGTATCGGGTTATTGGTTGTGCCAACCTTATTGTCATTGCCGGATGAATTACTATCGGCCGCCAGCGCAGTTTGCAAACTCACCACTACCTGAAATGATTAATTGAATAAGTAATATAGATGAGTGAAGAGTGATAACATTATTTCTCTAAAACTGACACAAATTTGGATTAATTACAATAGGTAGCAACTAGCAACCGATTGCAAACTGACCACAACCTTCAATGAATCATAGAAAGGTAGTCATACTGCTGAAGCCCATTAAAGAAATTGAATACTAATATTATTGCTACTGAATAGCACCGCACATGTTTCTACTATGCTACACAAATTTTGTTACTGGTAGCCTATACTTTTACGTTATAACTTTCTGTAAATTAATTCTTTCATATAAGGTCTACTGCGGACCGTTCATGATTAAATATTAAGTAACACTGAAGTCGTTATATGGTCAAGTTATGGTCCATTTCTCCAATCCTTCAGGCCTAGACTCTCCGGATACTTGAGATTCTAGAGAGATGTGTTTTCTACTGTCCTAATCAAAACCTTTTACTAGTACTCAATTTTTACTTTGAGCTCTAGGTAGGCATATCTGAATGAGTGGTATGATGAGATGACGACATGATTAGGCAGTCGGGACACTGAAGTTTCGTTATCCTCCAGGACGGAGTGGCCATTTCTCTGTCAAAATCCTTCAGGCAGACTTTCCGGATAGATGAGATTATCAGACAGGCGTTTTATTGCCCTCGAATCAGACCACATACTTGATTAATTCAACCCAACTATTGTAATAATCGTTGTAACTAGAATAGCGCTCAACGTCAATTTATACATTGATCATGAGACAATTGAGTATAAGAATATGAATGGAATGGAATACTCACCTTTTCCTTGGAAACTTGTATGGCTGGCTTTATAGGCACCAGTTTGCTGCCATTCTGCGGCAAATTCAAAGTTTGAACTTTAACTTGATCCGTGTTCAACGAAAATGACTCTGCATTTTTACTTTCAACTGCTTGACTTGTTGTAACAGAAGAGCTTGAGGAAATGGGCTGCAGAGGTGGCGGGGCAGTCATATACAAAGCTGTCTGAGATTTTGTGTTGGAATTAAGGATTGTTTTTGGATTCAGTCTTACAAATCGTTGATATTTATTTGATAAAAGGTGAGATTCAATCATCTGTGGCAGTGATTCGTTTTCGTAGACAACCAAGTTTTCATTAATCGTATTTTCTGTTTCTGTGTTCAGAATGTCTCCATTTTCTGTGAGGCTGTTGTTGGAGTCTGGTACTGATGACATTGCCAATGTAGATTGAACTAGAGCTGGAGTGGTTAAACTTGACAAATCAAACGTAGAATTAGCAACAGATTTCTCGACAGGCAACATATGCACTGAGTCTTTCGTAGAAGACAGGTTGAAGTTGTTGGTGGACAGTTCATTGGATTCAGCATTGCTTACCACCTGAAGAGTGTAAGTGATTGTTCCATTGTGGATCTGAGGAATCACCTTAATTGTGGATTAATAGTTTCATTGTTGTTCAATGATGTTGGAATCTAGTTTAAGTTTGTTGATATCATCAGAAGGTGAAGTTACATTTTGTTCAGTTGGATCAAACGTAGCAGTTGTAACGTTGCTGCGGCAGTACTGGCAAAACAAACAGATACTCGGAAGGATCTTTAGAAAGACAAATTGATCTTTGTTAGTACTTATCACTTTGTCACCAGTTGAAAATGGGGCGTTCGAAGGCATATCATCGAGTTCGAGCCCCAGAGCAGCTGCTTGTTCAGCGATGAGATGAATTGGGTCGGTTCATCTTCGTTGACTGTAAGTCACTAATTCATCTACAATTCGTTGTCCTGAATTCTGTAAATGCTGAATAAACTGATTGGAATCTACCTGAGATTGAGCACTCTCACTGGGTGAATTATCAACGTCTTGTAGTGCATTTTGTAGAATGTCTCCGCTGAGATTACTGATCGAATTAATTAAATTGCCATTGATGATGAACACACGAGAATACAACGAATCCAGTATTATTACTATAACCTAGTAGGTATAAATTCACGAAACACGCGACAACATTGTACTTTGCGCAGCTTATTAATTTGGGGGTTGTGGTTTGGTTTTGGTTGCCATGTTCGCTGCCTTTGTGATAAATGAACAGTTTAGTTCTTCTTTTGGTGGACGGTTGAAAATCACTAAGATCTTCAAGAAATTATATTATTTGTTTTCTGTTCCCTTGAGAATTCAAATAATTTAAATTTCTGACTAATTAAAAGATCCTGCTCCTTAATATCATAGCTCGATTTCAATCTTATCGATCATAAATATTGTGATATAATATCGATACTGTTACCATAATATCGATAGTCGATACTGTTGATTGTGTAAAATTTAACCTTACTTTTTAGTTCCGATTTTCACGTGGTTATGAGTGGTTTTTTCTCGTTCAGATCCTCCTGCTGGTGATATTTTATAGTTTAGAAAAGTAACAAGTTTTGAATAGTATTTACAATGGTCAAAGTAAAAAATAAAGGCAAACGCCTGTCGTGGAAACCAGTGGAGATAGACGGCAGTCTATTTACTGATGGTGGTTGTGAGGGTTTGGTGGGTATTGAGGAATTGACAGACTATGAATTAACAGAAGAAAATGAAGTTATAGATAGAAATTCGAAAATAAAATCGAAGAAGGTCAAAAAAGGTAAGGTAGACAAGAAAAAGAAAGTCAAAGTTGAGCCTAAAAACATTGTCAAAGGCCTAAATACATTCACTGTAACACACAGTGGAGACAATTGTGAAGTGGAAGGAGTAGAAACCGTTTGTGAATCAATTGAAGAATCTTCAGGAACTATTCCAGAAGAAAGCTTCTACCCATGGACCAACATACATGTTCCAAAAGTTATTGCAAAATCGTTACTGGAAGAAGGATTTACAGAGCCTACCGAAATTCAGGTAATCCCTTACATATTAGGCCCAATCATATTTAATTTATCTTTTGTTGACTGAGAATTTATTAGGTATTGTTGTAGCCTACTTGAGAAATAAATTTCAATTTATCATAACATTAAGTTATATTATAATTAGGCTATGCAGTTATAAGATTATTTTTACTTTATTACCTAAATGATTCATGATTCAGAATTTCAAGAGATATGAAGTAACACGGAAGTCTATTAATTTTTCTATTCAATTTTAAAATTTTTCAATTCAATTTTGATTTTTTATAAAAAATTCAACACTATTGTCTCATAGCCAAATTTTCTCTAATACCCCAAATCGGCGTTTCTCAACCTGGGGTACGCGTACCCCTTGGGGGTAAGCGAAGAAGAATAGGGGGTACGCAACGTGGGACCAAATGACAAAACAATGCAAGTTTTCAATATTTTCATTCGTTCATTTAAAATTTTTATACTTAGAAAGCCTACATAGGCTACTTCAAATTTTCCAGTCACATAATCCCATAAATTCATCATATACTACTGCCAGTAAATCGTTGCTTATGTGCTGGCAAGGGAGTACTGGTTGAATCTGAAATGATGACCCCTGAAGGGAAGAGGTAAAAGAATGTTGGTATTCAATGTTGCTCATCGGTATTGCGCAATTTCTGTTGACTCAACAAATTCCTTCCAGGGGTCATGATTTCAGATTCAACCAGTAGTCTACATACAACAGGTTTTGTTGGAAGAACAACTTGTAGACCTAACAGTATTGTGAGTAGTGAGAAAAACACAAAATCACATAATATTTGAACATCCGTTTTTTCTATAATTGTCATCCTACTGTGACGTGTTCTGAATCAAAACTAGTGGCTCTCATCAAAACTAGTCTGGGCCACCAGAAATTCAACAATTTGTTCAAATGAATTTACGTCAACAGTAGGAAGGAGTTGGAAGTTAAAGGTGCGTTTAGATTCTAATCACCGAAAACTTCATTAAATGTTAAATCAAACATTTTATCGAACATACCGAACATTTAAGTCTCATAATTAGTGCGTTTAGATTATGTAACTTAGTTCTAAAACATCTGTTACATAACAAGTTTTCTATAACTTTTATTAAGTAAGTTTTAGATAAGTAACCATTGTGATTTATCACATTGCTGTACATAAACAGGTCATCACAGTCTGTACACCACCAAAAAAGAATGAGTAGAAGGTGCTCCATTATTTGTTCATAATTATTATTTCATTTATCTATATAATAATAATAATAATTTCATTGATTCTGATGTTTTTGTAATATTCTTGTGTTTGGGATACGTGAAATTCACTCTCCCATGAAGGAGGCTATGGTCTCTTGTAAAGGTTGAAAACCGCTGCCCTAAATTATCACGAATACTGTAGGTCTAGCTTTATTGGAAACTAGCCAAATACTTCTAAATTTTGAATTTCTATTATAGCTTTGATTATTTAGCCTAGTATATGCCGTAGGCCTATTCTGAATTTTTTTAAAAATAAATAAAAATGGTAGGCCTACTGAACAGCTTATTACAAGTTACAGGTAATAATTGCTAATTGAATAAGAACTAATACAGCACATATATTAGTTACAGATTGTCTAGTTATCCAGTACGATAGACAATGAGGCAAAAAGTATATATTTATTTTTTTAATGAATTTATTTAATTCAAAGAATAGTTCAATTCAAAAAATTAATAGATTTTTCTCTATTTCCAGTCAAATTGCATCCCTCCAGCTCTGAAAGGTCGTAAAGACATCTTGGGTGCCGCTGAAACGGGTAGTGGTAAGACACTGGCTTTTGGAATTCCAATACTGTATGGCATAATGAAGCAGAAAGAAAAGGAACAAAACCAAGGTAAGCTACTTCAATTAGTAATAAAAACCAGATCTCATCGATATTTATTATTACAATTTTATAATTATGATTTTTCTCATTTCTTCTACCAATAAAGAAAATGAAAAAAAGATTTCAATTCAGAAATAGCATCTACAGTAGCATGTACTATTAGCCAATGAAGCTAACTGCTACCATAAAATGAGTGTGACTGTTTTTAAGACAGTAACAGCTATTTCGCTGGCAGCTACCAAGTAGCAGTTAATGAGTAGCCAGTATTTTTCCAGTATTTGATTGATGAGTGAAAATAACTGCGGCCTGAAGCAGTAGATAGGATTAGTTGATAGATTTATTAAAAGGGGGTAGGCTATTTATAAAAGTGTGAAAATCACTTTCCCGAGGAAAACAGTATTCAATCAACCTTAAAACCTACCCTCAAATAGTAGCTCGGTCATAAACAATCATTAATAATGATAGGCTAATAATCAAGTTTGGATTTTTGGAATATTGATTTATACATTATTACCGTTTGTAAAAGTAACAAGTATTTTAAAAATATTGAAATCTTCAAATTGTAGCCTACTTCAATTCAGGTTTGAAATAGAATAAAAAATCACTAAGGCTAATTTTTTCAAATTCAAATTTATTTCCTTTTTGCCACAATACAAAATAAATTGAATCTTACTTACTAACATTTAACAAAATCAGAAAAAAACCTGCAAAGGCATAAGCCTGAGCGCAGGAAAGCTAAACAAAAACTTTCTAAATTAGGCAAAGCTTACACGAATAATAATTCATTATACTGTAATACAAAATGAAATTAAGATACAAATTTTATGTTGTTAGTTACGTTTTTTCCTTTCGCTTCGTATTTGTGTAAGTCACTCACAGAAGATTATTTCGTTAAAAAAGGCTCATAAATACGGCCCTTGAAATTAAATTGAAAATAACCTTGGTTCAAACATTAGTTATAATTATAAGTTGATTGATTCAATTTCTTTTCTTAAACAGATGAAGACCAAATGGAGGAGGGTGAAGAGGAGGAGGAGGAGGAGGAAGAGGAGGAGGAAGAGGAAATAGACGAATCAGCGGATGGTATAGGATGTGTGAAGGTGATGAACCTGGGTCCAGCTAGTCGTAACATGTCAGACGGACAGTGTCGGCCCCTGGCCCTGGTTCTGACTCCTACCCGAGAATTGGCCATGCAGATTAATAAACATCTGTTGGTGGCTGCTAGATACACTGGCATCAAGGTACGTTGACTGCAGAATTTTTCGAAGATACCCTATGTCCACACTTGGTCGACAAACCCTATGTACACGTCGATTTTGTGAACGACAAAGCAAACTACTTGAACATTGGCCGCGTGCTTTACAGCACACAAAAATCAACCTAGTGTAGACATAGGGTATGACTTGAAAATTTATTGATTCAGCCATTTAATTCTGTCGCAGTAGTGGAGTCTTCGAAATGATTGATAGCACTAAGATGGATTTATTTTTAATCAAAAGAGATTATTTTAATTGTTGTATAACACGATTTTTTCAATGTGGGGTTACCCAACTACTAATTCCAATGGTACAGGGTGGCGCATAAAGAACGGATGTTTTTCAAAGTGTTATAAGAAAGTGTTATTTGAATCATACATTTATCTTCCTAACACCAAAATACTAAGTAAATAACCCAATTTGAGAATTTGTATGAAAAACTCCAAAACACTTGAGTATATTTCAGAAATTACATAGGAAAGATTTCACTTAATGTTAATGCTCAAAAGCCTCAAATTGGTCCTTAACTTTTGATACAGCAGCATATCATGTATTGCAGTATTAAATCTTCAATGTAACGATATTTACGATAATAAATTTGAATTTCTAAAGAAAATTTTATGCTAATAAGCTCGACTTGAAACTTTCTGCTGAAGTTGAACGACGATTGCAGATTCATTCTTGAAATATTTACAGCAAATACGGATTTTGTCAATTCAGATACTAAAACTGATTAACAAAAATGGTTATCTGTTCATCAGACAGCTCTAGTCCACTGATACTATCCTACTCAAATCCATCCATTCTTTTTGCGCCAGCCAGTATCTAATTAATATTCTAAATAAAATTTACTATTTTCTGGAAATGGTAAAGAAAATGGAATTGAGAAGAGAATACAATTAGAAAAATCAAATAATTCAATATCTCATTACTTTCATGAATAATAATTATTTTAGAGTTATCAAATATAGGATCTGAATGAAAATGTGGGAAGGATAGCTGAAAAAATTAAGTTGACTGGAATCCATCTATAAAAACTTGTAATCGAATCTTTGAGATATAGTTGCTTTTGCTTTGTTCCAATTTATCTTTCCAAAATACATTTTTCCTGTTCAATTTATGATTTTTAATTATTGGTTTCAGGTAGCAGTTCTTGTGGGCGGAATGTCAGTTGATAAACAGAAGCGCCTCCTGCGGCGAATGCCCGAAATAGTGGTGGCTACTCCGGGACGATTGTGGGATCTGGTGAAAACTGGCGAAGTCATTGCAACCAATGTCAGGTAGGCCTACTCATCCTTCTCACTCATCATTAGAATTCAGCATTGGCTACGGTTCAATCAATTCAACTTTATTCCAAATAAAAAGCACAATACATGATAAAATAAAAGCAATACATGGAATAATTATTTCCCTGCATGGACTATTGATCCGTGTGCGGGGAAAGAGTTCATAATCTAGAATGTTTAAGTCGACAGTTATTTACAATAATAAAGTTACAAAAAAGACAAATGCTTAAAAATTAATCATATAAATGGAACACTAATTAGACTAACTGTATCAGAGCACTTCATCTTTTATACACCATCGAATGACCAGTCACCTCTGCTTATAATCAACGATAATGATGTTTAAAAAAAAATGAATTCTAATCCAAAGTGATTAGAATAGTTATAGTCTGAAGACAAAGACGTCATTAGTCACAGTAATTATAGCTGCTTATGAAACAGCACACACCGATGCAATGACTAATCGGTGTGTGTTGCTTCATAAGCAACTATGTATACTGTGACCAAACGTGACTAATCTCGTCTTGTCTTGTCTTGACTAACTGTACGCAGCTAATTTTTCAATTAGAATACATAATTATTTATTCTTTTCACCTTTGTTCAATCTGTGAAATTGGAAAGAAAATTAATTATTATCCCTAATCATTACATCTGTAATCAATGTTTCAATACTCAAGACATTTAACTTATTTCATTTCTGCTCACACTTTTCCTTGTTGTCACTGTTTTCCTATGGCAATTGTCAATTTAGAATAAATTGTACTAATCATGACAAATATGCTAACCACACGATGTCAATGTGCTAACCACACGTTACATCTTTTCTGGTTAATGATCATTCACCTCTGCTGATTCAGTCAAGTGGATGTGAAACTGGCAACCAGCTGGTAGGCCTAAGCCCACATAGGGCTGTTGAGCCATTGACAAACAAACAAAAAATCATGACAAATAAAGAAATTGAATTGAATTTTTCATGTAGGTTTCTGGCGATCGACGAAGCCGACCGAATGACAGAGGTGAATCACTTTCCCGAGCTGAGATCGCTGCTCGAGCTATTGAACACAGATCAGGCCAGCTGTAAGCACCGCCAGAATTTCATATTTTCCGCCACACTCACCATGGTACACGAACTGCCCAAGCACGTCAAAAAAAGTGAGTACTGTTCAGTATTTATTCCTAAATAATAAATTTTGGTTTTTATTATCTATTCCCAATGTCCATACTTGGTCGATTTTTGTGTGCTGCACAGCATGCGGCCAATGCTTAAGCATATGCAGCATGTCGCACACAAATTCTAGCAAGTGTGGACATAGAGATTTATCTATGGTAATTGTTTAGTATTCGTGTTTTTTATACTGTAGTGTCATTGAAGCAAAAATAGAGCTATATAATATCGTTTTAATTTTGAAACTTCTTTATTGCTCACAAAATACATACAAACATTGAAATATCATGTTTTTTTCTGTTTTGTATCTGCTATTTAGACTATTCTAGTACACTTGAACGTTTTAAATTGGTTTCTTAAACGCTTTTCAACATAAATGCAGTACATATGACGTTATGAACAAATTTACACTTTGCCAGCCGTATAGCTTTCAGTGTTGAGTTATGAAAATTGAGGTACCGGTATGGGAACGCTTATCTACTCTTGTAAATGGTATAATAAGTGGAATTATGGTGTTATGCTATTGTAAATAGTATTCATACTTATAAATTATCTTGGTTTTTAATAAAGCAACTGGTATAGCCAGTCGGATCATTTATGAGAAAAAATACCTATTATAATACAGTTATAACATAATGCCATTTACAATATTATTTATAAGAATAAATAAGTCTAATCGCAAGATAGATTGTAATAGAGAATAGAGACTCACACCTGTTACTCCCATTGTATGGGTGACCACTTCCGGAAGAGGCCTTTTTTGTCGCTGAATGTCATTCATTCATGAAAATCAAAATCGCTTCCCGGTGGTTCAGAACCCACTTAAAGCTGTAGGTCCACTCATCTCTCATCATCATCCTTCCCATTACCCACGCACAAGCTGTATTATATTAATAAACACAATTTCAAAAAGTTTTTTCTATTATAAAATAAATTTCACAACATCAATATTTGTTCTACAAATGTTATCTTCTTTCCTAATCTTTGAGTTGTGCTCATTCTTCGTACTGTATTTTTATTTTGCAGAGCTTGAGAAACAGAAGAAGAAAGGCAAAACTACGACGGATCAGGCAGAAGGAAAACTGGGAAAACTGGTTGATCTTGTAGGCGCCAAATCGGCCAAGGTAAGTTAGTTACTATCAAGACAATGATAATATATCGCATTGTTATCTATTCTTTTTATCGTTTTCTTCTTTTTCTTCTCCTGGCCTGCCCCTCCCTCTTCTTCTTCGTCTCCTGCTTCTTTTTCTTCTTCTTTATTTTCTCCTCTCATTTCCTTCTTCCATTCTCCTTCTTTTACATCGTCTTTTCCTTCTCTCTACTCTTCTTCTTCTTCCTCTGTCTACACCTTTCAACCTTACAATATCGGTACCAGATTCATCGAATTTTTCATCGATATAAAGTTGCGTGTGTACCAGGCTTATGACCCAGTTAAGCACGTGACACCTAGCCTTGGTCTTCTCCTATTTATTGTGGCTTAATCTTCCCCTACATTCACTTTTGAAAATATTTTAATCATTAACATGATTTTTCAAGTCGATTGTGTATTGAATTTTATTACATTCCAAAACTAACTAACTTGCAGTCATAAGCGTCGCTCCGGCGGGGGGGGGGGCACGTGCTCCCCCAACATCTTGTAAAAAAAAATGCTGAGATCTGCTAAATAAAATAAATATCTGGTGATACTTGATTGTTTCTACTTGGGCCTATACAAAATGATTCCCGAGTATTTTATTAATTAGATTAATATATAAAAGTACTTGAAGATGAAAGGAAATGAGATATTGCAACTATTCAACTGCTTTCAAATCATAATAATTAATTGAACGAACTTCCTATTTAATGCAATATAATCAAATCAAATCAATACTCAATATCAAATACTCAAATCAAATCAATAATACTCTAAAGACTTCTGCTACTGCAAATATTGACAACAGAATAATAGCTATTATAGTAAGGAAATTCGATGAATGCTGCTGCACAAAAAACTTAATTCCGGGCGGGAATCGAACCCAGCACCTCTTGTGCAGCAGCATTCATCGAATTTCCTTACTATAGTGCGATTCACGTCAAGAAGTCAGCATTGCTTAGATGGGAGTTTGCTATCCTTGTTCAGCACAAGGCAGTTGCTGATGTCTCTATCCTATTCGCACTGTGCAAAGTTGCCGCACTGTGCATTGTTGTCGCACACAGTCCCAACAAACACGTTTGGTGAAGTTTTCTCTTTCTCTCTCAATGAAACTTGGCATCAATACTCCTCATATAAACAATGCTGACTTCTTGACGTGAATCGGACTATAGCTATTATTCTGTTGTCAATATTTGCAGTAGCAGAAGTCTTCAGAGTATTATTTGGCATTAAATAGGAATTTCGATCAATTAAATATTATAAAAGTACTGTTTACTAGTACGCTTCCCGGCTCATATTACCCTGATTTTGATTTGTGCCCCCCCAAATTCATGGCTCTTGCTACGCCTTTGCTTGCAGTTGTACAAAGAAAATACAATGAATACATAAAAGATAAAGGATAACTCAATTATAAAGTATGGAATCAACTCTCACATGAACCTCAAGGTATGTTGGAAGTTTGTTTGTATTATATCATAATATTATAATGTACTTTGCCATTCAAATCTTGTATAAATAACGGATTTTGATTTTTGATTTCCAGGTAGTGGACCTGACACGTCGCGAAGCAGTTGCGCAAACGCTGACCGAAACACGAGTCCAGTGCGCATCGCCTGAAGACAAGGATGCGCAATTGTATCTGTTTCTGAAGCGCAATCCTGCGCGCACACTCGTCTTCTGCAACAGTATTGGCTGTGTGAAGCGGCTGGCTTCGCTGCTCACCATACTGGACTGTCATCCGTTGCCTCTGCATGCTAGCATGCCGCAACGGCAACGCTTGAAGAATTTGGACAGGTTAGTGCGATGAAAAATCACAAAAACACTTGTTTATTATTCATAGGTGCGTTTAATTGAAAATATCGCATTCATTTGGGCCTACGATATCTATTTTAGTATAAAACACTAAAAGATATTGTCAATTCCACTATTTATTATTAACAACACTGGACCGCGGTTTCGTGACTACCTCAGTCACATTTTCAACAGTACTGTGACTGGTGAAGTCACGAAACCGCGGTCCAGTGCTGTTAATAATAAAATAGTGGAGACACTCTTAGGCTAAGATATAGCCAAGTCCTAGACTAATGGCTACCGTAGCATCGACAAACGTTGTCTCGTCTGGTTAGTGAACATAGAGAGCCCTTAGTACATAGTGTAAGGCTAACGTTTGTCGATGCTACGGTAGCCACCCGTTTTAGTCTAGGACTTGTCTAAATCCCGAACCGGTCCTAAAAGATATTGTCAATTCCACTATTTATTATTAACAGCTCTGGACCGCGGACTACACCAGTCACATTTTCAACAGTACTGTGACTGGTGAAGTTACGAAACCAGTGCTGTTAATAATAAAATAGTGGAATTGACAATATCTTTTAGTGTTTTATTTCATCATGGAGTTCCACAACATCAATAAGATTTCTACAAATAAGTTATTTTAGTATAGATTGTAGGTAATCCAATTTACTTTCTAAATCATAATTACTGTTTTATCTATCTATAATTGTTGCTTCAGGATAATTGACTGCTAATGAATTTACTGGCCAAACGTAAAAAGTGATAAATTTCGCTATTTGATCCGGAAGGTTGCCGAGGTCTAAAATTTGGAGTTGAAATCTCAAAACTACCAATCACATACTACATGAGAAAAAATACTCAGGCTAGGCGTACACCGGTTAGTCAAGACAAGACAAGACGAAACACATTATATTAGTATGAAGCAACACACCTAGTCATTGCATGTGTGCTGCTCATAGCAACTGAATTACTGTGACTAAACGTGACTAATCTCGTCTTGTCTTGTCTTGTCTAACCGGTGTACGCCTAGCCTAACCCATTTCATGCAAGGTAAAATGTACTAATCTACTGGGTTATCAATACTCTACATGATAAATTTTGATATGAGAAACTATCTATGAGTAGTTCGGCTGTTTATGCTTCAATTAATAATAATTCTTGTGACTCTGAAGCATTACTTCTTATTGTAAAACAGTTATTATGGAATCTATAATACTAACATTCAAAATATCATAAGACAACTCATCTACATAAGCACTAAAATTATAAATAAGTTGCCTGAACTCATTCAGGCAACTTATTTATTACATCCTTACTCCTGAACACCCTTACTCCTTGCATCCTTCCTCAACTTCCATGAATTGAAAGCCTTCCTATGACATGGATATCCATAGTTGGGAGAACTTTCGATTCACTACCCTTCTTCACCACAACTTTTCTTTTTTGGATTAGCCTTCTTTTCTAGTATTTTATTAACTACAATTACAATACTTACTTACTGTAGTGGCCTCTCGTACCCCAGTCGGTACTTAGCCTCATCAATACAGCCTCTCCAATGGGTCCGGTCGGCAGCATCTTACTCATCCAGCCCCATCCTTCTCATGTCTCTTCTGACCTGGTTAACTACAATAACGTCACAAAAAACATTTGTATGTATAGCAGGATCCTTTTAACTTGTCAGAAAACATATGTTTTATATCACAATATCACAATACTTAACCTACAAATGCTGAATCTCGCAGATTATTGAAAAGGTCTTTTAAAAAGTTATTCTTTGAAAGGTCTTCTTTAAAAAGGTCTTTTAAAGACTTAAAAGGTCTTTAAGACTTTTAAGCCTTTTGAGTATTGTCGAAATCACTGTTTAATTATTACCGAAACAGCTGATTTCTGACAAGTTAAAAGGATCCTGTTATAATGTTTGTTTTAATGTTGTGTGTGAAATAAAATAAATTGAAATTGAAAACTTGAAATGTAATTTCATCTTTGCTTTCGGCTCTTCAAAAGATTCTTTTACAGTTCCTGAATTATAGCTAGACTTGGCCGTTGAGTGAATGAACGAATAATAATTGAAAAAGTAAAAAATATTTTTTGTTACACAAGGTAGAAAGTAGCTTCTTCCCAGACTTAAGCCTGGTTTTCATTAGTAGAGTTAGGGGTAGAGTTCCCTGGGCGAGTACTAACTATCTCGTGAACTCACCCAATGAAAACGTTCATAGTAGAGTGATGGTAGAGTACTTGTTTTTAAGTACCAAGTAAGTAGAGTAGAGTGCTAGTTACTCTACCACTAACTCTACTAATGAAAACCAGGCTTTAATGATTAGTGTGTACTTCGTTAATGATAAGACGAGCAATAATTCCTCTACAAAGGCCTAATAATAGTGATTATTTCAATCTGTTATAATAATTGTTCATAGTAATTATTTCTACATTGTGAAAATCTACAAATCTACATAATTAAAATCTATCCTAAAATTAATCTCTTTAGGAATCTCTGTATTTCCTATCTTGATACCCATGATCCATATCAAGGGATAATTGGTTATGTTGATGAAGTGGAACAACCCTACTCGGGTCTCCCCACTATTAAAAGCCATACGCTAAATAAATAAATACAAAGGCCTAGCCCAATGAGGAATGCACTTGATATTTTCTTTGTACCATGAAGTGAATAAAATATTCGATTTGATACTGTACTTTCGGAAACTACTGTTGCTTGATCGATTAAGCCTGGTTTTCATTAGTAGAGTTAGTGGTAGAGTTCACTGGGCGAGTACTAACTATCTTGTGAACTCTCCCAATGAAAACGTTCATAGTAGAGTAGAGTGATGGTAGAGTACTTGTTTTTGGTAGAGTGGGATAGCACCGTGGGATAGTACTCTACCACTTGCCTTCCCCCACCACCGCTTCTCACTCTACTCTACCACCACTATCCTAATGAAAACAGTCTCGAGCTAGTAGAGTAGAGTCTGCTAGTAGAGTAGAGTCATTTTAAGGTTAGATCTGTTCACTAGACAACAAACTTTACCTACTGTTCTGAATTGTAGTGAAAACAGTTACTCTACCACTAACTCTACTAATGAAAACCAGGCTTTAATGATTAGTGGAAGTACACCGTTAATGATGAGACGAGCAATAATTCCTCTACAAAGGCCTAGCCTAATGAGGAATACACTTGATATTTTCTTTGTACCATGAAGTGAATAAAATATTCGATTTGATACTGTACTTTCGGAAACTACTGTAGCTTGATCGATTAGCTTCATCTCATTCAAATAAGTTTTATTCTCTTTACAACTTCAAAATAATAATTCACATTTACTTCGCCGTTTTTCTTATTGCTATAGTTATCTTTATTTTTATTTTATCTTCATTTTTTTCTTCTTTTTTGTTTCATTACTTTATTCGAAATCCTTCAAATCTCTTTAATGTTATTTAATTAACAACTCAACTCGAGCTTACGCACAGGCAATTTTTGCCCATGTAAGCTCTTCCATTTACTACAAAAATAAAAAAACTATTTTATTCTTATATGTATTATATTATTAATTCTATTATTTTTCAGTTGTAATTTTTATACTTTTCAAGTTTCATATTATATTATTAATTAATGATCCTTGAAGATAAGTCCTTAAAGATTAATTTTCTATTGCATCTTTAAGGACTTGAATTGTGATTTAATTATATATGGTTTACCCCACACAGGAATACCTTTGGGGTCGCCTAGTTAGACATTATTATAGGCATACATTGTTCTAGATACTATCAATTGAATTGAATGTATACTGTATTAAGAATGTACTGTGTATGTTTGTTTCTTGTCGAATAAATTTCATTTCAATTTCAAAATTTCATTTCAATTTCAATTCTATTATTTTTTAGTTGTAATATTTATACTTTTCAAGTTTTATATGTTATTATTTTGTTTCAAGGACAAATAAATGATTTGATTTGATTAATGTGTGTCTGTTGACTTCAGGTTCAAAGAGAAGGAGGACGCCGTGTTGCTCGCCACAGACGTGGCCGCTCGTGGCCTGGACATAGCGCGTGTGGCTCACGTGGCCCACTTCCAGGTGCCACGCACGGCCGAGGCCTATGTGCACCGCAGCGGGCGAACGGCGCGGGCCAAGCAGCGGGGTCTCACCGTCCTCTTCATGCAGCCGCAAGAGATGGACGCTTACAGGAAACTGTGCCGCACGCTCGGACGCAACGGTACGTTGATGGACTGTATGTTTTTAACCCCGGTCGTACACCGGAGCAATAAGCAATAGGCAACTATAGTCCGTGCAAACCTTAGTTTGCAGTGTTACGTTTATGGAGTGCAGTGTTGTCGGATTGCACAGTAGCCAGCAAAGCCAACTCGGAGGATAGGAGTAGTATTCACAACTTGACATTCTATGCAGACGGCTCCAATGACTGGAGTACCAAATTTTGCCGCTATTGCTAGGTAGCCCCCAGTCAAGTCTGGCACTGCTGACATTCTGATAGGGATTGTTTAAAACTAAGTCGTTCTGGACTAAACCATGATTGTTATTTTGTTCTTTTGATTGATTGTTTGCTCCATGGCCTACGGTAGTGTACAATCATACTCTAAAGCACAAATAAATTTATTGTTCAACTAAAAATCAGCTGGTTTCCTGATATACGACTCGGAATTACTTTTTCCGCATGCGTCAATGACGTCGGACCAATCACAGAGCACTGTGATCATCTATGATTGGTCAAGTCTTATTAACGCATGCGCAAAAATTAATTTCTGATCGATAACAAGAGCAAGGTAGTTTTTAGAACGACTTTTAAACTGTGATTGATAATACGGCCCTTAAAAGAACTGAATGTTGAAAATGCTTTCTCAATTAATTCTGTCTCTGGGTGTGCTAATGTTTTCTCATTTATGTAATTTTGATAGAATATGAAATGTAAACAAACAAGAGAAAGAGCGGAGAAGAGGCGAACAGCTGTGAGTAAGAGTAATAAACAACAGCGAAACATGGCAACAGCGCTTCCATATCCCCATATGAAATAGCATTGCCATTTAAACGCTTACTGCATTCTAAGGTTTGCACAGACTATAGCAACATATGAATCATATGATTGTCTACTCTATACAAACCAATAGTTCAATGCACACTGAAACAGCTGCTTTAGGTGTGCATTGGACTATTTGTTTCTATAGAGTAGACTATCATATGATCCAAATGTTTCTAATTGCCTATTGCTTATTGCTCTGGTGTACGAGCTGCCTAGGTTATTTCCAGTTGAAGCTAACTTTTTAATATCGATCAATTTTTATAATCGATGTATCGATTGGCGATATTGCGATTATCGATATTCTTGTTTTGATTTATTGTTCTTCTTCTTCTTCTTATTAAATTTTTCGAATTTATTTTGATTTTCATGTTTATTACATCTGATGTAAGTTGTGTACTCAGTCTGTTTCATATTTTCATCCTCTATTATTTCTTTGAAAATAATCAAAATATGACCAACTAACTTTTTCTTTTTTCTTCTCAGCAGACAACCTATTTAACTCTTTGAAAAACCTCCTCATTCGTAATCTTCAATCTTGATTTATTGTTACTGAATCGATATATTATTGGCTATCGATATTTATTTTTCGATTTATTCATATTTTTATTAATATTGTCAATTTATCAATATATCAGCTGTTTGTTTGTTTAAGTATGTTTTCCATGTTTTATCGATTGTCGATATAGCGATTATCGATGTTTATTCTTGAAATTTATAAATTCTCAGCCCAAATATAATCATTTCCGGGACTGGAATGGTTGAAAATGATAAGAATTCCAACAATAATAGACATTTCAATTTGATTTATTTTATTTTCTTTCTTGTAGAATTTTGGTATTACTGTCACTCATCTGATTATGCCAGAAAACTTCCTGTGTTTTACGGGGCAATTCAGCAAAAACAATTTTCAACATTCAATATCAAACAATTACCTTCCCCATTTTTTTGAAGTTCAATATTTTTTACTATGAATATTGTGCTTTTACCAATAAATTAATGAAAATTGAATTGTATCTTTGAAATGATTATGAACACTTTACGAATACAAACTACGCATAATAACTACATTGAGTTTTACAGGGCAATTTAGTGAAAAACAATTTTCAACATTTATGCCCGGTTTTTCAGTCGTTCAATAAACTTATTGAGTCAATAACTTTTTTTTGCATTTGAAAACACATTCTTATTGATTTTTTTTTATGATCCATAAACCTCAATAAGTTATATAATGCGACTGTTTTAGTCGACTTTTATTTATATTTTGCAATATTATTCAATATTGGATCCATAAACTGTTTATTGACAGACTTAGGCGCTTTCCCAATGCCCGGTTTGTTAAGCAATAAATCTGGCTGAATCAATAAAGTATAGAAAAAAATTGAGCGTCAGCTGTTATTATTCAAGCAGCGTTGGGGAAAGCGGCCCTGAGAAACCGGGCATCAATCACCTTCCCTTCTTTAAATTGAATAGCTGTTACTATGAATATTGTGCTTGTATCAATGAATGAAAATTGAATTGTATGTTTGCAGAAAAAGACATGGACGACTTGCCAGTGGAGGGGGAACTATTGGCGGCGATTAAGGAGCGCATCCGACTCGCCCGCGACATTGAGCGACTGGAGCAGCGCGTGAAACGAGACCAGTCGAAACGCGGCTGGCTGGAGAGGGCGGCTCGCGAGATGGACATGCTAGTCGACGAGGAGGAAGTCGTGCACGGCGGCGGGGAGGGGGAGAAGGAGAGGGAACAGCTGATTGTGAAACGGAGGAGGTTGAGTGAACTGCTCAAGACACCCATTAGGCCGAGGATGAACAATCTCAGGTATCCGTTGTTGGGTTAGGTTAGGGTGGAATATGTACCTAAAATTTGATAAAAGTTATGAAGTTAAATTGATATTGATCTATTCGTTATTATCACTATCCTTCCTGCAGAACAACCATTGCGTTGTGAGTCAGAGGGATTGATTGTGTTTCACTGATGCCCGGTTTTTCAGTCGTTCAATAAACTTATTGAATCAATAACTTTTTTTCTGCATTTGAAAATACAAGGTTATTGATTCAATAGTGCTTATGGATCCATAACCTGTCTATTGAGCGACTGAAAGGCATAATTAATATAAACAAATCTATTAATTTTCTTATATTTATCTATATTTAATTTATTCATTTTAATTTTCTATCATTTTCTAAAGAATCTATTGATTTTCTTATATTTGACAACAACTACTCTCTTAAATCAAACCCACTTTCGGCTATAAATAGAGGAAATCTAAAATACCCATCAAACAGTATATTGAATTTGTTGATTACCGGTTTGAACGTTTTCAAAGTGGTGTTGAGTGAGAGTTATGAATATTCATTTTTGAATTGTAAAAGTCAGAGAAATACTCTAATGAATGTTATTCTCAATGCTCTTGTCGTAGACTTTGATGAGATGATTGCAAAGCTTGTGATAATGATTTCAATGGGTTTTTTTTAAAGTGTGTGTTTACACTTCGTAATATTTTATTGGATAATTATTGTAAAACGAAGAGAACAAGTCTCATTGAATGAGGGAAGAAATTTTCAAGAAAGGAATTAGATAAGTTTAGTTGTAAGGTGTAAATAGTTGTACAGTTCAAATCAAAGTTATATTCTTAACGGACTTTAATAGACTGTTTTGTAATGAAACATCAACGCAAGGAGCTTGAATAAAACCGAAATATCAAATTTCAATTGTGAATCTGTTTCTTGATGTTATTATCCTTCAGCTTATATAATGAATCCAATTTTTGTGTTGAGCTAGGCAAGGGTTTCTTGTGAATTGTTTTTTTTTTTTTGCTATTTTATAACTTATCTTCATTTATTTGATTCAATGTTATCATTGAAATTGTAAGAAGTTTCTAAAAAACTTACTAGGATATTGTTGTAGTTTAGCTAGGCAAATGTTCAGTATACGTTTCTGTAATAAATGTTTTCAAGTACAGTAAGCAACTTGTAGTTATTTATTTTCCCTACCTTTCAAATATTCAATGTTTATAAGAGTCTCTTGAATAAGTTATTAAATTACAATAATTTATTTCTGTATTGAAATGTTAGCCCTCAAAAAGCAGTTTATTATGAAAATATGAAAGGAGAATGGTCTATAGAATACGACAAGCAGCAGTCAGTCTCTTGTGACGTCACGTTTGCAGCATAACCATAACCTGCATAACCTGCTGTCATAACCATAGTCATCTAGTGTAGCCTTGACCACCACTACCTATCGATTGATAGCCAAGTTTTTCAGATTGCTCTTCTCTGGGGGCGGCGAGGGCCGGTTAACTGTAATTAATCATTCAGCTCTAGTGACCTTATTACTCGATCTCAAAAATATTATGTGTCATATTATGATAGGATGTATCACTACCTATCGATTGATATCCAATTTTTTCTAAGATTATACTCTTCTCTGGGGGCGGTTTTTATGAGAGATGACGACTGTTTTTTGACAGTCGGGACCGACGGCTTTTCGTCTTTATTACTAATATTCCTTTTTGTAAAAAAAAAATGCTGCATTTTAATATGGTCTATGTCTATAGACCGCTAGACGACCCGCGAAACACGAAAGAGTTCAGTGTATCACTGTCAAGGACTTCAAAAGTTTGAATTTAGCGCCATAAACGAAGATTCTGACATCTGGAACTGAAATAAACAATGTCAGCTGATTGAAAATGTCGTTGGTTGATAAATCTGATAAGCGTACATTTGAATTTTTGGCGGCAATTCGGTGCAACACATGGAGGTAAGAATACATTTTCTTTCCTCCTTGGTGAAACGAAAGAGTCCAGTGTATCTCTTCGTCGCTCCTGGTTGCCTGGTAGAATTTTCGTGTACAGAACTATTAGCGCTGGAAGCAACTTTTATTTTTTAGTCAGATTTGCTCGAGACCAAGGATTAAAAATCGAAGTTAAAGTCGATAATCGAAAATTTGGCAGGAATTTTATCCATTCGTGTATTGTTGGTTGCCTATCCTGGACGAAATGAAGGCGCTCACATCTAATTTACGTGGCGGGCTGTTTGAATATTACCGAACTGCAACCGACTGGAAAAACTCAACTGATTTATATTATATTTTTCCAATTCTGTTGGTTTTGACAATTTATACGTTTTCAGCCTAAATATCACCATTGAGAGGACTGGAATGATTGAAAATCATTAGCAAATCAACCGAATTAGATAATTTTCTATAAAAATTTAATCATAACAAAAGAAGTTCGTAATATATTTCTGTCTCATTCATCGTATCAGGTGTTTTTGTACCCTAGAGGCCTGTTTCATAAAAATGTAGAGGTCCTTTAAAACAGGGATAAAGTGGACACTTATTAAAAACAAGACATACCTTGTCGCAAAGCGTATTCTCATATGTATATTGTGTATCCGCTTTTTTCTACAGTACTTGTCGTAGACTTTGATGATTGCAAAGCTTGTGATAATGATTTCAATGGTTTTCAAAAACGTGTGTGTATTTGATGAGCACAGAAATTAAACGTTATAGATTCTTGAAGCACAAAATATTCTCTATCGATTGATATAGTCTGGCAACAGACAAAAGAGCCTTCAAAATTAGAACTCTACTGCGCAGAGAGAGCGCACGTTATGCAATGCAACAGTTTATCTCACTCGCTCACTAGAGTAGTGGTACTATGTGATACTGTATCACTTCAGTGATACGATGCGCGAAGGTTCTTTTGTCTGTTGCCAGACTATAGCATTTCCATTGAAATCGGTTGTGGTGGCGGGCTAACCGTGAAACCAGCCAGCCAATATTTAAATGCTTATAAAGCATTTTCCAGTTTAGCCCAAAATTCAAACTTGGGATATTTTGAAAGCCCATTATGCACAGAATTGTGAAATAGTTTTCATATTCATTGCATGACATTGTGAGGCTAAGTTCACGAGGGTTTACGAGAAACTTTGTTATGTTTCTCAAAAGATGTGAAGTAAATAATAAAACCATATAGCTTATCAAACAATAAGCATCGATTTATTCTTTTACATATCACTATATTTATATTTTATAATCAATTTTGTAAATGTTGAAAGCAATAATTTAAAATAAATCTTAAAATTAAAATAGATACAAAACATGTTTCTTCGAGGAAGAAGATATGATTGATTCAATAAGATAGACGAAATTCAACCACAAAATTCAGTTAAACAATGCCTCAAGTGAAAGTAATAATAATCAAGCATTTGTCATAATATTTGTAGAAAATTCAACGTCAAAATATTGAAAGCAAGCAACATACATCAAATTACATTCAATGCAAAACAGGCTTCACTAGTACAATAATTCTAATAAAAAAATTGTCAACTGAATGAAAGATAGTTTAAAAAAATTATAAAGTTTGATTAACAAAAAGGAAATTTTCAACATTGGATTGTAATCAGTGTGTTATTGGAAATATTTATCGAAATTTGTGACTATTATTAAATAGAATGCTGCAATCGTTACGTATAGCGCGTGGCTTTATAGAAATTCAATAAAGTGATCATCGAATTTTAATATTAATATATTTCTCGTTTTGGCAGTTTCGATAACATATTTTCTAAAAAGCACGCGATCTGTAGCCCATTGGCACTGGAAAAGTGTTCAGCTCCATTCGAATATGGCCAGTACCAAGTTCGCTCTATTTGTCAAAATGTTAAACAGTTTCGTTTATAATAGTTAGATCTATCGAAACAGTGAACGAATTACTGAAACAGCACTCAAATTCATACACTTTTACGGGTAAAGATGGGATTAATCTAAAATCTTACATTACAGATGCAAAATTTCGAAAATAGAATATTTCAATCATAATATAGACTAACTATACGACCAAATACAGAAGCGTGTTCATTGATACAGCAAGCCTGCTCAGTATAACATAAATATAATGGATCGGAGTATAAATAATGATGGATCGAATATTCTACGAGAACTATCTATCATTAGAATTGTCTCAGTTTCAAATAGGAAAAAACTTTAAATCTGTTGGTACATATACAGAGTAAAGTGATTTCGTATCTTAGAATATGAAAAACGATTTAAGAAAATGATGAACTCAAAATGAAAACATAACTAATTTCCACGAGACATCAAACAAAATACTTCTCTCAAATAATGAATGATAAAACAATGTACGATGCATGGATCGCGTCACAAAACATAAAAATACATCTCGTTAGATTCAAACGTGAAAATTGAATTAATTTTCTCTTACAATTCAACGGAAATAGAAAGAAATTGAAATAGATTTGGTGGGATGGAACACTACAAAAAGGGAATTTCTATTTTGAAGTGGTTACAATTATCACCTTACAGGCAATACTTTGTCAATTATCAATAAATACTTTTTCTTATTAAACAGGTCACAAGATCATAAATTTTACATTAAGCTTTCACTATTATATTCTCCATCCACTAAATTATTATTTTTCTTCTTCTCCTATAAACAATTTCTCTTTTCTGATTATAATTATTACGATAAAAAACATATATAATTGTACATAACGATATAGTATTATCTGAAAGGCATCTTACATACATAGTAATACAATTGAATTGCTAAGTCAAACAGAAATAAGAATAGATTATAATTATTAGTAATGCATAAATTATACACATTATATAATCTAGAAAATTTTAGAACAGAATAAATATTGGCAGTTTTTGTAGTGAAACGGCACCTAATGAATCGAATATTAAATAGTAGAGTTGATTATTAGCGGGTATTAACACGTTCGACTATTTCTTATTTCAATCTAATGTTGTTTTTATAATTAAATGATAATGATTAAAGGTCCGCTTCGATATAAAATGCGCAACAGGCTGACAACGTGCAAGCATTTCATTTGATTTGTTATTTTATTTTAATTATCGATGAAAAGTTCGAATCCTGTTTGACAAGCTGTTAATTATTACGATTGTGTAGCACTTATTCACTTTATTCATCTTCACTCAGCACACGCTCGAATTTAGCTGAAAACAAAACAAAAATTGAAATTTATAACAATGTCTATGTATGTAAACAACATTTATTTCTGCAATAGACCAGATAATGAATATTGTAACACTTCAGATTTCAAATCAAACGGATAACATGCATTTTGGATCAATATTATCAGTGGAAAAAGATTCATATATGAACATAAGTACATTATTACCTCTAGAACGTGTAATCGAAATTTGGGATTAAAGTAGTTTAATTGTCAAATAAATAGATATTTCGATAATAATTCTATGTAAATTCAAATAAATAAAATAAAATGATACCTGTACATCTCGCTACTAACGAATCAAGGGTTTCGATCCTTAAATGGATAATGGTTCATTGATATGTCTTTATTCTAAATGCAATATAAAATTATGATTGACGGCAACACAACCTATAATAAATATCAAAAGTGATCTCAAGATCCGAATTTTGGTTCCACTAAAAGAACTGTATTTTGCAATTTACTTTATGCATAAGTTATATGCTTTAAAATGAGCTTCAGATGAGCTTATATTTCAACTGGGCGAAGAAACCACTGAAATTAACTTTATGCATAAGTTATATGCTTTAAAATGAGCATCATATGAGATAATATTTAAACTTTGAAGTATAAATTGAATAAACTTGAAAGCCCTTAATACCGTTGACTGATTTTATACGAACGAGTTGATTTTAGCAATGCGCGGGTGAAGAGGGGTCAAAACGATTTTCTTTCGAACGCTATTTTCCAACCATTAATCATAAAATAGCACAACATTTTTCAGATAGTTCTGTAGAATAGTTGTATAACCTTTTATAAAAAAAATAGATTTTATTCATTTATTTGTTGACAATTATACACTGCACAATATGTGGGAAGAAATAAGAGGCATAGCCCAAAACTACTTCAATCCCAAATTTGGTTCACACGTTCTAGAGGTTATGTACTTGTATTCATATTATGAGTCTTTTTCCACTGATAATATTGATCCAAAAACTACAAAACAATCACAATTTTGACTTTTGAAGATTCAACTTTAAAATGGCAGTAATAGTTGGAGCAAATTTCACTGCAATTTTTTCACAAGATAAAATTATAAAAATTAAGGTACAGCAACAACAATTCTAGCAATGTACATTTTCAATTTGTCGTCGTCCCTTCCTTCTGGTGCTCGGAACAGGCTTTCATCTCATTCAAATAAGTTTTATTCTCTTTTACAACTTCAAAATAATAATTTACATTTACTTCGCCGTTTTTCTTATTGCTATAGTTATCTTTATTTTATCATTAGTATTTTTCTTCATTTTTGTTTCATTACTTTATTCGAAATCCTTCAAATCTCTTTAATGTTATTTAATTAACAACTCAACTCGAGCTTACGCACAGGCAATTTTTGCCCATGTAAGCTCTTCCATTTACTACAAAAATAAAAAACTAAAAAACTATTTTATTCTTATATATTATGTATTATATTATTAATTCTATTATTCTTCAGTTGTAATTTTTATACTTTTTAAGTTTCATATTATATTATTAATTCTATTATTTTTTAGTTGTAATTTTTATACTTTTTAAGTTTCATATGTTATTATTTTGTTTCAAGGATGAATAAATGATTTGATTTGATTTAAAACCATCCACACATTTCTAGCTTTACAAATAGCGATCGAAGGAGTAAACTGTGGAGCTTTGCTTTATCCAATCCTTTTAAGGCCTCAAGTTAATAAACGGTTGAAAGAAACATGCATTAGTTAGTGAGAGCACTGACTTTTTCTTGAGTGTGAAGAACGAGCGTCGCTTGGGCTCGTCCTTGCGCTCGTGAGGGGCGGGGAGGGTCTGCGAGGTCCTTGAAGCCGCCGCTGACGAGGAGCCCTGGCACGCCGCCTGCAGTGCTGTCACCCACGATCGCATCTCATCGTCGTCTTTCGCCTGAAAACAAACACAAGGCACGTGAGGGGGATTCTTCCACAGACGACCCTGCCTATTATCGATATTGAAATATCGATATATCGAATGGTGGTTCCATTCGATATATCGAATAAAAATTTTCAATTCAAAGAATCGATATCCAAATTACGGAACTTTACTCATACTGTCACATAAATTTCAACATTCTTATTCAAAGCTTCAATTTTTATGTATCCTTTTTCACTTTTCTTTCATCTTTCACTTTCACTTTTCACTATTCCTGTTTTTTACAATTGGCGCCATTTTGGAATAAAAAGTGAAAACTTTTGTTGTTTACTCTGGGTTTTTCCCACCAAACTGTTCACTTCAAAAAATCATTAATACTCACTTGAATCATTGATAATTTATAATTTCTCAACACCATCGATACTCTTCAGATTTGTTTATTAATTTATAAGAATACAATGTAAACAACAGGCTTTGTCAGCTAAAAACTGTTTCCGATCAGTACAAGTACAAGAATCACAAGTACAAACAAGAAGAAACTTTTTTTTCAAAGATAGATTGCTATCTAGTCTTGAGACTAATGAGCAACTTTTTTCTAACCTAAATTACTAAGCACTTTTTACAAGAGTAATCCTCCTTGGGCTCTCTTATTCAAATTAATTCAATTAAATCTAAGTACACTACTGATGACTGTACTACATAGCTATAAAAAAGGTTTCATTCATTCACACCACTGCTCTGCTTTTTCACTGGACAGAAGAGGAAGAGGAAGAGGAAGAAGAAGAAGAAGAAGAAGAAGAAGAAGAAGAAGAAACTAAAATTCAAATTATAATATAAGTAAGAGTACAGAATACGAGTATATATAAATATATGAGTATAATATATGTATATAAGTATAATATGAATACGGTAAGTAATTACAGAAAAGAAGAAACTTTAAGAAAACAATTTATTACTTTAAGGAAACAAGGAGGTTTGGAAGCACATGAATTTACCTGGAAGAGGTACTCGGCACCACCAGCCAACTTCAGCCTGAAGACGTGTTTGCGCTTGGTGTAGTTGGTGGCCACCTCGGCACTGCCCCCGGTCAGGTCCAGCGGCGCCTCTCCCTTGAAGTAGACCTCGGGCGTCGCCTTGGCGCTCTTCTGGTCTTTGTACGAGGCCACCTCGCCGCCCCTAATCACCACCCACACGCGGTCCCACGATCTGAAGAATAGAATAGAATAGAAGTTAGAATAGAATAGACTAGAATAGAATAGAATAGAATAGAATAGAATATTCACTTTATTCATGTAGATTACAAAGTATGTCGCTTAAATTCTAGGTCATGATAGTTGTTACAATGAACGTCATTTAAAAATAGTAATTACAGTATCGGATTCACTGAACAAAACATGATAAGGGAGATTTATAATGAAAATATATAGGTGTAAGTTTAATTCTAGATTGTTGAAGTCGACTTGAGTTCTAGTTCATGATATATTTTATGTTGAAATGAACGTCATTGAAAATAAAACTAATTGCAACATGGTTTTGCATCTACAAGAAATGGCGGAGTTTGGACATATAGATGTCCATTCTTGGAGAAGGATATGCAAGGACATCCTTCCCATCAACACTCAACCGTAAGAACAGAGACAATGAGTATTTCGATTCATTTATTTACTTACACAAATCAGAAAACGAGCGAAAGCTGATAAAAAATATACGTTTAGCTGCAGCAAAGTATAAGGCTAGGCGTACACCGGTTAGTCAAGACAAGACGAGATTAGACACGTTTAGTCACACTACTTCACATAGTTGCTTATGAAGCAGCACACACCGATGCAATGACTAATCAGTGTGTGCTGCTTCATAAGCAACTATGTGAAGTACTGTGACTAAACGTGTCTAATCTCGTCTTGTCTTGTCTTGACTAACCGGTGTACGCCTAGCCTAACATCAATAGAAAGTAAGTTTCTGTTGCTGACCTTAACAAGCATACAAATACAAGTACTTAATAAAAAATACTATGTTTATAATAATAGAAACAATAAGTAAATAAATAAATAAATAAATAAATAAATAAATAAATAAATAAATAAATAAATAAATAAATAAATAAATAAATAAATAATAATCAATAGAAACAAAACAGTTTTAGGGAATTATGTTGGAGAGTAATTTATTTACATAGGCCTACACGAATACGAAAACAAGTATTTTAATACAAATATATAGTAAAAAAACTATGATTATAATCATAGAAACTCAACTGTTTTGGGGAATCTAGCTGAGGGATTTCAAACTCTCACAACTATGCTTTGCCAAAACCCTGTTATACACTAACCAGAGAATGAATTATATCTGGCCGTATTTCAACACCCGAAGGAAGAATTAGTTGAAGATTAGAAGTGAGAGAACTGTTGAATGTATAAACAGATTATTTTCAATTTGATAATAAATTTGAAATTAATTAATATTATTATAGATAAGATGTAAAAAGTACTTTAGTGCCTTAACGAAAATATTGAACAAAATTCGAAGATTTTTTATATCATTGGATGTCTACATACATTCTAAGAGAATTTTTCAATAGACAATGGATTTATCCATCGAAAACTTCAAATACAGAAGGCAAAGAAAACAAGATAGTAATTTCATCATAATATATTATACGTGTAATTACGTTAATTAATTCAGTATTATAGTACATACCACGGATACTAGAATAAACGGTAGGGTCAAGCGCATATTCCAGCCTAGATTGTGAAAAGTGTGACGTATCTCTGAACCGAAATAGACAAGAGTGGTAACCGGTTCATAGCTACGTCATAATCGGTTTATGCTAGGTAAAAGCAGGACACAAGGAAGAAGAAAGTGGATAGAAAATAAAGGACGGAAAAATTCATGGAATGGTTTTTTTTAGAAATTTCACCTGTTTGAAGCCTTCTTAGTGGTTGCCTCCCATTCATGTTTCCTGACCAAGGTGCCTTCCAGTTGGGTCTCTTCAGCTGCCGGGCTAGGACGTTCTGAAATATTTCAAAACAAGCATTTTAAAAAACGAAATGCAAATGAAAAAACTAAAAAAGTCAAGCTAATAACAAAAACATAAGCTTTCTAAATACTCTTATAAAATACATGTATTACTGATGAATGGGAACTTACAGAAATGGAATACCTGCTACTGTATATTTCTAAAAAATTAGAGAAAATTATTAAAATTGAAGATGAATTTTTCTAAAACGAGCAAGCCGATGATAATGCAATGAGTTTGGGAATGATTGAAATTGAAGAAAGATTTGTTGGAAAATATTTATATAAGAGCACAAGTCAAGAGCTATATCATATCAAGCACAACATACAAATATTATAATATACAACCAATTTGAGCTTTCAAATCATGCTTCAAAGAATTAACATCTAATAAAACTAGCTCCAACTATAAAAACCTTTCTCTCTACCCGTATTTATTTAGGAGAAATATCTTAAGAGCTACCAAACTTAGAATTGAATAGGAAAATTTTCAAATTCTACAACAAATATTACTAATTCAATTCAAAAATGTCAATTCTATGTTTATTACACCTTTAAACTTACCTTAATGATGGCAAGGTTCTTTGAGAGTAATCAAACTTTTAAGACTACAATGACTTAACTTGCAAACTTTTAAAAAGAAGCTGATAATTCTAATTATAAATATAACTTAACAAGTCAATCAAACAGGACAGCACAATGGATGCATCAATAGAAGCTCATCATCACGAGATTTGTGATAATTATTCCATCACTTATAACTAGAATATGTTATTCAGAGCATGCCTTATTGTAATATATGAATTTTACCAAATCGAAGGTTTTGTATTTATATTGATTCATTTTTCAAAATTTATATTGTGTTTTTATAATTATACAATAAGCACAAAAACTCCTGTTCAATAGGCCAAATCCAAATTAAAAATAATTCCAGTAATAATTGCATAGCCAAGGCCAATATTGGACTATTAAATTTATATTAAGATTAATGGGTTGACTTGATGCCCATACACTAAACAATTTACTCTATTTATCAAGTATCATCAATAATACTCTGAAATGATCAACTGTTTGATAGTATTGAAACTTAAGAAGGACAAATAACTCATCTCATAAACCGTAGAAGCCATCACGGTGTCTCAAGCAGCATGTGGTTTTTGGAACCAATGCAAAGAGGACCAAAGAAAGAATCGAACGCCAATGCACTACTGACGTCATGTTACAGTGGTTAAATTAAATAGAATTTTTGTGCAACTGGCCTCAAGTCTTTTTTAATGATAGTAAAACTTCTTTCAACTGTACCTGATGATCTGATTATATTGTTATTGATCTGATGTATTGATTATATCATCCCCATAGAAATTTTTGTAGTTTTTAAATCTTTCGCATACTGTTCATCTGTATCATTTCCATGATACATGTATCATCAACATGATTCATGTTATCAGCTCACCCCTATATTTTTTGCAATTATTGTATCTTTCGCATACTGTTCAACTGTATTTTTTCCATGATACATGTATCATCAACATGATACATGTTATCCCTCAGGCAGCTCGTACACCGGAGCAATAAGCAATAGGCAATTAGCAACATTTGGATCATATGATCGTCTACTCTATAGAAACAAATAGTCCAATGCACACCTAAAGCAGCTGTTTCAGTGTGCATTGAACTATTGGTTTGTATAGAGTAGAGAAGCATATGATCCATATGTAAAGTATTTGTGCTATTTGCTCATTGTACGACTTTCAAATGACCATTTCAACAATATTGCAGTTTTTGTAATTATTGAATATTTTTCATCCGAGGTGAGATGGTCTGATAATAATGTAATCACCCCTATAGAAATAGCAGCAGTTTTTGTAATTATTGAATATTTTTCATCTGAGGTGAGATGGTCTGATAATAATGTAATCATCCCTACAGAAATAGTAGCAGTTTTTGTAATTATTGTATATTTCGCATACTGTTCAAATGTATCATCAAAATGATACATGTTATCACCTCACCACTGTTTTTAATTTTTTATATTTATTTTATTGTTATCACGCATACAGAAACTGTTGCAGTTTTTGTAATAATTATTGTAAGTTTATCATTTCCACGATACATGTATCATCAATTGTATGACCAGCCACCACCAAATAAAACACAGATTGACCTGCAGAGGCGGCGGCGGCCCGTTCCAGATTCGACTCGTCGTCACTGGCGGAGGTGGCGGAAGCCCCCGCCCCCGCCCCCGCCGCTCCCGCCTTCTGGCCGGGCGACTTCTTCCAGCGGAAACTGCGGAACGGCGACTTGGAACGCGATCTGTCCTTTTTGCGCGTACCGCCCGCAGACGCCTTGTCTTTGGCGCTCTGCCGTTGGGCCGACGAAGCAACTAGCACACACACACACACACACGCTCACAAAGCTACACTAACTACAGCGTCTTGAGAAGAGATGGGTGAAATAACTAGTTCAAGGAAAAGGGGGATACACTGTACATCACTGACGGTACACCGACTAATCAATAATTTAAATAATGATAATTTAATAATAGTCAATAATTTTAATTTTTTCAACAAGTTTAGTATGTGATCGTTTTTTATAGTTTATAGTAGACACTCTTAAAATTTATGAAAGTGATAGTTTTAATACCTATACTATCATATAGATAAACTGCTGCATTCTCTCTCTTTCTTACTTTTCTTACTGTCTGTTGCCAGACTATAGTATTATGTATTGTTTGTAGCAATAGGATCATCCTATTCATTTTTTGTGTTTGTCCACCTCTTATCCTGTTCTACCAGACTAATTCTTATGAAACGTCCCAGTATTTTGAACAGGATTTATATATTTACTGAAAGTTCTAGAAAACTAATGTTGGGTTACATCAACCAGGATATATTGAATCGGCTGATCCCATTTTTTTTAGCATTGTACTGATCCTGGATCAAAATTATTGACCTTGCTTGGTGCAACCCAACATTACTGGTTGTCGTTGAATAATTTTATTGAAGTAGTGACATTCTTATTAAACGACTGAAAAACCAAGCATGAGATCACATTAGTTCTGTTTATAATTGGCGTACCCTAATTCAATGATAAGGGATTAAAAATGAACTGAAGCTTTGAAACAAAAGTAAAAACAAAAACTATTAGGCCTATTCGTTGTATGGAAGAGGTAGTTCAATGAGGTGGGATCCAATAATAAACTACAGGTACTTTTTTGGCTAATTTGAGTGAGCTAGTCATTTTTGCATTAAAAATCCCATTGATATTCGTTGATCAACGTTTCAAATACAAATCAAAATTAAATTAATCATTAATTAAATTTTAATTTTAATTATAGCATTTTATCCTAGTTGCTTGATATTAACTAGATCTCAAAGTTGTTGGAAATTTGTAGTTTTCCTATTACGATTGATGTTTCACTAATAATTAATCAATTGTTGAAGTTGAGTAACTATCAATTATTGAACTATTTCACCCATCTCTAATGACAATACAAGCCGGTACACACACAAATGAGACAATAACATTACATGCCTCATGCAGGCATTACAATTCAACATAAAAATGCAAACAATAAATAGAGAATATAAATATAGTAAAATCAAACGAGAGCTACAAAATATCAAGAAAACCCTACTGTATTTGGAAATTGTTTGAAAAATAAATAGTAAAATTGATTTTGATTATAAACCCCAACATGAAAGTATGCTTCAAAAGAGAAAAGTTTTGAAAAGGTAGTTCAAAAATGGAAAAGTAATACGTTCAAAGGAAAGGCCTACAATAGAATTCAAGTCATAATAAATTTGAAAACTTTTAAGTATTAAGAACATCAGGTATTTAAGTCGTTACCTCAATAGAATAGAATCAATTAGATAGTTTCAAAATGGTAAGAGTAATACTTTTAGAGTGTGAGCCTACAATAGATTGCAAATCATAATAATGAATTGATAGTAAGGTTCAGTGGAGGCTTTCAAATTCTCAAGAGTTTTGCTGAGTAACACATAATATACCTCAGAAATAACGACAAATCTTCAAACAATAGCTAAAAAACAACATTAGAAGCAAGTAGTAATAGCAGTTCAAATTATTCATCAAATATAAAGAGAATATGACAACCAACAAAAAGTTGGTGCATAATCTTGTCTCCACCTCATAAAGAAAAAAGATTGAAACATTTCAGGGAATACTACTAAAGAATTGTTCAGTATTGTACAATTAATAGATAATGACCATCAAGAACAACTTTCTACATGAACAAATTTTTCATCAAATCTTATCAAATAAAATAACCTCGAATAGTCTCTCAAGCAACCCAAACACTAGATTTGCACTGTTATAACCTAGCAATCCATGTTTAGTGTGTTGGTAAACTAAATCAGCTGTTCAATTAGCAGCTATAATCAGATTCATTCAATTTGACGCGTGGCATTAGGTAGATAGATAGAGAGATATTATTTGTTTGCCATCGTACTCTACGATCATCAGCAACTTCAATAAATATAATCTCTCTATCTATCTAATGCCAAGCGTCAAATTAAAAGAATGTGATTATATTTAATTTTATTGGATTGTATGAGAAATTTGATAATGAACGCCTTCCCACGATGCATGTCAAACACAATGAAAGACAGATTGGGAACATTCTCAAATATTAAATAGGACCTACTGATTTCCCCAGAAATTCATAATGGTTTGACAACCGAAACCGCTATCTCGTTATTTCAATAACTATGTGATGGTAACACTTTTCTAGTCACATTTAATATTAACTACCCCTTTTTCTTCAATATTGAACACTTTATTTCAAGAAAATTATCCCATTCAATAACTGTAACCAACTCAAGTGAAACATGCTCAATCAAGGCTTTTATTTAAGGTAAGTTTTCGATACTGCGACCGGAGCCCGACCCAGCGTTGCCAGATGCAATTGATGAAAAATCCCAACTATTATAGTGGGGATTTTTCATCAATTGCATCTGGCAACGCTGGGTCGGGCTCCACTGCGGCACTCGGTCGCAGTAACGAAAACCCACCTTTAGGTGGATAAAGGTCGATTCACACATATCAATTCACTTTCAGTTCCGTTTCAACCAGTGCCATTGATTGTTGTGGCGTCATGCGCAGAAAATTGAGTCAATAACGCTGCACCAATCAAAGAGCACTGATTGAAACAGAACTGATATGTGGGAATCGACCTTCAACCATCACGGGTAGTTCCACCTTTAAATTGTAATATTAAAAAGTTGGATATCGATAAATCTTTTGTCCAATTCAATAACTTAGTAAGCATCTAAGCACCAACTTACTGATAGCGCTTTTAGAAGCAGAAGAAGAGGCAACTTTCGAAGAAGAAGATGGAGGAGGAAGAGTTCTAGTTGCTTTAGAAGTAGAAGTGGAAGACGTAATTGCTGGCTTTGCTTTCGTTTCCTCTTTACTCTCATGTTCGCCAACATGCACTACAAAAATATTGGCAAACACATGCGAAGCATGCAAAATAAATAGAATGCACATGCAAAATGAAATGTAGAATAAGAGAAAATAATCAGCATAACAATAAATTAAAAAGAAATGATCATTATACTAAATAGAAATGTAGGAGAGGTATCACAGAAAATCTGGAAAAATTCAAGATTTTTCAGAATTGAGTGGAGAAAGTCGTTGGAAATCAATGACAATTTAAATTTGGGAAAAATATTGAAATTTCATAGATTCCTGAAATTTATTTATTATTATACCTTAAAATAACATAGTTAATCCTATTTATCCAACAGGAGGATGCTCGAGGATAAGATCAACTCTCTTGAATGTGAATAAATTTGAAGAAAATCAAGGATTTCTTTTCTATAATGTAACTTAATTTTTCTTTTGAAAATTTCTTTTAAAATAACATACTTTTTAAATAACAACGCTAAGAACTCAACACTTGTGCGCTGAAACACAAAATTAACATTCAGCGCATGAGTAAGAATGAGTAATACCCATTTAATTAATTCTATTTTTTGTGAATATTTGATTTAAAATCATACTTGATTTTCGAAAGAGTAAAGCTCTTGTACCAGTACTGTACACTACTAACAATAAAATTCAACACCAATATTTAAAAATAATTGACTATATTTACAATCAATACATTTTAACATGACAGATTGTAAAATTTTCGATATCTCATTTTTTCAAGGATAGGATCCTTTCTTCAGAGAAAGGAGGTGAAGGATAGGTTGCAGGAAAAGGATGATTCACAGGAAGAACAGTTCAGGATAGTTAACAAAACCTGCAAACGAAAAAATTTAATGCATTCTCATAAATTTTACAAGAAGAAAAAATATATAAAAGAACAGATTCCAGAACAAAACATTTTTTGAAGGAGAGAATACTTAATGTATTTGCAATTCTAAAAACCAAATTTTAAAAGTTTTAAAAACCTATCATAAACTTTTTTACTTGCGTAAATGACAGACTAAACTAAGAAACAAGGAAAAATTAATGCATAACATGCAAAGACTCAACAGAACAGACAGGTTTCAAAAGAAATCGCAATACCTACTCACCAATTATTACTCCAACACCTTGGGAATGGTTTGTCTTACTTATTTTACCAATTTTAAACAATACTTGAATATTATACTCTTTGAACAACCAAATAACAATAAGTTATTCCTAAATAGCTTGTTCCGAATGAAATTTCATGGATAGAAACATATTCATTCATTATAATTGGATAAATGTATGACAATAGCAGCTCAAGCAGTTCAAACTTCATCTACATAATAAAACCAACCACCAACTTACATTTATAGATTTATGGAAATAGTAGTTCAAATAAAATAAGAAAAAAACTTCAATGATGAATGCAGTGAAAAATACTCAATTACTGAAACTCTGAAAATGATAATTTTCTTTTTACCTCGACAGTGATCTTAAAAGAACAGTACACATCTAATCCTCTACAAATTATTATATAAAAGATACATAATATATATTTCTAATTTATAAACTCGAATTCAATAAACATACAATAAAGATGATAATTTGTTATGATTTGAACATGTAACAGTCAGTACTGGTGTTAAGAACGGGAAAATCTTGGATGAACATGAAAAATGATACACAATTCAGCATAATTCCAATGAAGCATGAAGATGAGATGCAGAATGAAAATGAAATATTATCTCAAACATTCCTTCAACACTCAAGCTCACTAAATTTGTTCCCTATCATTCTAATAAAATGACAGGGAATAAAATATTTAATCATAACCTTCTATTTTATTAGTGCCGCCAATTTATATTAGTGCAAAGTATACTAGTTCTCTTCAAATGAGTGTTCAAATTCATTTTATAAAAATCTATACAAAACAATTACACTGTACAGGCATAACAATTCGTCATTCAAAATACCAAACATTCTTTCGATAATACAGCTTTTAAGGCGTTTGTACACGATCAAATGTTTCATTAGATTCCATCCAATATAACAAACAACCTTTGATTGAACAGCTGAACAGTAAGCTACTCACACACTGTACATGTACGGTTATAACCTAGCAAACAAAGCTATGCATCAAAAGTGTGTAGGCTCCTTACATGTCAGCTGTTCAATTCAAGATTATTTTACTGGATGGACTTGGATAGTGTTCAAACATCTTTAATCAATCCACATATTTTCAAGCCCTTCTATAAATATTTAAAGCACAGAATAATAGCCGTGTACAAAGCTCAGGCGCTATATTTCCATTACAGCAAATCCCTGGGACTTGTTGCAAAACTCATCAGCTGTTCGTATACTAGAGTATGGAAACAGCTGATGAGCTGCAACAAGTTGTGATACGAATTTGTTGCAATAAGAAACTCAATCAGCATTTAGATGAAAGCCATGTGCGTTATTAAAGTGACGTCATACACTAGCCAAGCATTCATCTACAGATTTTCGACAAACTTTTTATTCAAGAACTATTCAGACTGAAACGAGTTTTCAAGAAAGAGGGTAATGGGTAATGGAAAAAGGAATGGATGTGGAAGTAACATACGCAAGATAAAGAAGAATAAGAAAAGAAGGGGTTTTTATGGGGGTGATGCCCAAAAAAGCCCTGGGCTTGTGCGTGGATTAAGAGATAAAAAACCTACAGTTTCAGATGAGTTTCAAACCAACGGATTTTAAAGCTCGAAAGTAATATTGTTAAGTTGTTAATAATGTACCAAATTCATGTATGACAAATGAGGAAAGGCTAGAAAAAACTTCAACTAAAACATTTTTTTTCATACGAGTAGAAGATCGACGATAGATTTATTTTTATTGATGATTCGATTTACTTCATTAGTGAAAATTTATTTTTTTTGAGTTGTTGAACTGAATGAGAAGACACAAACATGTAGTATCATAAGACAAATTATTTCTCTGTATGCTATTCAACTTTATTAAGTTATGTTATGGATTATGAACTGTAAATAATATACTTTAATTTATTACTAAGTAATAGGTTGAACTGTTATCCTTAATAATCCGAAATCTAAAGCATATACTCTTTAAATTGAGAAATTTATTCAAGGCCTATTCCATGTCAAAAGTAAAATAGGAGAAAATTGAAGCTTTGTAGTAACGTTTATTCAAACTCATCATTGAGTTTTATTGAAAAATAAAACTCATATATGAGTTTTAAAACTAACTTTTTATTCAATATGTATTGAATCTATGATATACCGAACAGACTAATCATTCAATAATAAAATAATTGATTGAACTGAATCCAAATGAAGACTCATATATACTCCAGGTATTTAATAGGATTTAGGATATCAATATTCTCTATAATTATTCAACTTGATAAAATTTGATAAATTTCTAAACAAGCACCTTATTCAACAAGAATACTCACTCATCAAATAACATATTGAAAAACTAGAGAAAGGAAGTTGGGAGGATACAAGGTGGAAGGTGAAAACTGAGAGGATAGAAGGTGAAGGAGGTAAAAAGAGAATAAAGATAGAAGGAAGAAAGGAAGCAAAGGATGTACTGAAGGAATAAAAAGAGAAAGAGAGAGAGACCAACCTGGCGCCGGTTTTTCCGGTACAATGAGCGGTAGCTGAGTGGGGGGTTTGCGTATTGACGCTTGCAACACACAAACACACAGACAATAGTAGAGACAGACAAGAAAAGAACAGAAAGGAAAAGAAAGGTGACAAGACGAAGAACAAAGAGAGAGACAGTGCAACACGAGACTTCTGATTTTCACTGACACTGGCATACTTGCTAAGGTCTTCCACTTGTTTGTTTGGCAATAAAATATTGCAAAATTTCGTCAACAATGACATTTTTAGTAGAACTTAGATAAAATTCATGAATGAATTTTTGAATAAAATTTGTAGAAGAGTTTCTTAACAAGACTTTGTTAAAAAATCAACCTTTGTAACATACACAAGGAGAAAAGTGATCCTGGAGGGTTCAAGTTTCAAAAACTCACAGCCAGGAAAGAAATTTTGACAAAGAAGAAATACTAGTTATAAACAATCATTTGAGACTGGGAAGTACTCCAGTGAAAACAATAATAACCAATAACTTTCAATAATTTGAGAAATTATAATTTTAATAATTCATTATTGGTAAATGTTTACTCTTCTAATAGATTTATTTTATTTAGAATTGAAACAAATACTGCAAATCATTAACTTTAAATAAATTAATAAAAATGACTATCAAAAGAAATGGGGGCTTAACAGGAATTAATAGAATTGATGTAATTGAACAGCTTGAAATCAAAGTACATTAAATTAAGATTAAAAATAAATTAAAATAGAGTAAACCAAACAAGTGGAAGACCTCATCCATTGGATCACAAAGGCACTTGATTTATTCACAGCTTTCATTCATTTATCTGTCGCATATTTTCATAGCCACATCAGAAGCTGATGATGTTGAAATATTATAATGAATGAATGAATGATTATGATCGCTTGTTAATTTAATGAATTGTCACAATGAATGCGTTTGAAATTACACAAAAGCCTGCTGTACATCCATGATTAAACATAATTATCAACTCCCTCCCATGAAGTTGAGGTGTATACATCATGATACGCCATAAATTAGTTCATAAGTTCAAAACTATCATTATATCTAAATTATTTAAATTTAACATTGTTTACACATGATTGTTATATCTAAACATTGTTTAGGTTGACTAGCAAAGTAAGCTACCTAATTTCCCTCTCCCAGTTGCACAAAGGTCTGTTGAGCTTGATCTCCAATTAACAACGCTAATTCTTATGACTAATTGATGATAATTTTCAATTCAATTTTATGCAACGGGCACTCTGATTTTTCCCTTTTCTTCTATCACTTTAATTATTGTGACCACTATAATAGGAACAAATAGAAACTTGCATACCGTACAAATTGAAGTTGCTAAAAAACAGACAGAGAAAGGAAGATTGACACAAATCACATTAGAAACGCAAAAATACTATGATGCCAGATAGATCCTCACAGATTTCAAATAAACGGATACCACAAGATCAATTCAAACAGCAATCACTCTACACAAAAACCAATCTCACATCACCAATGTTAGTATTATCCTGTCACCATTCAATCATCAAGATCTATCACCAAGATTACATGAACAATACCTGATTCTGATTTAGAATGTTTTCAAATTATCAGTAGATTCCATCATTCATTTTGAATTTAAATTCTACCATAATATCGAGCTCCCTTACTTACTATTACACTACACCCTGAACCCTATTTATTAATAGACCTGACTATTTATTATCACCCCTTACTGAAGAAGAAAAAACCTGACAAAATATAATAAACAATTGCTAAGTTATCGAATTACTGTGTATCAACCGCAACATGGATATGTATCAAACTTGTTGATACAAAGCATGGAAAGGTATAGAATAGATCATTGTTGATACAGGATATAATTTTCAAGAATAATCTAATAAATAGTAAGATTTATATTAAAACTTTTCTGAGTTTGGATGATAGGAGGACAAACTACATTCAACCTGAGAGCAGTCTAGTTCTTTTATAAAGCAATGTTGTCACATACGTTTTCAAAAACGACCTTGACTTGACCTCCACTGTTAACTGACAGTGAATTTCAAGGACGTTCCTTCTTCATTATTCATAATGTACATGGAAAGCATAGATGAATGAAATAAAATTATTTGATAGTAAATCTATTTTCAGGTTGTAGGGAATTGTTATCCAAAGAGAATGAAATGGTCTGTGAAAGTTGAGATGAATCTGAAAGAATGAACAGACGATGAATTTAAAGCAAAAGCGAGGAAATGAAAGAAATTGGCACATACCTTTTCTGCTATCTTCCTTCTCACTAAGGGTTGCTTCACCTTCAGCTGAAGTATCACCGTCAGGCCTACAAAAAGAAATAAAACAATATTTGAAAAAAACTTAAATGATGCAGTAAAAATAAAGAAACAAAGCACTAGAACAGTTATATTGTAGGTCAATCACACAATTCAGATTCTAAACATTTTTGTAATCTACATTAGCTAAAATATCTACAGTTCGAATAAAACCAGTTGTCACTTGGCCTGGTGCTCAAGAACCACTCACTAGAAACGTTTTTGTCAGAAAGTCCAATGTCCGAAAAGCTGGCCATTAGATTCAATGATGCTAACATTGAATCAGCTGTTCGGACATCATTCTGACAAATTCTAGTGATTCTTTCAAACAAAATTCAAGTTTATATCCATTTTTTTCTATTATTATCCATCCTGCTATTCATCCTACTACTTCATCACAATAATTCTCTCCTCTCTTCTTTCTTCTTCTTTATATGAGATATTATTTTTAAATCATGAACAAAACTGTTTCATCAATCAGATAAATAAATTGGGATACCGTAATTTTTTTGGAAGTAATACTTCCCTTACCTATGGCAGTAGGAAGGGCAAGGAAAGTGCAAAGTATAAATTTTTGTGGAGTATAGATTGTAACAGATGAATAATTTAATGCTGTAATCAAATTTTTGAAAACAAAGAATAGATTAATGTAAAAAATTACCTGTCACCACCTCCATCGTGTGGTGATGTGGGTGGGGAGGCCTGCTTGGCGGCCAGTTCTTCTTGACGTTTTCGTTCTTCTTCTTCTTTTCTTCGTTTCAGGTCTTTCAATTCAAACTGCACACGAAAAAAACAATATCTATTTACTAGAAGGAAAACGGAAATTAAAGGAGCACAACAAGATTGACCGTATTGAATTTGAACCAGCCAAAATCAAATCGAATTTTATTAGTCACAAAAATTGAATCAATATTATTTATTCAGCAATATGTGATCGATACAAGGGAAGTTACTACAGGCCTACGCCCAAATTTCTCTTGGGCTACTCCAATTTATAGAAAAGTTCAAATCTAATAATATTTATATAGACCTAGCATATTTGACAAAGACACAAATTTTCACTCCTAAACAAACACTACACAGGTTTCCAATATCATGAAAGATTATATGAAAGTCCCAAACCAAAAATTACCAAACTATCAATAATCTAGATTCTTATGTATGACATTCCATTTAATCACCAATTTTCATTCATAATCCAAATAGCCTACCAGACGAATTTCAAATTTTATCAAGAATAAAATTCAGTATGAATACTGAATGTTTTCAATTGAAAAAGCTCAGTAATATTTAATAATTACTGAATATCCACAGAACAATCAATAGCCTACTCTTGAATAGAATTTCATTATTCCATAATAATTACGATACATTATTTTACTCCAACTGATTTGAAAATCTATCAAACATTTAAATTTTATTTCCATTGTAGTCGTGAAATTAAAATAACTAATGAAATTCTCCTACGAATTAGAATGGATTGAGAAACTTTCAAAACAGAGAACATGCAATACAGAGTCTAAACATGCAAATCAGAATAAGTTCAACTTTATACATCAATACAGTTTAGCAGAAGTTTATGATGCATTGATGCTGCATAAGAAATAAGTAATAGATGATTGATCATGATTCAGATATGATGATAAAGTATGAAAAAGATTCATGTAAGAAGAAAAGCTTCAGAAATTTCTTTAAACCCCCATATTTCTTTCTTATTAATAAAATAACAACTAATTTCATTAAAATTACTCCCTTTTCAGAGGATAGTGAAACAAGCTAAGAGAAGCCTGAAGCTTTAGCCGAAAATTATGCTCCAAACATTTCCTCAACAAACCTCTCGTTCAACATCCGGTGTAAACACTTCCGACAAAATGGAGCTCGTACTTCCTGTGGTTGTAAAACTGCCACTATACGACACACTATCCCCCTCCTCCTCGTCATCCTCATCATCATCCCCTCCAAAACTTCCTTCATCCCCTCCACCTCTTACTCCTTCCCCTCCAAATCTTACACCATCCCTACCACCTCTCACTTTATCCCCTCCACCAATACCTTTACCCTCTCCTACACTCCCTCTAACCCCTCCATCACTGCCTCTATCCCCTCCAACTTTGTTTTTATCCCCTCCACCTCTGCCTTTACCCCCTCTCACCCCACCACCTCCACCTTCATCCCCACCATCTTCCGAGCAGCTAGCAATTGTCAAACTCCTCCGCCAATCCTTGTCGTACAAAAACGATCGAGGCCGATTCACATGCGGCCCCGATTCCCTTCTACGCAAAGGAAGCTCACCGGCCACAGTGCGTGCCCTATTGCGTCTCACAGGCCGGTACAGTCTGTCACAGTCGTTTATTATCGCCTTAACCAACAACTCGTCATTATTGGCTATAAAACTCTTCGGCCTTCTCCTAAATCCTTCATGGTTCAAGTTTGTAAGATTTTCTTCATTGTAAGCAATACAACTCTTTGGTCTCCTCCTGAATCTCGCATCTTTTGTTAAATTATCACCACTCTCTAAAACATCATCAAATTTGTTTCCTTGTCCTAAATCCTTCAAATTTTTGCTGACACTAATATTTTGTTTACGACGCAGTTTGACAGCTCCAGTTCCTTCATCATCCACTTTCCCCAAACTTTCAAATCTTATCCTTACACTTTTCCCTTCCACAAACGATCCATCTTCAACTTTATATTCTCCTTCTAAACCATCATATCTCATATTAACGGTACTCATACCTGATGGCATTCTTTCTAACGCTAATTTCCCGTCTATCAGAGACTTCTTTCCAACTAATCCACTTTTCCCATCCACAAAGGAGTTGCCTTCAAACAACTCCCCTTCAACGGAAGATTTCCTCTCAACAGAACCCGTATTCCCACCGACAGGATAGAGTGAATAACTGCGCAAAGTATGATCTTGTTCGGAATTTATGAAACTTACAATACTTCCCTTCAAATCCTTCTTTTTCACCCACTTCCCATCAACTGATTCTCTATTTTTCAGGCTCTTGAAATTCTCATTCAAACTAACTCCTATCTCATCTTCAACTGAATTTCCTTCAAGTGTAACAACCTTCCCCCCACCATCACTACCCATTCTCTTAGGAACAGTGTCCTTTCCCAAATCCACATCATCTATGTATGCATCACCTTTCACAGAGCCTCTATCCTTTTGGCTTTCATCACCATGTTTTATCAAAAATCCTTCAGATTCCAACGCATCTAAATACTTGGAATCCAAACTTTCCACTGAGACCACATGACAGCCTAGTCCTTCCGTACAATAGAATATGGCTGGGAACGAAAAGTGTCTACCGTACTTTTTTTCACACTGAGTTTTCAATTTTTTTGTACGAAAACATTTAAAACCAAAAGATGCACCAAAAATCCAAAATTCGTGCGTGTTGATTGGTTAGTGTTGTTACATGCAACAAAAATAAAATTAACAACTAAAATTAGAATTGAACAAAACAAAAGTAGTGGTTAGAATATTAGTGAGAATATCAAAATTAGAATCAAACACAATTCTGCCAAATAAACTCAACTGATATTACAGTCAAATTAAAGCAATACTAGTCGTTAGAAGTTGGGATAATATTGAACAAAGTAATAGAATTCAAACAATAAAATTCTAGCAACTCTACTCCAAACTACCGAAAGCTAATAAGAAAAATATTTGTTAAGAAAGTGAGGCAGAAAGTTAATAATGTTTATGACTTGATGAGCATGCCAAAAATGTTAATGTGAAAATACGATGTGAAGATGTTATGACAATGATTAAAATTTCACTCCATAATTAATTGATAGATGTGCTGGGAATAACGCCTGTCAATTAAATAACATAAAAGATAAGATCAGTTTCATTCTTTCAACATAATACTGTAATGTGAATATCTAAAAGCTTGTATCTATCACAAATGTTTGTATGTTTTGTATTTTGTATTGTAAATTTGAAAATGAATACATAGAATTCTAATGAATAAAAGCTTGCACTGTAGATTTGACTTTCTATGTGCGAACAGAATATATGTTTCTTCTTTGTACACTTCATTTGGCATACGCTTGCAACACTACAATAAACAAAACTTATACGTGCGGAGTTCCAAAAACCAAACAAATAGTGACTACAGAACAAATGAAAATATTAAGAACAATTATTACTCACGGTGGTTAATCGTTCAAGGGCGCAGAACCTTTCTTCCTGGGCAGTGGCTGATTTCTCGAAAGCCTCGTGCTTTTTGATCAGGTTTTCAACTTCGTCGATTGTATGCTAAAAAACAACAGAGAATTACAAATTAAAAAAAATACAAAACAAATATTATAATTGAACTACATCAACTAATAAACCTAATAATATTATTAAACTAATAATAAAATAATTGAAAAAACAATAATATTCAAAAATATTTGGTCCAGACATTAAATTAGTTTGAGTTGCTCAAGCAGTTCCACACGATACGCCGAAAATAATAACCTGAGAACTAATTATTATAAAAAAAGCAATTTTGAATAATGCAACTGAATTCTCATTATCCGCTCAACATTCAGTACTAACTCAATAGTCAAAATTCAATCACTAAATTATTGAAATCAATTCAATTTAATTTTAAATTAAAATCAGCAATGTTAGATACGACATAAATAACACAAGTGAATCACTTTTCAAAAGTAAAATCAACTCAACAGCATTAACTGTTGCAATTTATGAAGTTTTAAATCGTTTGAAGATTTACAATTTAAAAAAATACCTGTAATACCTTTCAATCTGTGAACCTTGAAAACAAAAAACTTACAGACTGTTCATCGGGAGATCAACTCAATAAAGAAAAGTATATCCATCTTAAAAATGAAGCAAAATTCAATTTCAATTAAACCTCTCCTAAGGTAATTCAATCCTAAACACATTGACACTTATGTATTCATTAGTTCAAATAATGATATTAGACATTCGTTAATTGTTAGAATGCATCATTCTCGTTCATCTTTACAAAAATATTTTCAGAATTACAATAGATCGGCAACAAAATAGTTCAAATTGAAAGAACTCACCCCAAGTTCTGAGCTCATGAGATAAGGTTCTTGGGCCACTAGCCATGCCTCAGCTACAGCCGCGTCACGGGCGAACTGATACACTTCCAAAACTAGAAAAATCAAACAAAAAACATACAATATTAGCATTCAACAAATAATTTGAAAATAGGAATGTAAAAAAATACTAACACGTTAGCATTAAAATACAAATGAAATGAAAATAAGAATGTGAGAACAAATACAATCATAAAGAAACTCAGGTCCATAAAAACCAAATTGGAAGCAATATTAGAGTAATCGCTCCCCTCCATTGGGAGCCTGGCTAATCGATAGTAAGGCTAGTCAGTCACTCCCTATATTTTGGAGGCATATTAAATTGTTGCATTGCACTATATAGCTGCTTAACACAATGTTACCCAGCAGTGCTTTGTTCCCATCACTGGGTTGCGAAGACTAGCTTATGGTTGAGATGTCAATGTGCTAACCACATGTTACATCTTTTCTGGTTAATTCACCTCTTCTGATTCAGTCAAGTGGATGTGAAGCTGGCAACCAGCTGGTAGGCCTGAGCCCACATAGGGCTGTTGAGCCATTGACAAACAAAAATTATAGTAATCGTTGAAATTATCTTTCATCTTCAGCCTTCCCATTATTCACGCATGGAGCTCTAGTAAGCATCCCCTCGAAAAAACTATTTCATTACTGTATAACTATTCAATACTATTCAAAATAAGAACAATTACTATTTATTCACTATTGAATACTTGAAACTATTCAATGATTTTAGAAGACATTTTGAGATGTATTCTTCATAAAATGTGGATGAAATAAGATTACAATCAGTGTATGATTATAGTTATCTGAACTTGAAATTACTTACTACTTACTGCCATGGCCATACATATCTAAGTAGATATTTAGCCGCACAAACAAAGCCCCTCCACCTCTCTCGATTCTCTGCGTCTTCCTCAGAAACTTGAACTTGAAATTGGAGAGAAACATTTCGAGAGAGGAAAAGTTTACTAAACATTAAGAGAGTTTACAAAACATTGGAAAAATACTTACTCAATTGCAGGTTCTCCCAGCGCTCTTCCCATCTGTGTAGAAGGGCATTGTTTTGATTGCTTAAGCTTACAAGCTTCTCTTTAATCTGAAAATTGAAAAATTAAGAGAAATTTAAAAATCTCATATGAGTAATAAATCAGCTATCATTTCTATAGCTGTCAATAGCAGTAATGCAAGAATTGAATACATGAAACATTCTTTCCATCAAGTAAATGTATTTTTATATTTATTTGAATGTGAGATGTAATTCTCTTTTGTCTAATAATCTTTTTGTCAACATTCGTCTGATAAATAAATTAATATCAACTTCATTCGTGTTTTCAACGATTAACAGTCAGAATTGCAAGCAGAGATGAGGGTTACTCACTTCGTTGGAAGCATAGTGATTCCTGGAGAGGAGTTCCTTGCCGAGCGATATGCAGGCGGTGAAGTTGTCCTCGCGGGCGTCTATCTCGGCCTTCAGGCTCTGGTGATTGTTCATCAGCAATTCCACTCCGCTCACGTCCCTACACAAACAAACAACAATTTTCAATAAATTACATTGATTTATGAAAAAATATTATAATCTGATCAATTGATTTCACTTAATAAGAATGAATTACTTTCAAATTATGATGTATTTTTAAAATGACACAACAGAGCATATGGCAAACCGCAAGATTTTAGTCTTATTTCTAAAATTCTAAATACGAGAACCCTCAATAATATTTTTATAAACTCTTTTAATTTAATTAATAACATTAATGTTCAATAATAAACATTATTAGAATGTAGACCAATTACAATACAATAGTACTGTACCATAATGCTACCTATGATACCATTTATAAGGATGAATATTTCATATCTGGAATTTCAGTCAAGTGGATGTGAAACTGGCAACCAGCTGGTAGGCCTAAGCCCACACAGGGCTGTTGAGCCATTGACAAACAAACAAATTTCAGAAATAACACTGAAAACTAGACGACTTGCAACGTTTAAACTCGACCTAATACTGTACTGTACAGGAATATACCACTGGGAACATGAAAACGTAATATTAGAACAGCTTATATGACGTGTAGAAGCGGAATTATACTATTCAGCACTTTTATAATAATTCCAAGCACTTGAATAATAATAGTGATATCAAAAAGTGATGTCTCTTTAACCATGTTCTCACTACTGTAGTGAGATGAATACAAACTACAAGTGAGTATTGAAATTCAAGGAGCGTTTATACGAGCATTTACAACAGTAAGTTTCAGCTGTTACCAATAATGTTACTGACTAAAAAACCGGATGATTCCAGTCACCTCTTTGACGACAGCAGATATTGTCGCAATCGAATCATTGCACGTTCAAGTGCTCCTTCATTCTTGAGTATAAGCATAGACTAACTAATGTAACTATCCAGGGTTGTCTGTGGTATAAGTATATTCATTTAATTTGGCAGATGGCGAATAACAGTAATTTATCATTTCTATATGGTATTCTAATGGGTGGTGTTCTGTTGATTTTTTTCACATGAAAACATATTTGAAAAAGGAATCAACAGAACATCACCCCTTACCATAAAAATGATGAATGAATGTTATTCGCCTTACGCCAAATTAAATGAGTAATTTACCATCGAACTTAATAATTTATTTACTTGATATTTGGTATTAATCATCCAAATTAAATGAATACAGTATTAATTACTATAGTCTTTCTTATAATTCAACCGAATCAGTCAGTTGACTGAACAACAGTACATAGGACAAGATCATTCACACGATATCTTCAATTAATCAGCTGATCCATCCGCCAAATTAAAAAATATTACTATATCATGTGGTTAAGTAACAAACATTCAAGACCGCTCTCAGATGGGTGACCGACACAAAAAAAAAATTGTGCAATTAGGCGAGATGGAACCTACCCGTAAGGCAGCTCGTACACCGGAGCAATAAGCAATAGGTAATAAGCAACATTTGGATCATATGATCATCTACTCTATAGAAACAAATAGTCCAATGCACACCTAAAGCAGCTGTTTCAGTGTGCATTGAACTATTGGTTTGTATAGAGTAGACTATCATATGATCCATATGTTGCTAGTTGCCTATTGCTTATTGCTCCAGTGTACGACCGGGGTAAGGGTCTCCCCACCGATAAAAAGACATACGATTAAAAAAAATTGATTGTGATAGCTCGTTAAGATCCAACGCCTACCTTGGCTTCTCGGAGGTGTTCATCTGCCTGACAACATCGTCCATCCAGAGCATGAGCGTGCGCACCATGTTGAAGAACTTGAACAGGTCGCCGGTGTCGGCCAGCTTCTGTTTGCGCGCGTCGCACATCGCCTGCAGCCCCGCCCACGCCGCCACCACCTCGCCCTCCCGGTTCGTGATCTCCTTCGCCTTCTCGCCCGCGTACGACGCCTGCAGCTTGCCCGACTCCTCTTCGATTTGCTGCACCTGAATTGCACACCACAAACATCAGCATCAAAACTATTTCTTCAAATTTCAAATTGTTTAATTCCGATCAACAAGATACAAAAATATGAATGTATCAGACAACAATATCTTCAAATGGTTATAGTCTGTTCACCGAAACGAGGCAGTGAATGAATAAATAAATAATAAATAATAAATAATAAATAATAAATAATAAATAATAAATAATAAATAATAAATAATAAATAATAAATAATAAATAATAAATAATAAATAATAAATAATAAATAATAAATAATAAATAATAAATAATAAATAATAAATAATAAATAATAAATAATAAATAATAAATAATAAATAATAAATAATAAATAATAAATAATAAATCATAAATAATAAATAATAAATAATAAATAATAAATAATAAATAATAAATAATAAATAATAAATAATAAATAATAAATAATAAATAATAAATAATAAATAATAAATAATAAATAATAAATAATAAATAATAAATGATTTATTTTCCAAAATACCTATATCTATTACAAATACAAATTCAAGAATATTTACAGTTAATTATACAAAGATTTAGTTAGTAAAAAAAATCAAAAGCAAAATTTTATAATACATGTGGTTGTTTGGAAAATTGACCTACTCCGCTATGGCAAGCCATGTCCTGGAGTAGGTTTGAAATGTTGTGTGCAAATAAGAGTTAAGTGATAGTAATTAGTAAGTGTTAAGTGATTGAAGTCTTGCCTGTGTATGATTTCTATGAATGGTTGTTGCTTTTGTTGTTTCAAAACAAATCTTAATATAATTAGAGTTAATATAATTAAGTTCTTTCCTCTTGACATCTTTCTCCGAGCAAATACGTAATGTTGAAAGAACTCTAACCTCAATTTTATCTTTCTGCTAGAGAACTGTAAATCAGCTGACCGTCTACCATGAAGACATCAATCTGATAAAATCTGATTGGTGACGTTCAATAATTTGAACGCGATCAATCGCGATCAAACTGCGACTGAGCAACCGAGCGTGAAAGAGTCAGAACCAGCTAGGAGGACTGAACTTGTATTTTTTGTTATGTAATTATTGTAAAGGCAGAATAAATTTAATTTTCATTTCAACTGCACATATATCATACATCTTAAAATAAATTCAATCAGAGAATTTATTGTGAACCAAAATTGACCTAATAGGCTACTTAATACTCTTAAAATACATTCCATCAGAAAAGTTATAGTGAACCAACACTGATCTAAGGACCAAGCTGTACACAATACATCTTGAAATGCATTCTATCAGAAAATTTATTGTGAACTAACATTGACCTAAGGATTAAACTGTAGTTAATACATCTTAAAACACATTCCATCAGAAAATTTATTGTGAACCAACATTGACCTAAGGACCAAGCTGTACACAATACATCTTGAAATCCATTCTATCAGAAAATTTATTGTGAACTAACATTGACCTAAGGATTAAACTGTAGTTAATACATCTTAAAACATTCCATCAGAAAATTTATAGTGAAACAACACTGACCTAACAACTAAATTGTACAAAATATATCTTGAAATGCATTCTATCAGAAAATTCATTGTGAACCAACATTAACCTAAGATTTAAACTGTACTTAATACATCTTAAAACACATTCCATCAGAAAAATTGTATAATTAAACTGTAAACAATACATCTTGAAATGCATTCTATCAGAGAATTTATTACGAACCAAGATTTAAACTGTACTTAATACATCTTAAAACACATTCCATCAGAAAAATTGTATAATTAAACTGTAAACAATACATCTTGAAATGCATTCTATCAGAGGATTTATTACGAACCAACCTAATTGACCTTATTGACCTAAGGCTCTTTGAGTAGTTGTGAAGGTGATATTGTGGTAGTTATCCATAATAAATGAAAAGACAAGATGTTGTCAAACCACTGATTTATTAGAAAATCGAGATACCGGTTTCGGTTGTTACACCATTATCAATCTCTGGTAAACTCTGGTAATCTCTAGTTTACCAGAGATTGATAATGGTGTAACAACTCTGGTAATCTCTAGTTTACCAGAGATTGATAATGGTGTAACAACTCTGGTAATCTCTAGTTTACCAGAGATTGATAATGGTGTAACAACTCTGGTAATCTCTAGTTTACCAGAGATTGATAATGGTGTAACAACTCTGGTAATCTCTAGTTTACCAGAGATTGATAATGGTGTAACAACTCTGGTAATCTCTAGTTTACCAGAGATTGATAATGGTGTAACAACCGAAACCGGTATCTCGATTTTCTAATAAATCAGTGGTTTGACAACATCTTGTCTTTTCATTTATTATTGACCTAAGGATTAAACTGTACTTAATACATCTTCAAACACATTTCATCAGAAAAATGAAAGGATCAAACTGTAAACAATAGCCTACATCTTGAAATGCATTCTATCAGAAAATTCACTGTGAACCAACATTGACCTGAGGATTAAACTGTACTTATACATCTTCAAACACATTTCATCAGACCTGCGATTGCAAGGTGAGCAGATCCTGCAAGAAGTTCTGGTGCTTGCGCTGCAGCGTGCTGACCGAGCCGGCGTCGCGACCCAGCTCGTCGGACATGGCGTGCTGCTTCTCGGAGATGCGGCCCAGCACGTCCTTGCAGTCGTGGAAGAACTTGTGCAGCTCGCGCGACGCCACCAGCATCTGCGTGCGCGTCTCGATCAGCTCCAGCAGGTCTTGCCACGACTCGTTCAGCGAATCCTACAGAACACAAATTAATATTAGCAATTGGATCGGTCACACGTAGGCTACAAACTCATTTACTTCGAAAAATTTAAATTAAAATAAATATAAATTAAAAAAAAAAATTTGCTCATCTAGAGCGGGTTACTTGTACTTCTCTTCTAATCTCGATAATTGATTTAGTTTTCTCATCACGAACGTTGCTAGGAAGGCACTGTATCACAGACAGTTCAACCACTTAGCAATTTTATGAAATTGATTTTCAAGGATATATCTGAATGATGTCATAATATCTCTAATTTTTGTTTTTTTTTAAATATTTTTATAGTTTAGAGTGAGATTTTGTGTACTACATTTTTATATAATCTATAATTATATTATATGACGTTGACCATGCATTGTAATATGTTACATGTCAATAAATGAATTTCTATTTCTATTTCTATTTCTATTAGCACCAAAACTCTACAATCTGCTTCCCGAAAATATTAAGGAAATACCACACCAAAGAAAATTCAAAAATGCTGTTCAAAAATGGATAATACATACAGGAAGACGACGTATAGAACAAATCATTTCAAATAATAGTATGTGAGCTCACTTACCAAGTATATTTGCACCCCCACCCAAATACTACTCTAGTACATGGATGACATCCATAGTTGTGGGTTAATTTCCATGAATTTTCTTGATGTTATATGTTTTTCACATCTTTTGTAGGTCAATATTTCATTATTGTATTCCTAGGTTTTAGTTTTGAAGAGAAAATAAATTATTTATTTATTTATTTATTTAGTTTCTCTGATTAATTGGACGGTCTCCGGGTAAAAGGGAATAAGTCAAAAATACACTTATTACCTTTTGCCCTCAATTATCTTAATACTTATTACAATATTCACATGGGTAATTACAGCTCTTATATATGGAATTATTCCCTTATACCAGAAGATAAAGCTGTCAAAGAAGTTGATTTTCAATAATGAAAAAAATTGGGAAAATTGACTTATTCCCTTTCCAATTTAATTGCAATTTATTTCTTTTTCATCTTGTTTTTTATAAAAAATAACAATGAGGCTTGTAATGGACTCAATGTCTGTGAGCTTTTCTCACTATGCAATAATCTTATGTCTAGTGTGCGCTCGCCTTTTAGCTGTTTTACGAGAAGTTAAAGTGTTCATAAAATTTTAGAACTCATGTAAAACAGGACCGTCCAAATAATGTCTATCCGCTTTAGTCCTGTTTTACATTACTTCTAGAAACAGGTACCAGATATCTGTAAGAATCTGAAGAGATTAAAAGCGAGACGTCAGTTATTCAAGTGTCAATACTGTAATTCCTTTGTACAAAGTTTAACATAAATCCATAGAAAACGAGAATGAAAGCGAGTGAAAAGCTAAATTGAAAAGTTATTTAAATTTAAATTTGAATTATTTCACTAGTGACCGGGTTTACAGTCGTTCAATAAACAGTTTATGGACCCGATAGCAGTATTTGAATCAATAAATTATTATTATCAATAAACATGTGTTTTCAAATGCCAAAAAAATTTATTGATTCAATAGTTTATTGAAAAACTGAGAAACCGGGCATAGGAATGCCTTCCATTCAAAGGGAGAGTAAATGGATCATGGATCATTATTGCACATGATTGTAAATATACAATGAACATGTCTTGTTCAATATAATGTTTAGTGTAACGTAATGTTTTAATCTGATGACCTATTAGCATTTTAACAAGCTAATGATGTGATTTCATACTTAATGACACGACAACAATACGATGGAACATAATATGATCGTCTACTCTGTACAAACTGAAATAGATTTGTGTATACAGTAGATGTTCCATTGTGTCGGCGTTAAGTGTGAGAAAATATGAAAAAAAACTGCCATTAGGTGGGAGTGGAAGTTTTTCAAATCTATCGATTATACAGTGATAACTATAATCAGATTAATTTAAATTGACGCTTGGCATTGAATAGATAGATAGATACATAGGTAGATGAAAATGAAATTTATTCTGCATTTACAATAATTACATAACAAAAAATACAATATACAATTAATCTCAGAATTATCCTAGCAGCAATTTTCTATAGGTGCTGCCAGTGACATTTATAATAGGTACTTAATTTTATTATTGGAACAGTTGCTATTAGAAGTTGAGTACAATTTTATGCGGCCATTGCGGTACAAGATACATATTAATAGTAGACAAAATATAACAGTACAAAAGAAGAAAACACAGTGTTACATACACAAGGCATTTTAGTATGTAAATAGAGAGATAATATTTCGTGACGTTGCTGATGACCGTAGAGTACGATGGCAAAGAAATAATATCCATCTATCTAATGCGAAGCGTCAAATTAAATGAATCTGATTATACATAAGCTTCCACTAAGTACACTCACCTTCCACTCAGCAATGAGCGCCGAATCGCTGTGCGACGCAGCAATCAGCTGATCAGCGATGGCATTCACGCCGGTGACACGCTCGCTGCCCGTCGCCTCAGTGTCACGCTGGAACTCCTTGAACCGCTCCCACAACAGCGTGACATGATCGTAGTCCTGTCCGAGCTCGTGCGAGCCGGCCACCAACTCCCGTTCGGCTATCCACTGCTCCAGGTCGCTCACCTCCCGGTTCAGCATGAACAGCTGCAGTGCTTCGTCCAGTTTTGCGCGACGCTCGCCCGACAAATCCTTCAGGCCTGCGTACAGCTTGTCAACCTGCAAACCGAAATTATTATTAATCCAAGATTTTCAAAGCCGGCCATTTACTAAATAAATATTTCTGCATGCTAAACCAGCATCAATAGCCTACTTAAATACCCTCAGCGACCACATAATACAAATAGACGGAGCATTCCTATTACTTCAACATTACGGGTGATGAAGCCAATATCTGGTGCCTAGACCTAAGTAAGATGGCGGCGGTTTACATGAGTGGGAGAGAAACAAGATTATGCCAGCTGTTTTTCTATCTCTCTCCCACTCATGTAAACCGCCGCCATCTTACTTAGGTCTAGGCGCCAGAATTGGCTTCAATACTGAGCCTGAGTGCTCCGTCTATTTGTATTATGTGGTCACTGAATACCCTGGAAGCATGCCTCTAATTTCCAGGTCAAAAGTGACTAAGATATTTTTATTAGTTTTATCTATACATTTTCTATTGTTTTCTTTTTTTTACGAATTTTGTGATTATAAATGTGTTGTGTATATATAATTCTGAGAAATAAAATTATTTATTTATTTATATGCTGCCATACGCTAAATAAAACTGCATAAAATCGTCAGCTCTCTTCCAAAAAATTTTAATGGGGAAATAGCATTGTGGTATAGAGCTTGCTCTTGATCAGAGAGCAGTGGCAAATCATGAACAAGTTGAAGTCCGACTGAGCCGAAACTTTTTATATCGATACATCGCAGCCGTTACAATTAAATAGAATACATAACAATTATTGAAACGAGAATACAAAGAAAGCTGAATAAAATGTTCTAAAGGCCTCTACAACAGCAAACATTTACGACAGAACAAAATACGAATAGAAGACTCGATGAAGGCAGCTATACAAAAAAAAAATTGTGCCCTTCTCTGTACAGTAGCCTTAATCCTACCTCCTAAACTTTATAATTTCCAGAACTTTATACCGTAACTCTGAATCCTATGACTCCTTTTGTTCTATTGTCAATGTTTGCTGTTGCAGAGGTCTTCAAGTGCATTGCCATCATCTTTTCAATCAGCATATTCAATACAAAAATATCACCATACAATAAAATTTCAAGACAATCCATCTTTTGATACGGAAAGTAAAAATTAATAATATTTCTTTTTTTTAAATATCATTCTAATGCAAAGGTTGTTACAATAGTATTATTGGGAGAAATAATACTGCCGCCAGCCCATACGACTGATATAATAATTAATTTCTTTTACTTTTATTGTAGAGAAATTTTCATTCCTTTTCAACTTTTTTTCCTAATACAATTTCTAGTAATACAATGCTTTTATTTGATCTCTAGTTGTAATTTTCTTTTTCTCTCTTTGCTTTTTATTATTATCTTTTTTTCGCTATTTCCATGCAAATTATCTGTAAAATAAAAATTAATTAATCATTAATTTAATGTGGGCACATGCTGAAAAACCTACGGGTTTAGCATGACCCGAAACTGTAATGATTATTTACTTTCAATTTCTATTTATTTATTTAGCGTATGGCTTTTAACAGAGGGGAGACCCGAGTAGGGTTGTTCCTCTTCACCAACATAACCAATTATCCCTTAATAGAGAACATGGTGAAAGTTTGTTTTCACTTAGAAAACAGACATCAGCATTTAAAAAAAAGTTTTTTTGATTTTATAAAGTCCGAAAATATATAACACTAAAACACAGCACAGAACACTTATTAAAGATCGAAAAATATTGAATTTTGATAAAAATTTAGAGCACGAAACTTTACTTTCAATAAAATTGATTGATTGATTGATTATTTAGATTTACATAGATTCAAGTGAATATTGACGATATTCAACTGTGTATTGTATCAAGTATACATATATTTTTTATTCAATAATAAATATGTTAAATAAATAAATTATTTGTTTTCCCAAAAACTAATACTACTACAAATACACTTTTCAACCGATTATCTGACCTGCGATTGTTTGACAGCAATGAGGTCGCTGTGCGGATGCTGCTGCGAGGTGAGGTGACGCGCGGTCTCGCCCAGCTGGCGAATGGTGTCGGCATAGTCGTCGACGGCCCGCTCCAGCGCCTCGTGCTTCTTCATCAGATTCTGAGCCGAGATCTCGTCCTTGCCGCGGTCCTCCACCATCATGTACAGCTCCTGCTCGCTCATCCAGCTCTCCGCTTCGCATGCGTCGAAAAAGTACTACAACGCAAAACAATAAATCATTTATTTATTCATTCATTCAAAGTACTACAACGGAAAACAATAAATCGTTTATTTATTGATTACAGCTCCTGTTCGCTCATCCAGCTCTCCGCTTCGCATGCGTCGAAAAAGTACTACAACCGAAAACAACAAATCATTTATTTATTCATTCATTCAAAGTACTACAACGGAAAACAATAAATCATTTATTTATTCATTACAGCTCCTGTTCGCTCATCCAGCTCTCCGCTTCGCATGCGTCGAAAAAGTACTACAACGCAAAACAATAAATTATTCATTTATTGCCATATTGTTAACAATACTGTTGATGGTTTAAGATTTATTCTCAAGGTAATTATTATTATTATTTTTTTTTTGTATGTTATGCTAATGTTGTATAATTTTTACTTTGTATTGTTAACCAATATTATTTTTGTATTTTAAACAATTTACTTTTGGCAATAAATATTGATTGATTGATTGATTTATTCATTTATTGGCAATATACATTACAATGTGGGAAGAATCAACAGACATTCGTCCAAAACTGTTTCTTTCCCAAATTTTGATAAATAGTCCAGAGGTTAGGTTGTTGATTCATCTAAGGCTAGGCGTACACCGGTTAGTCAAGACAAGACGAGATTAGTCACGTTTAGTCACAGTAATCCACATAGTTGCTTATGAAGCAGCACACACTGATGCAATGACTAATCGGTGTGTGTTCCTTCATAAGCAACTACTGTATGTGAAGTACTGTGACTAGACGTGACTAATCTTGTCTTGTCTTGTCTTGACTAACCGGTGTACGCCTAGCCTTACTGAAATATTGTGAGTCCAAAAAACTATCAACTAACAATAATTTTGAATTTCTAAGATTACTAAATGACAAATCCATACATGACTTTATCGATACAGCATTTACAAGTCAACCGATTCATTCAATTTGTCACCATTCTTATCTAGTATAAGCAATTGAATCAAGTAATATAAGTATTGTACTTTGAAGTGAATATTGAATTGAATTTTTTGAATTGAATTGAAATATTTTATTTGCCATTTTACAAACATTATTTGAATAACAATTCACAATACAAATGGGAAAGTATTAATTTTAAATTGAAGTGAAAGTTTATCCAGTTTTTAATGATCATTTTTACTGATTATTGGCCGACCTACTATTTGAGGTTAGTAGACACCACGCGTACATGAATTCAAGCTAAGCATTCACTCAACTTGATACTTAGAGGGAAATCATTGGGGAAATGAAATGGATTTTGTACTAACTGGTTAAGTGCATCCTATAGCCTGGTTTTCATTAGTAGAGTTAATGGTTGAGTAACTAGCATACTAACTCTACCGCACTGTTTGCTGTTTTCACTACAATTGAGAATACTGTAGGTAAAGTGTGTTGTCTAGTGAACAGATCTAACCTTAAAATGACTCTACTCTACTAGCTCTACTCTACTTACAGACTCTAGTCTACTAGCTCGAGACTGTTTTCATTAGGATAGTGGTGGTAGAGTAGAGTGAGAAGCTGTGGTGGGGGAAGGCAAGTGGTAGAGTACTATCCCACGGTGCTATCCCACTCTACTCTACCAAAAACAAGTACTCTACCATCACTCTACTCTACTATGAACGTTTTCATTGGGAGAGTTCACAAGATAGTTAGTACTTGCCCAGGGAACTCTACCACTAGCTCTACTAATGAAAACCAGGTTTAAAAGATAAAAAGAAATGACTTATAAATGACATTGTGAGCTCGCTCATGTTGAGTGGAGTGTGGTTTCAAGTAACACGGTTCACCTTAGGGCTTTTCTACCAGGGGGCTGTCATAGACGGAGTGGAAGTATTGTATCTTCCCTATGTTAAAAAGGGGTGTAGGCTGAGTCTCGATCACGCTAGTTTCCGGACGGAGTTTTGGCGCTGTATTTGAATTCAGAGCCTTTAGGTTAAGTTTCATTTTCATAAAGACTTTTAAAAGTTTATGGTATCTTTTGCGGTATAAATCAAAACTGCTGAGAGAATATGGTTAATATTTACGGCAAAATATAACATTTTTGTTAGATTCTTTGTTTTGAACCATTGGTTTGAGTAGAAGTAGGTGTGATTCTCTACTACAGGTTAGAATGGTTATTCACTAATTCACTAATAATGGTTAACTTCTAATATCGTATCAAACGTTTGGATTATTCTTCAATATCATTGATCTAATATCGTTATGCGTGAATCAAGCTTTTGAACCATCCGCTATTCAATCAGAATCATCTGTAATTATTATCAATTTACGATGTTTTCAAATACACCGCTAAAAGTCCGTCCGGAAACTAGCGTCATCCTACTCCCCTTATTTCTCTTACTTCCAGTCCCTAAGATGTCAGGTCCCTGTTTTCTACACATTAAACGACTAAACTTGTGCACCGACCTGTTGCGCTTTCTCGGACTGATCGAGCTGGGCGTTGCGATGCTTGACGGCGTCGTTGAGCAGCTGCCACCGCTGCAGCAGGTCGGCTATCCGCTCATTGAACTCGCCGCTGTCCTCGTGGCCTTCATCCACCAGCTTCTGGCCGTTGTGGCACACCGTGTGAATGCGTGGCTCGTGGTTGTCGATTTCGGTCGCCAGTGACTGCAATCGATACATACAGAAATTAATAATTAAGGAATTGAGCGATTGATTGTTCAGAAATTTACTTACATAACCTAAGAGCTAGTTGCACAAAGGCCTGTTGAGCTTCATCCTTAATTGGTATGTTGACTCTCATGAATAATCGAAGATTAACTTCAAACCATTTATGTGCATTCTGCCCTAAGAGAATTATAGCAGGATCCATCTTATCATAAAACATATGATCGACGAGCATATGATCACAATACTTAACCTACAAATGCTGAATCTCGCAGATTATTGAAAAGGTCTTTTAAAAGGTTATTCTTTGAAAGGTCTTCTTTAAAAAGGTCTTTAAGACTTTCAAGCCTTTTGATTATTGTGTCGAAATGACTGTTTAATTATTACTGGATCAGCTGATTTATGACAAGTTAATTGGATCCTGCTATAAAGTGTGTTACACACAAGTCTATGTGGGAAAGAAGATTTGAAGACTTGATTCAAAATTATATTTTGTTTTGCCAATAAAGCATTGAATTGATTTTTTTCGTATAATCGATAATATTGATAATAATTCTTGCCCATTCTACCAACCAATCTTGCCCACGCTCATTGCCTTGTGGTTATATTGTCTCTTTCCATTGAATCTGTGTTATCTCCTTTTAATTGTAATATCATGCTTACGTTTGTTAGATTAGTTAATATGCGTATGTATTTTCTTTGTTATGAATTGAGAATAAATTTGAATTTTGAATTGAAAACATGTAATGTATTTCGGCTCTAAATTGGTATTGAAAGCTTAATCATTCAGGATTCAGCCCACACAATGAAGTAATTGGTAAAAGACAAATTCTATTCTACTGTGAAGCTACAAAAACTTAATAAATAGTAAGAAAAACTTTCAAAAATTTTGGAATTGAAATTTATTAATAATTAAACAATTGAAATTTCATCATGAAAATTTCCCTATGGTCATCGGCAAGGTCAATGTGTAAAATACACATAAATTATTGGTAAAAACTCCTAAAAAAGAGTAGAATGATTTTTTACTCAATTTAAGCTAACCTAAATATATTTTGAGGAAACATTTTTCATACCTATATATTATCTATCGAAAAATTTCATCTTCAGAAGGCATTCTTTCATACAAGGCTTATTTCACACAGTTGAGGGTTGGCTATATCGTGAGGCAAACCCTCACACAGGACTTCAACAAAATATAGTGTGATTCATTCAATTTGGCGCATGGCGATCAATAATCCAAATAAGTTTAGTATTAGTTTAAATAAGTTTAATAAGTCAAGATAAATTTGACAATAATCCAAAGAATTCTTAAGAAGAACTCTTAAGGACAAGACCTTTTAAATCAAGTCTTTGCAATAATCTGCGAGATTCAGCATTTTTAGTATTGTATCAAAGCTGCGTAACATCAGCAACTGTTTACTGATCGCCAAGCGCCAAATTTAATCAATCACACTATACCTCGTGAACAGTGATGCAATTATCAAGGGATAATTGGTTATGTTGGTGAAGTGGAACAACCCTACTCGGGTCTCCCCACTATTTTAAAAGCCATACGCTAAATAAATAAATAGTGATGCAACGGTTTCACCAAACTGATGATTATGTTGAATATAATATTGTATTTTTTTTATGAAATTGTATAACTATTTTGACTGTGTGTTGAATGAATAGAACAAGTATGTTTACAAGTATTTGTTTGAACAACGAACCTGATTCTTCTTCTTGAGCGTGTGCACGTTGAACAAGCTGTTTCCGTAATCGGTGTTGGTGGCGAGCGGCATCTTCTCGCCAATCCACAGCTTCTCGTCCTCCACGTCACGCCTGAACTGGAACGCCTCCTTCTTCTTCTCCAGAGCGCGTTGGCGCTGCAGCAGCGGCGCCTTCAGCTGCTCGAAGCGCTGCTCCACCTGCGACTTCTTCACCTTGATCTCGTCTATCTTCTCGGGCACCGTCTTCTCCAGGTACTCGGTTTGCGCCTCCAGCTCGGTCACCTGTTTCGCCTTCACTGCCATCTGCGTTTCGATCATCTGCGCACAGAAAAACAACAAAAATCAAATATCGGCTGTGGAATAATCATAGACAACGAAAATCGTACATTGAAAAGCTCACAGACAGAGAAAGTAACATATTGAGAAAACAGTGATTTCATACGAGTAGATTGTTTAGTCACGAGGCTGAAAGGTGAGTGAAGAATTATTATACGAGTATGTAATCACTAATCACTTTCCCAGTCGAGTTACGTACGATATTTTCCATAATAACAGAACATAAGAACAGATAATTTTTATACAAGAAACAATAGATTATTGTTCTACAAACAAAACCACAAGTTCACGAGATCGAACTTCAATGATATCAGCTTAAATTACAGTACAGCTGTTCTCTGTTCAAATTCTCCCATAAGAGTGCGGTAAAGGATTCATTACACTACAGACACTTTTGTACATTACACGCCACTAGACTGTAATCCACAGTCGTAATAAAAAAATGTTTTGAGACGATTTATGGGGAGAAAATTGAAAGAAAGTTTTGATCTAGGGAAATATTTATAAGGTTAATAATTCCCTGAGTCCACACTTGTTCGATTTTTGTATGCCGAACAGCATGCTCTCAAGAGCTTTTGTTGCATGCTAACACAAAATCAACCAAGTGTGGCCATAAAGCCTGGTTTTCATTAGTAGAGTTAGTGGTAGAGTAACTAGCATACTAACTCTACCGTACTAACTCTACTCTACTTACTTGGTACTTAAAAACAAGTACTCTACCATCACTCTACTCGACTATAAACGTTTTCATTGGGAGAGTTCACAAGATAGTTAGTACTCGCCCAGCGAACTCTACTACTAACTCTACTAATGAAAACCAGGCTTAAGGATTGAACCTTGTAGAGCCTAGCACAACATGAACATATTTTCAAACAAAGACGAGCGCTCACCTGCTGTTTCTGCATGAGAATGTTGACAGAGGCAAGATCGTTGCCAGTGTCGGGCGACTCGAACTGTTTCTCCAGGTCGTTCATCCAGGTGTCAATGTCGTCGCAGGTCTGGTGCAGCAGCACCTCGCGGTTGGCGTCGAACAGTCGCTCGCCCTTGTCGCGCGTCACTGTCTCCAAGTTGTCAAACTGCTGCTGCAGTTCGCCCACCTTCGGCCCAATCACCTCCTTCAGTTCGGGCTTCTCTTTCATCAGCTCCTCGCCGCTCTACAACAAAACAGGGTCAACAATTGAAATAAAAAAACGAAACATTTTCAAAACATACTACTATAAAATTGAAATTGTGAATAAACTAGAATCCCAATAAAAAGACAGTCTTGCATAACTATGTTGCATATAATTAACGAATAAACTAAACTGATATTTTTTTTATTACGTCTTGGAGTCTTCAATTATGAAGTATAAGGCTAAGGCCACATTACAAGGAGCTTCGCTTCGTGCTGAGATCCAAGTTACTCGCATAGTGACTGATCCTAGTGAACAAACGCATTGCGTACTATTGCAGATGGCCACACTACGAGCGAAGTGTTAAGGTAGTAGGAGCTTCGTTAAGGATCATTCACTATGCGAGTCACTTGGCTCTTAGCACGAAGCGAAGCTCCTTGTAATGTGGCCTTAGCCTAAGACAAGTCAAGTCAGTAGGCTAAAACAAAGTTATAACACTATTCACTCAGGCCTAATTTATAGGTATTTAAGGAACTCCTCTATGCTATAGTAAGCTCTGTCAACTAAAAATTGTTTCAAATGTTTTTTAAAAATATTTTTACTGTAATAGCTCTTTAGAAGCTGTGGTAGCTTATTATAGCATTTTCTACCAATATAACTGGTTTCTGTCAAATAACTTTAAAATAGTTCAAATAACTTGACCATTGTCCTACGAAACTTACTATTATATAACTAAACATCACGCCTAACATTACACGTCAACATTAAACTGTTGATATAATTAGAATCTTGCTAACATGCATTTTGAATATAACTCAATACTGCTGATACTGTATACCCAATACTGTATACCCTGCTGATACTGTATACCTAAAATCTTCCAAAAATATGTTGCATATATCTATATATGTCAAAAAATGCTGAAAAATATGTCAGCTTCACCTTCAATCGGAAATTGGAATTATTACTTTTCAGTAATCGATTTTTGAAATATTCTTGTTTGCATAACACTATTAGATGTAATTAATATAATTTTAATAACTTCAACAATATTGTTTTTTTAAATAAAATTAAAACAATTATTTCCGGAAAAAAACTATATTTAATTATGAAAATATATTGATTGGAATTTTCTTATATAACTTTAAAATTTGTTTCATTACTTATAATGTGTTGATAATGAAAGCATTTTTCCATCACTTCGCACAATAATTGTTAATATTTACCTAGCGTTGAATAATAGCAGTAATACAAATTGCAGAACTCTTCTAAAAGCATGGAACTAGCTGATAAACCTCATCTTCCTAACTCTTCAATTTCGTTGGAAATTTTCCAATTTTTTCCTACCCGAAATGTGATAAAAACAGTTCAATTATTCAGCTATAGAAGTGTATAGTGTATTGAAGGACTCATCCTGCATCTTTTACAGTACTTTGAAAGACACAAGAGAGGAAAGAACTCAATGTAGCCCTGTCTGTTGGAGCTCCGTTGAGAAGCACACTTCAAAATATTTCTCATCACTTGAACGATACTCCTATAATACTCATGAGAATAATTGTCTTGAATTCACGTATCTCCAACTGACCTGTTGCACTCTGACAAGGCGATCCTTGTTGGAGGCGATTTCGGCCTCGAATGCCTTGTGCCTGGTCCACTTGCTGTGCACTGTCTTGGCGCTGCGGTAGGTCTCATCCTGCGCTGTTATGTTCTTCTCCTGCACCCATTCACCCAGCTCTTCGCAATCCTAACAGAGAAAAGCAAAAACAAAAAATTAGTCCAAACAATCTTCCAATTTGAATGAAATTAACACAAAAATAGAAGAGACTATTCAAAACAGAATCGAATTAGAAACGATCAAATTAAAACTAGTTTCTACTAACTGAAACACAAAGTCAGAATGGAAAGGACTATTAAAGTGTTTGATGAAACACTATTTATTATTTGAAAAGGTTGTGAACAGTATTCAATACTTTAATAAGAATAACAATCTAATAAATTATAGAAATTGATCAAGTGTTTAAATAAAAAACACTGGAATGACTCAAGTGACATCAACTTTCTGCAATGAATGAAGAAAACCTGATGCTGTAATTCAGTGACTGGGTTGGTTAATTATGAACCAGACATAATAATGGTTTTAATGATGTGATAATTTGATAAAAATTATCAACCCAATTTTTCTAGCAAAATATAAACTTCAATCATTTTAAGAAGTACATGTGATCTAGGCCCTTCTAGTGTATGAAAATGGATTTGAAAACCCTGCGTACAGTATAGGTACCCAACATTCTATTATTTATAATTTATTATTTATTAGTTATTAAACAGATCATTCATTAATATTCTACATGACGCATAATCATAAAAATTAAACTACAGAAGAATTATATTTAAATCTGTTATGTTAAGTACATTCATACACGATGAGGTAAAAGAGATAATTTTTTATAAAATACAACCGACTTCCTCTTTCGACTCAACCTATTTGAAAATAATCGTCCAATATTCACCGACCGAAACCAGAATTGATGTTTGAAGAGACTAACTAATTTCATTGAGTGTATGAAGACGCTGATAAAAGAGCATTACGGCAATTTAGAGGCATTCGTTAATGACCAACATTACACCTACCTGTAGGAACTGGTGAAGTTGGAGTTGATCTCTCAGCTTCTCCATGAGCTGGAGAGCTCGTTCGCGGTTGACGTTTCTTCGGTCGTTTATGTTTTCGGCTTTCTTGTTCACTTTGTCAGCTGAAATGATTATAAACATCAATAGAACTTCATCAATGATAAACATTCAATGATGTTATCTAAATCTGTTATTCATGTTTGCACTAGGATCAGATTAGTCATGTTTGGTCATATTTGTTGCTCATAAACACGCACCGATTAGTCATTGCATCGGTGTGTGCTTCATACAATATAATTACTGTGACTAAACGTGACTAATCTCGTATTGTTTGTCTTGAGTAATTTCAATTTACCTTGAACAGAGCTAGAAGTCAAATAGAATAAAGAAATAATCTAAATTAATAGTTGTGATGTGATAGATTGATGGTATACATTCTCCACTAATCAACAATGGATTTACACTTTAGTAATATTTGTATTTTTTATCTTACATTGATAATACTATACAACATGAATAGAATTAAATTCAAAACTCTCGGTAATAAGCATTAGATGACAATAACCCTCATTGATTATAGTTCTTGATAAAAAGCTAGGCCGTTGGGTGGCTACCCGGTTTGGCGATCTGTCATTTTGTCATACAGTATTAACCATTTTTAGTTTCTTACATTATACTACAGGTATTCAGCACAATTTGAGGTTTTATTTCTGAATATTATTAAGGACCCGATAGGGTTTTAATGCGATCGTACTCGTGTCCGTCTGTCTGTATGTCTGAAAGCACGATATCTAACTAATGGAAGATCGTTCACTTTTTAAATTTGGAATATAATACATCATCTTCATAGATCATGTAAGAAGTCTATTGATTTTAAACATTGGGGTTGAATTTTAAAAAAGTTACAATAAAAAAATAGGTAGCCTTCTGTAACCTTAGGCTATTTTATTTAGGTCACAGCTCGTTGGTCTCTTCAATTATTCTCTTTGCGCCTACATAATCAAAGTCCCCTGTAGCCTAGAGGGAGAACACGAGACTGATCTCAACAGAATCGACATAAATCCCAACAGAAGGTCCTGGGTTCGATTTCCACAAGTGACTATTTTTTTTGCAACTGATTTTGATATAATTCAACTAGTAATTCATGTCTGGAACTGGAATTTTATTTTTCAAGTAATAATATTTAGAATTTTTTCCAATAATAATATTTGATATCACCTGTAAAAAGTAGCACTTATTTTCATCTTTGAACACTATCGGGTCCTTGGATACATCGCAGTACTATATCAATATTCAATTCTTGTTTGAAAAGACAAAATTTTATTCATCCAATGATTATTTCAATATTATAATAAAATAACTAATAAAATAATAACTACGTAACTAATCAAATTCGATAATTGATAATATCTGTACTGCAAAAATAATTATACTAACTAAATAACCAATATAGCACGATCCTTTTAACTTGTCAGAAATCAGCTGTTTCGGTAATAATTAAACAGTGATTTTGACACAATAATCAAAAGGCTTAAAAGTCTTAAAGACATTTAGTCTTTAAAAGACCTTTTTAAAGAAGACCTTCCAAAGAATAACTTTTTAAAAGAGCTTTTCAATAATCTGCGAGATTCAGCATTTGTAGGTCAAGTATTGTACTGGTGGCCGAGTAAAACATATGTTTTCTGACAAGTTGAAAGGATCCTGCTATAACTGTACTAAAATAATTGAAATATCTGCTAAATATACTGTACTAAACTTTTTTTTTCAGTACATTCCCTATGTCGATTGAGTCGATTTTGTGTGCGACTAAAGCATTCTGTATACGTAAGCATTGGTAGCATGTTGTGCAGCACACAAGAATCGACCAAGTGTGGACATAGGGATTTATTTATTTATTTATTTATTTATTTATTTATTTATTTATTTTTTAAGGCTTTTAATAGTGAACAGGCAGGGTTGTTCCACTTCACCAACATAACCAGTTATCCGTTGATAGGGAACATGGTGAAAGTTTGTTTCCACTTAGAAAACAGACATCAGCATTTAAAAAAAGTATTTTTTTGATTTTATGAAGTCCGAAAAATATTTAACACATAGGGATTGAGTTGGTCGTACGAACTGTCAAATACAGGTTGATAAGTAATTATTCCATCCCAGGTTATAGGTGGCCTAGCATATAAAATAATCCTCTTCCTGGACATTGATCGCTCACCGGCAAAGTGTTTCTCGTCGTCGAGCCGGCCTGCAAACTGGACGACGGCGTTGATCTTGTCGTCGTTGGCCTCCATGGTGGTGAGGAACGCCTCGTGCCGCTTGATCAGGTTCTCCGCCTGCTCCAGATTGGTGGGCGTCTCGTCCTTGCTCAGCATGTGCTCCTGTTGTGACAGCAGCACTTCGGCTTGGCGTGCATCTCTGTTATCACACAAAACAAAAAACCATTAGTTATTACTAATATAATGCCCGGTTTTCAGACGCTCAATAGACAGTTTATGGATCAAATAGCAAAATTGGATCAATAACCATGTGTTTTCAAATGCAAAAGAAAAGTTATTGATTCAATAAGTTTATTGAACGACTGAAAAACCGGGCACTAGACTGTTAAAAGAAAATATTAACTTGAATTAATAAAATTTGAAATAAATTTGTCAAATGTTATGAAATAGATACATTTCGCTAACTAAACAAAGTAGTATGAATGGAATAATAAATTGTAAAATTAAAGATAGCATAGATGATATACGTTTCAAGAATAATGTAGCTTGATAATTGTTTTTGTTTCAAAAATTTAATAAATTAAGATATAAATATGCATTTAGAACAAAGGTGGTTGTAAATTGCTAATTTAACAGTGCAGGAATAGACACTTTTCTAGGTAACTGAGGGGAAACGTGAAAATGACCTAACTTGTATTCAATAGATCAGGGTCTTATCAATATGCCAACATGTGTTGATTAGTAAGTTTACTCTTGATCCGAATTATTCAATTAACAATATATTTCTTTGGTAATGAATTATTGAATTAAAATATTATAAAATGAACAATCTGGTAATCTATGAAAGAAAACTTCTCTATTCTATTTGTTTTAATGTCTTATAGAACGGATCCTAGGAGACTGTTTCATAACTTTCAGAAGTCCTGTAAAACAGGGAAAATACGGACATGAATAGCATAGCGTACTATGAAACAAAATTGTAAGTCTTGTGAGTAATCGCCTATTTGATGTTTCACAGGAATTCCAAAATTTATGAAACAGAACCCTGCTCTGCAGAAATTTCAGTTAAACATAATTTTCAATCCTACCGTAAACGAAAGTACACTTAAACAGGATTTTCTATCATATAAACAAAAGTACACTTAAATGATAGACGCAACGATCATTTTAAAATGCTTGTTCAAACTCACCTTATTGTTTTACAAATAGCTAATCTGATCGAGTAAACAGCTACAAAACAGATGTTTTGTATCCTAAAAAAATAATCCCTACAAGAAAGTATTCTCCGTAAATTAATTAATTAAAGTAAATTAGTTAATTTAAAAATCCCACCCACCTATTGAACATCTGCAAATTAAGCGACTGCGACAGTAGTTGCTGCCTGTTCTCCCACATCTGGTGCAAGTCTTCCCATCCGTCCCTTAGGGCCTTCAGCCGCTCCCTCAGGAACATGTACTGCGGATCATCCTGGGTGCTGGGCTCGGCGGTGATACGCTGTCCATACTCCATCATCTTGGTGTAGTCGTCGCGGTAGTTGTCAATCTCCTCTCGGATGCTCTGGTGCTGATTCAGCAGTTTCTCAGCGTCGGCGAGCGAGGTCGGAATGTCTTCCGATGCCACGTCCTTCTGGGTCTTGGTCAACCACGCCTGCAACACAAAACAATGCATTAATAAATTGAATGAAAAAATTCATTGAAATAAAGAAATAAAAATTGTATAATGCCATGAAAATAAATAATGTAATACAGTAGTCTCGGTTATCCGACCTAAACTGGTCGTGGCAAGGTCGGATAAGCGAAAAGGTCGGATAACACGGAAATCAGTAAAAACGACGTTGAAAATGTGTTAGAGTAAATTTATTACAACATAAGAATTTTTTTAATGCATTTAGCATACACTAAACTGTAAAAATTCACTTACTGTAAAATACATACAGTAATGACACGTTTTACAGCAGAAAAATAATGTACAATGCAGTGAACAATGAAACTAAACTTAAACTTGGGTAAAAAAGTTCGTTCGAAATACAGATTCTAGAATCATTTAGTCAAGAAATCACAAAATAGTACAAAAGCTTACAAGAGTTTTATTTATTCACCAATGTACAATTAATACTTATTGGATGGTCTAACAGGCTTACGCATGAAACTGTCCCTTTTCCAATTTATGAAAACAGTCCAAATATAGGTTATGTGACATTTTTCTTGAAGATCATCTTTGACGATAGGAAGATCTGTTTTCTTCCTATTCAAAGCAAATTTTCTCAAAATAGTGTACCATCACTTTATTCACAGTCATTTTTCTATTAAATTGTTATGTGTCCTAGATACGTTAAGATAATATGATACTTGCAAACCACTATTTTAATGGAAGTTTTCATAACCACAAATCAATTTAAACATCGAGATACCGGTCTCAGTTATTTATTTAGCGTATGGCAGCATATATACACAACACATTTATGATCACAAAATTCGTAAAAAAAAGAAAACAATAGAAAATTCATAGATGAACGATATCTTAGTCACTTTTGACCTGGAAATAAACAAGCTTCCAGGCTATTTAAGTGGGCTATTGATGCTGGTTTAGCCACCAGGAAATCTTCCTGTGCACCCGTGTACAGTCTCAGTGCACCGGTCTCAGTTTTTACACCATAATCAATTTCTGGTAAACCAGAGTTTACCAGAGATTAACAATAGTGTAACAGCCTCTTCCAGAGATTGATTGATCAGATTGATTGATTGATCACAGATTAATAATGGTGTAATTACCTCAATCTCTGGTAAACCAGAATTTACTAGAGATTAATAATGGTGTAATTATCTCAATCTCTGGTAAACCAGCATTTACTAGAGATTAATAATGGTGTAATTATCTCAATCTCTAGTAAACCAGAATTTACTGAATTTTTTTCTGAGGATGTTAGGCTCTATTGGGTAATGAGGGTGATGATGAGATATGATACTTTTTAGGCAGTCAAGGCTTAACGTCTCCTCAAAGACTGGCCATTTGTCAAAATTTTTCCGTCAACCAGGCTCGAATTATTTTATCTGACTGTATAACTTAGTCTGATGCCTTAGCCGCCTCGGCTACGAACCACTCCACAATTGGTATAATTAAAATTGGTATAACTTGACAACCGAAACAAGTATCCTGATATTTTAATAAATTTGTGGTTATGACAACTTCCATTCTTTTCATTCATCATCTAAGAATTATTTGATTTGCGTTCAATAAATAAAAATGTTATTTTTAAACTCAACTAGCATCACGCACCTGAAAGTGATCCAAATCCCTGAGGAACCGGTGCAGATCACCGGCCTCCTCCAGCTTGCTATCGCGTTCCTTCAGCATCTGCGTCAACTCGTCCCAGATGGCCTGTATTTGGGTGATGCGTTCGCGGATGGCAGCCGCCTCCTCGGGATGCTCGCCACCAATCGCGTCCGCCTCCGCCTCCAGCGAGTCCAGTTTCGCCTGAATGGCGGCCAGATCGCGCTCCATGCCCGACAGACGACGTTGCAGGGTCATGATGCCCGTCAGGTCCATTTCCAAACTGCCAAACGAAAACGGAATCGATTATAGGAATGTATCACAATCGAAAACAATATTATTAAGATGTTACCGTCTCACAAAAATATCAAGAAATGTTACGGGTACCACAATCGAAAATAAGAATCAATTACCATATAATACATCACAATACATTATAATTATGAAAATACATCACAATCTATAGGTAGAGTTCTGAAAGCGGTTTCATTCAATTTCCAACACATTTTACATGAAACTACCTGATTAAAGAACTCATTTACGCCCTAAACTCTAAACCTTCATTTAAAAAACGATCGTTAAAAATTGAGTGAAGTTTTAGTCTTGTTTGTTCCACAAAAGAATTGAATTCAAAAGAAAACTATTACTTTATATTCACTTTGAATACACCATTTCTTTACTTAACTATCGAAGTTAGAGTTCTCTCCTTCGATTTCTCAACTCATTTTAAATGAAATTCATCTGACTAACGTACTCAATTAACGCTCTAAAATATTCAGTGTAAGTTAATTTCACTTACGGAGATGAATTGTATCTTAAATTTTTGCTCCTTTATAACTCGGTAACAAATCATTTTAGGACACATATTTATGTATATCCCCTTGTTTCATTATTTTGGTTTACGAAATCAGCCTGAAACGTTTTGCATATTACTCCTGAAACACTCTACTGTGTGTTTAGATATGTAATCAACCTGTATTGTTACCCAATATGTAATCAATCTGCCTTAGATATGTAATCAACTTCTAAGGAATAAGCCTGTGAACTTTGACAGATTGATCCTGAAACACTCTATATAACTTATGCAATCAACTTCTAAGGAAGGAATCAGTCTGTGAAGTTTATCAGATTCATTCTGAAACGCCCTGTATATCAAATCAAATCATTTATTTGCCATAAAAAAATTGAAATAACAAAATAGAAATAAAATGAAATTCATAACTTCATAATAAATCAATAATAATGAAATAGAATAAAATAAAATAATAGACATAAAGTAAAGAATAAAACATACAACAATATGAATAAATTTATAATTCGTATGTAAAATTAAATTCAAATTTATGTGTACGTATATTCCTTGAAAAAATAATAATTACTGTCATATAATGGCATCACCAGCAAAAAAACAAACCCCGCAGGGGGACAGTATAGGCAGCGTACTGTCCGGGGCTTGGCGATCCCCCGGGTTCCTGAGCAAGTGGGTTTTAGGAGTGTGTGGTACCCCAACACCTTAAGCGCTTGATGCTTACATCCTCAGATCAGTCAAGCCAAAACCACCCTCACTATGCCTGCGAATTCCATAGCGGACTGGGTTTTCCCTTGGCAAGAACATCTGCCTTTTCCCTCCACATACTCCCCTCTTTTCTTTTTCTACATATCCATGTAATTTATCCACGTTATTTTACCATTTTTTGTTTTTCCCCAACCTTGAGCTGCCACTCCTCTTCCTCTTCTCTTCGTCCTCTTACCTTAAAAATCGCCACTTGACGGGGTGTTGGTATCAGTTTTCAAGATGGCAATGATGCACATTTATGATAATAAAGAGAGCTTTATTTTATCCACTGCAAAGAGTTACTACGTGGCGAGACAATGTCAAAACCACATTTGAGGCGACTGGACCCTCACAAAGGGCTACCCAGTCGTAGGGGAAAAAACCGTTCTTTGAACAAAAATTGTTCTTTTCAGAACAAAAAAAGTGTAAATAATATAATCAATTTTAAAGATAACTTGCAAATCCTTCAACTGAATGTTGAAGGTTTCACTAGGGCTAAATCTGACATAATAGGTAAATTATCTAAGGATCATAACATCAACGTGATTGCTCTTCAGGAAACTCATGTCACTCAAGAGAATGCCAGAGTGTTGTCTATTCCGGGGTACACACTTGTCAGTTTTGTTCCACATCCTAAACATGGGCTAGCAACTTTCATTGACTCCAAATTCAAACACTTAGTGACAGAGATAGTCATCAAGGAATCCTACATTGGTTTTAGTTAACAAACTCCAAATAGTCAATGTGTATAAACCACCCTCATCTAGATGGGAGCAGGACTCACTCCCAAATGTAACACATCCAGCAGCATGTGTGGGCGATTTCAACTCACGGCATACTGACTGGGGATATAGCACATGCAATTCTGATGGTGAGCAATTGGCAAGATGGGCAGCTTTGAAAGATCTTGCTCTTGTCTATGATGCTAAACAGGGAGGAAGCTTCCTATCTGCTAGATGGGAAAGATCAACCAACCCAGATCTTTGCTTTGTGACAAGAGATGCAGACAATATCCCATTACCAACAAGCCAGCTCTACCTCAAGCGCTTTCCTCGGTCACAACATAGGCCTATAATAACAAGAATTGGTCTATCAATACCAGTTGTAAAGAGCCTCCCCATTCCACGATGGAACTTGAAAAAAGCTGATTGGGAGAAGTACCAAAATCATGTGGAAACATATATCAATCAGATTCCTCCCAATGTATTGAGCTACAAACGATTTGTAGGGCTAGTTCGGAGTGCAGCAAAAAGAGCTATCCCCAGAGGATTCCGATCTCAATACATTCCAGGTTGGAGCTCAGACTGTGAAAATTTGTGGAATGAATACTGTAATACAGACAATGACACACGAGCTCGAGAGCTCTCAGAGGAACTTTTAAAAGGACTCAATGATGAAAGGAGAGCTAGATGGGTAAAAGCCATGGAAGAGCTTGATTTTACACACTCCAGTAGGAAGAGTTGGTCGCTACTGAGAAGACTAGGAGCAGCTGAAAATCTCCCCTCCCATCCAGGCTCAGTAAGCCCAGAGGCAGTGGCGGCAACATTGCTCAAAACATCACAGGTGAAGGTTAACTCAAAGCATAAACGCCAGGTTAAACGTGAACTGCACCGAACAATCCAGGAATGCCCTCAAACCTGCCAGTCATCTACCGCAGTTTCAGCTGAAGAAATAGACAATGCAATGAGGATGGTCAAGAATGGTAAAGCTGCTGGGCATGACGAAGTTCTCCCAGAATTCCTAACACACTTGGGCCCAAAAGCTCGGCAGTGGCTTTCCAGATTGTTTTCAGATGTCCTCAAGGAGTGAAAAATTCGAGTTGAATGGATGGAAGCAAAGGTCATTGCAGTATTGAAACCTGGTAAATATGCATCAGATGTGAAAAGTTACCGCCCTATTTCCCTGTTGAGTTGCACCTATAAACTATTTGAGCGTACCTTGCTGGCTAGACTAGAGCCCTTGATTGAACCAGTGATCCCAAATGAGCAGGCTGGTTTCAGAAAGGGAAGAAGCTGTGTGGAACAAGTTTTGAGTCTGACCACATATATTGAGTCTGGCTTTCAAACAAAGAAGAAGACAGGTGCTATATTCTTAGATTTAACATCAGCATATGATACAGTCTGGATTCAAGGACTTCTACTGAAGATAGCCAGAACTGTAAAAGAGTAGGCAAATTGTGAATCTACTGCGTGACATGCTCTTGAATAGGGAACTCTATGTTGTTTTGAATGGCAGGAAGAGCCGGTACAAAACTCTTCAGAATGGCCTCCCTCAGGGCTCAGTGCTGGCTCCGGTTCTTTTCAGCTTGTATACAGCTGATATGCCTAGCACACAAAGTAAAAATTCATGTATGCTGATGACTTGTAATCACTGCACAAGCTTCCAACTTTGGTGAACTTGAAGAAATATTGAACCCAGACCTGTCCAAAATAAATGCCTACTTGGATAAGTGGTGCCTGAAAGCTAACCCCAACAAGACGGTGTGTAGTACTTTTCACTTGACAAATGCACAAGCTAACAGGTCAATGAATGTATTCCTTGGAGTAACAAAATTGAAAAATGAAGAAGTTTCAAAATATCTGGGCGTGAAACTGGACCTCAGCCTCACATACCGAAAGCACCTTGAGATGGTGAGAGGTAAGATACAAACTCATAATAATTTGATCAGTAAACTTGCAAGTACTACCTGGGGATCAGGAGCGGGTGTCCTGCGGCAATCTGCTCTAGCATTAGTCTACAGTGTTGCAGAATACTGTGCACCTGTCTGGCATGAGAGCAGCCATACTAAACTAATTGATGTTGAGTTAAATAAGACTATGCGTAAAATTTCTGGCTCATTGCAGGCCACACCTCTGCATTGGCTGCCTATACTCTCACACATAGAACCACCAGATCTCCGTCGCACAAAATCCAACAGTAGATTATGGGATCAGATAGAGAGAAACCAGTCTCTCCCCATACATCAACTTCTTGGTGATCAACCAGCTTTGAGACTGAAATCCCGTAAACCACCATGGCTGAGCTGCAGATTGAATAATCAGCAAGCCTTGACTGCATGGCAAGAACGATGCCATCTGTTGGGAGGTGAGAATAGAGATGGGATCAATGTATCTGCCCTTCCGACGGGGTTCTCTCTGCCTAGAAAGACATGGGTGCGTCTCAACAGAATAAGGACTGGCTGCAGTAGGGTAAAAGCGACAATGCATAAATGGGGTCTTGCGGAGTCAGCAGATTGTGACTGCGGTGAAATGCAAACCCTCCACCATATCACTGATGAGTGCCCAATATATAGTTTTCCAACTGGGGCTGCTGGCCTCCTCACTCTTAGTCCAGATGCTCTCCAGTGGCTGAGTGATCTAGAAGTACCGATCTAAAAGTGCAAATTTTATATATTTATTTGTTCTACATGTAGCCTTATTATTTCTATATATAAATTTTTTTATTTTTATTTTTGACAAAGCTATCCAACTGGCAAGCATCGAATTTTTTTAATGTTTCACACAAAGGACCACTCTTTCTCTAGAGTATAGTGTTATGTTTTTTCCCCTCTAGCCATACGAATATATATATATACCAGCAAAAAGAAAACTTTGCCCGCTGGTGATCGTTGCAAAAAAAGTTACATTATTTTAGATATGTAATCAACCTGTATTGATACCCAATATGTAATCAATCTGCCTTAGGTATGTAATCAACTTCTAAGGAATAACCCTGTGAACTTTGACAGATTGATTCTGAAACACTATATAACTTATGCATAGAAACACATCCCTGACCTTAAAACCATAAAAATCACCAACACTTACCTATCAGTTGACTGCAATATACGCTTCTTATCCATACAATCAAATCAACTTCCAAGTCTAGTATGATGATCCCTTAGACCTTTTTTCTAATTTCCAATCCTTCTACATCCTTTACGAAACACATCCCTGACCTTAAAACCATACAAATCACCAACACTTACCTGTCAGTAGACTGCAGTATACGTTTCTTATCCTCGATCCAGGACACGGTTTCGCGACACTCGATGTGGAAGGTCTGCACTCCGTGCGCCGAATTGAGTTCCTCTCGTTTGGCTTCGGCCTTCTCGCGCAGCTCGGCCCACTCGTGGTTGAGCTTGTTCTGTCGGCCGACAATGTCCTCCGAGTTGGGATGCTCGACGTGCAACAGCTGGCGGGCCAGCTGATTGACAACGGCCACTTTGGACGCGTTCGCATTCATCTCCTTGTCGAAGCCGTCGTAGCGGTGCTTCATTATCTCAACGTCCTCAATGTCCTACGGAAACAAATCTCCATCAGTTTCATATAACAACAACAAGTGAGCATCAATCAATCAATCAATCGTTCATTTCTCAAAAAAAAAAAACATATACAAAATTGTAAAAAAAACAAATATACAGAATGAATAATTATAAACTTCACAAACTGCAGCAAAAGAATTGTATATACATGAAAAATATTATGAATTATTACAATACTTATGTAGGCTGTATTATAATAACAATGAATTATAAGTACATAGAATACTTAAAATTACAGACACACAATAGCATTGAATCCTCAAAAACTATTTACAAAATAGAGTGCAACTGGCTTATGCTCAGAACGGTTCCAACTCTCATTTACACCAAGGCCGGTATTTCATTAATAGAATTAGTATTAGGACAGACAACAGAAGAATACCTAGAAGATATACAACACAATACAATCAAAATCAAATCAAATACTTTTATTTAGATCTTCACAGGACAATTACAGAATAAACATTCAAAATATTGTCAAATCTATTTACCTGCAAGGAAACATCCTGTGCGCAGGTAAGAGTTGCTAATATTATACTTGAATAAAAACCTTAATGAACTGTCAAGGAAAAAATAATTAAGAGATTTTAAATGAATACAAAGGAGAAGAAAGAGAGTGAGAGTATCAGAAGGTGAAAATGAAAAAGAAAGAGAAGACGAAACAGAAGAGGAGAGATGGCAAACATACTATTAAATTAGGACATGAATCATTCGAAAAGTTTCTCCTCAATTCTACTGGAATACAACATAGGTAATACATAATACAACAGAAGATATACCTAGTCTGTGTTATTAGAGTTCACTGAGCAAGTGTCAACTATCGTTTTTTGTCAACTATAGTGTCAACTCTCCCTATGAAAACGTAAATGGTACACGTTAGTACCATGGTGAAGTTAATCAACTATTTTTTAGTATGGCAGCTAGTCTACCATATTCTACTAATAAAAGCACGGTTTAACAACCCAAGGGCCGGGTTTATGAGCGCTCCTTTATCAAATGAATTGCTCACTCGAATAAATGTCAGTTTCTAATCTCAAATCTCAACCATAAACAATCGATAATAATGATTACTCAGAACTGGATTGTTGTAAATATTTGTTTATACATTATAATGTTTGTAAAACTAATAATCATTAAAAAATTTAAAGAAATCTCTTCCAAATTGTACGTTAATCTATGTTTCAATGCAATAAAAATCCAATAAGGCCGCCTTACTTTTTAGCTCTGTTCGTAGTCTACTCAAGTGAGGAAGTTCATAAATACAACCTTAAATCCAGGTTTAATCATAGCATTCTAATTATTCAATAAGTATTAGATATCTAATTCCCACTTCAAAAACAAACACCTTAATGCTATGAGATGACATGTCACCTTACGGCGGTGGAATAGGATTGCACGAAGTCGGCTCTGAATCTTATTACATTAGATTAGATAGATAGGTAGATTTTAGTTGGCCTTAAAACGGCGTCAAACAATCCACAGTGCTTACAAAACAGAAAGACACTGATTATTAATAACTTAATTCATCCATTTAGAAATCTCAGTTCCTGAACGTTTCAAAATACTCAAAATAATCCTTTATACGATAAAAATACTCATCAAAAGTTTTCAATTTTTGCTCAAACTTACTATTCCTTATTGTCTAATATCAACCTAATTGGTAGTACTTAATATCTCTCGAGTCTCTAATTAGTGTTTTCTTCAAACATAGAGATTCTATGGTACTCAAATGTATGGCCAATAAATTGTATGGATAATTGGATTGAAACGAAAATAAACTTAACATTGATTGACTATGTAATTCATTATAATGCATATGATGTACAGCCCATAACATGTATGAATTAATTGGATTCAAACTACAATTAAACCTAACGTTCATTGACGATCTAACTGTAATAAGAAACTGTATAAAAAATTTATTGAGAATAATAGGCCTAACAATAAATAAGAGACTGACAAAACCTACCTTGACTGGCACCATGGTCTGCAGCATACGGTCCTTCTCTCCGATCCATTGTTCGACTCCGTCAGCCTCGCTGAACAGCTTGTAGAGCGAGAGCGCGTCCAACAGCTGTTGCTTTCTCAGCTTGGCCAGCTCCATCAGCTCCTTGTAGCGTTTGTCGATTGACGCCAATCGCTCGACCACTTCGGGAGCCTGTGTTACACAGAAATAACATTATTTGTAACTTTCTTATACCAGAATAACTTGGAAGCTACTTGTAATTTGAATGGATGAATTTTTCACTCGATAATATAAAAAAGCTTCTAATTTTCTTCAATGGTTCTATGGTATATGTACTTTGAAGGTACTGAAGAAGTACTGACAAGCTAATGAAGGTTTACATTTGCAAATATTTATTTAGTGGCGCTACTAAATAAATATTTATATTTATTATTGAATATATATAACGGCCATGGTAAACCATAACGACAAAAAACGTTATGGTTTACAAAAATCTAATTTCTGCAGAAATTTCTAAGCAAGTTTACTGAAGTGCATACATGCTTAAACTTGCATGCCAGCATCTTTTGAACTTTTTTAACGCAGGCAGGACACAACGGCTTTACTCGGAACCGTTACAAACACAACGTGTAACAATATTATAAGTAGCAGTTTCTAACTCCACAACATCTAACAGCAGTTCTTGGTAAAATCTCCACTCTGTGATAATTCAGTCTCTGTAACGGCAGGCAGGCCTTGCATTTTATTCACGCTAGTAAACCACGAATTTACTCAGAACCATTACAAACTTCACGTGTTACAGTTATAATTTAGTACTTTACATCCTTGATGACCCCTGAATGCCGAGACAGTCCCCCACTACTTTCCGAGCTAGCAAATCACAAACCTGCAGCGTTGCCAAAGATACTAACGTACATTTCCATGTTAGTGATCCAAGTTAACACCCCCAATCGTGATAGCAGACTGATAGTTCGGTCTAATACGCATGCGTTCCCAGATTATTACAAATATGACAACATTGCCAGGCATCATATTTGTAATAATCTGTGCACGCATGCGTATTAGACGGAAATATCAGTCTACTATCACGACTGGGGGGGTTAACTTGAATCACTATCACAAATGTACGTTAGTATCATTAACAACGCTGATTATTTTTATAAAATCTATAATTATATTATATGACGTTGACCATGCATTGTAATATGTTACATGTCAATAAATGAATTTCTATTTCTATTTCATTCCAATTGGATTACACACCGAGGTGATCAGGGGTCTTCACGGATGAAAAGCACTACAGTAGCAGTTACAAACTCCACTTGTAACAGTTACTACTATCAGTTACCTGTCTGTCCTGTTCTCCGAGCTCGCTGGCCTGCTGATGTAGAGCCTCAATGGTGGCCGCATAGTTCTTCACCTCGTCCGTAGCGTCCTTGTGCTTCTTGAGCAGCGACTGCACATTCGCCTCATCCCTTCCGACGTCTTCCGACGACACCAGACGCAGTGTGTCCAGCATCCAGATGTCGACATCGTCCGCATCGGCAAAGAACTGAAAATAAATAAATACAGTCAATTTAATTCAATAAATAAATAAGTAAATAAATAAATAAATAAATAAATAAATAAATAAATAAATAAATAAATAAATAAATAAATAAATAAATAAATAAATAAATAAATAAATAAATAAATAAATAAATAAATAAATAAATAAATAAATAAATAAATAAATAAATAAACAAATAAATAAATAAATAAATAAATAAATAGATAAATGAGTCTCCTGTAGGGCAATAAAATCAAAGTTTATTCATCGAAAATCATTTACAACACAAAGTGAGAATCTATAACATGAAATACAAGTAGAACTAAAAAATTTTATGCTTTGAATCATTTAATGAACAAATACACACCCCTTTGTCGAGAATATAAGCCGGAGAAAGCCGAAGGGGGTTTCCGAATACACATCTAGTACCCTACAGCTTTCACTTGACTGAGAATCAAGGGATGGGTTCGATTACAGCTAACAAAAAATATTTTTGTGTATTATAGTCCGTGCAAACCTTAGTTTGCAGTATTACGTTTATGGGGCGCAGTGTTGCCGGATTGCACAGTAGCCACTATCTATATTATATACTCACTATTGTACAATCTAACTCATGACCTAATGACCTTTTAAAAATTATTCATAGTATAATAGTTGAAACATATAAATAGGTAATTAGTGTGCTAATTTTTTCTCATTCATGTAGTTTTGATAGAATAAGAAATGTAAACAAAACAAGAGAGAGATCAGAAAAGAGAGCGAACAGCTGTGAGTGAGGAGTAATGAATAAAATAATAAGCAAAACATGGCAACAGCGCTTCCATATCCCCATAACAAATAGCATTGCCATTTAAACGCTTACTGCAAACTAAGGTTTGCACGGACTATAGATTATCCTTCACTTATAAAACATTTTTTTAGAATGGCGCCTGGCAAATTATTTTTTATTCAACGTCTACTCTATATTGTTTTTACTTATACTTTTTGGCAATAAAATATTGATTGATTCTTGTTTATTGATTGTTAGAATTGATGTTATTCTCACTTGTATTGAATCCCATACATGAATTTAATACTCAATTGCAATAGAGTGCCCCACGTTGGCATCAATGCCAGCAGGGTATATGTTTATGCCGCAATTTGCTTATTTTTTTCACGAACCTCAGATATCAGGACTTGGAAGAACAGATACGATTAATATTTTTGATAATGTACTATTCATGATTGTTAACAATACAAATATTTTCAATATTTTTTTTTTTTTTTTTTTTTTAAATTGGGGTTGGCTTTTTAACCCTTGTTCACCGCGACCGCTATTCGATCTTTTGTGGCATCCTCTTTGGTTATGCCATGTTCCATAATCCACGGCCAGGCAAAATTTACTCAAGGCCTTGAAGTCCAGTTCTCTTGCCTCCTCTGGTAGGAGGTTGCCTTTCAAGAAATCTCCTCCTCATTTGCAGAGAGTTGGACATTCCAGCAAATGTCCTGCTGATTCTGTTTCTTCTATGCAGAATCTGCATTCATCATCCTGACATAGCCCCTTCTTCCGTAACATATCCATGAATGCGCCGTGTCCTGTCAGGCTTTTGCCTCAGCTTCTTTTCAGGCTTATTACATTGCAGGAAGCCTTTGTTGAGGGTTTAATCAACATTTTTGATTGTCGTAGTCCTTCTGTCCTATTCCAAATCAATTCTTCTTTTCCTCCCATTCTCGGACTTTAGCTTTACAATAGCTAAAAGGAACCCCACAACCTGGTTCCGGTCCTATAAATGGAGAATCTGCACCATTTTTTGCAAGGCGATCAGCTATTTCATTTCCATAGATACCCTTGTGCCCCGGTACCCACATCAGGCTAACAGTTGATGACAGCCAGTTCCCTTAGGAATTTTGACACTGTGTTACCAGCTTTGAACTGCTGGAACAGGCCTGTATCGCCTTTAGGCTGCCTGGCTGTCTCAAAATAGAGATCTTTGCCCTTCTCAGTCCTCTCTCAATGAGTTGATGAAGGCACATCTCTATGGCCATTACCTCGCCTGAAAGACAGTTGCCGTTTTTCCAGGTCCCTATAGAATTTAGTTCCTGGCCCATATATTTCCAACTCCTGTCCTTCCTTCCCTGTGATCCATCAGTGTACCACTTCAGGGCGTTTGATTCAAGAATACTCTCTTCCACCCCTCGTCACTCTCCAGGATTGTGACTTTGTAGGGTGATCCATTAAAATATTCCCTGTTTTTAAAGTCCGGAACAGCTAACAGCCATAGCTAATTCAGGAAACTCCTTTAATATTGTCAAACGACCTTTCTCCATGGAGTTGTTGATATTTCTGTTACTGGTCATTTTGGGGCAAGTGCTGCCCTTTTCTTGACCTCCTGCTTAGAGGCAACATTCCAAATATTGCATCTAGCGCAGCTGCTGGGCAGGAGCCTGTGGCTACTAATGCCAGACCTGCCAACCTCTGCAATTTTTGGAGTTTAGTTGCAGTAGTCTTCTGTTCCACCTTCGCCACAAACCAGTGCAGCATAAGTGACCATAGGCAGTATTACAGTCTGGCAAACCCAGAACTGCATGCTGGTCTCAGCCTCATTTCTTACCACACACAGCCTCCTACAGGCCCCCATAGCCTTTGTGGCCTTAGTAAGAGTCCTCTCAATATGTCTATTCCACAGAAGTTTTTGGTCAAGGACTATCCCTAAATATTTCACTTCTGGAAAACGAATTGTTCCTCCCAGAGTTGGAGCTGTTAAGTTCAGCTATTTTCCTGGTGAATGGAACAATTACTGTCTTTTCATGATTGATCTGCAGATCCTCCTTTTCACACCACCTTCCTATGAAGGAGAGGGCCCTTTGTTCAATAAGGTTACCTAAGGTAAGGGAATTTTCTAAGGTGATCTACATTTTCAATAAAGTAATATTTACCTTAAGGTAAACCACTAAGGTGATTTTGTGAACCCAAGTGACTTTTAAGCATGTGAACCTATTCCTCCATTGGGAGCCTGTCTAATCGTTAGTAAGGCTAGTCAGTCACTCCCCATATTTGGAGGCATATTAAATTTTTGCATTGCACTATAATAGCTGCTTAACACAATGTTATCCAGCAGTGCTTTGTTCCCATCAGTGGGTTGCGAAGACTAGCTTATGGTTGAGATGGCAATGTGCTAACCACACGTTACATCTTTCCTGGTTAATGATCATTCACCTCTGCTGATTCAGTCAAGTGGATGTGAAACTGGCAACCAGCTGGTAGGCCTAAGCCCACATAGGGCTGTTGAGCCATTGACAAACAGACAAACAAACAGTGACTTTTAAGCATGTGGAATATATCAAGAGTTTATAGATAATATATCTTTTGAAGAGTATAACGTAACTAAAATTGAAGTAATTGAAGTGGTAAGGACAGAACTTATTTGTATACTTTATGCTGTAAATTTTCATTTTGAAGTGGCTCACCTGATGGAAGTCAACGGCCTCCTCGAGCCGCTTGCGCCGGGTGGCGGCCGTGTCCTGCAGATGGCCCCACATGGCCAGCGTGTCCTGCAGTCGCTCCTCGATGCGGTCGGCGCCAAAGTGCTGCTGCTGCACCAGCTCCTCGCCCACCGCCACCACCGACATCAGTTGCGGCTTGTGGCTGGCTATCTCGCTTTCCAACGCCTAAAGGGGGAGGAAAAAAACATATTCATAATTTTTTTATTTACTAGCATCCTTCGACCGCCTTTAAAAGGGGCATATGGATTTGTCAATAATTATTCATGTTATCATATTCTACTCAGTTATACTCTACGTCATATTACATTACATTCAACAAATATTATCAACAACGTGTTAAAGCATAGTAATCCTGACTTGTATACTATCATTTTTCATTTTCTCACGTTCTTTTACTGTTACTTTCTCAACTTGAAAGAAATAAACACTTCAAATTGAAAAATTAATCACGTGTTTTGCGCGACAATTGTTTCGTGCTGGTATAGCACATTTTCAAGCAGAACAGGAACAGTATTAAGGCCAGGGGGCTGTCATTGAAGGAGTGGAAGTATCGTATCTTCCCTATGTTAAAAATGGAGAAGTCTGTGTCATGGCCTTCTTGAGTTTTGTCTAAAGATGGCCATGCTGTGTCTCGATCTCATTGGCTGTGTGGCGCGATCTCATTGGCCGAATACACTCTGAACCAATGTCGGCCATTATTATGGACCTACTTTTGGCGGTGTATTTGAATTCAGAGCCATCATGTTAAATTTAATTTTCATGGAGTTTTGAAAGTTTATGGTATCTTTTGCGGTATAAATCAAAACCGTTGAGAGAATATAGTTAATATTTACGGCAAAATACAACATTTTTGTCGGATTTTGAGTTTTTTAGGCTGGTTTGGGTAGAAGTTATGTACTTAGATGTTTTCAAATACATCGCCAAAATTAGGTCCATAATAATGGCCGACATCCTAATCCCCTTATTTCTCTTACTTCCTCTCCCTTAGATGTCAGCTCCCTGATTAAGGCATCTTCTTCATCATATGAGGCTGTCAATTTATATTAAATTAACACTTGAATATTGCGGAGCTTCTCCATAGTCTTGTGTTGAAGATGATGCCATGAGCATCGAAACTTGAGTTTGTTTTTAAAATACATTAATGTGGAATAGACAAAATTGTTTTTCATTCTTACCTACTATATTTATATTTTTCTATATGTATATACTGTATCAATGTCAAACCAAAAATAGACAACCGACATACTGTACAAAGGGTATTTACAGATGAAGAACGAAAGAGAAGATCAGAACGAATGAAGAAGTAATTAAGGAATACCAGGAAATGATTGATTCAAGTGGTCCAATGAGGCCGTAAAAGCAAAGTAATAATACTGTATTAATATTCTGTTTTAGGCAATGAATGGATGTAGTTGAATGTTCTTTTCACTCACCTTGTGCTTGCTGAGTAGTAGATTGATGGTAGTCAGATCGTGTCCGATGTCTCCGGTGCTGACAATGTGCTCCTTTTCCTTTATCCAGTTCTCCTCATCGGCCATGTCCCAGTAGAACTGCCACAGGCGGCGCGACTCCTCCAGCCGTGCTCGGCGCTCCACGGCCAACTTCACCAGCTCAGCATAGGCGTCCTCAAGCTGTTGCACGCGTTCCACTATCACCGTCGGCTCGCATGGACGGAAGCCTTCTGTTGTCTCCTGAAATACAACAAACAAACACGTCAAACATAACGTGCCAGAAATAAGAATAAATCATCTTTTTGTGTAGTAGAGGAGGTAATATTGTGGTAGGTATCCATATTGAATAAAACTACTGGAAGTTGCCACAACCACAATTTTTTAAAATAACGAGATACCAGTTTCGAGTGTTACACCATTATCAATCTCAGGTAAACTTGACTCACCAAAGATTGTGCAAAGAAAGTGCAGTAGTGAAGGTAATATTGTGTTGGGTATCCATATTGCATAAAACTACTGGAAGTTGCCACAACCACAAATTTATTCAAATAACGAGATACCAGTTTCAAGTGTTACACCATTATCAATCTCAGGTAACTTGACTCACCAAAGATTGATAATGGTGTAACAACCAAAACCGGTATCTAGTTATTTTAATAGATTTGTGGCTATGTCAATTCCCAATCTTTTTATTCAAAATGAATAATCGATTGAACACTGAAATGTATCAGGTTACCCAGTGTACAAGGATACAGTGTATCCGGGAATTTTCCCAACGCAATTTTTGATGATAAAAAACTTGGCATTTGTGGGAGTAGTTTATCTATCTTCTGTTGTTATAAGTGATGAAATACCTTTAGAAAAATATTTTTTCTGAGAGTGATGCCCACATGAGCTCTAGGCTTGTGCGTGGGTAATGAGAGGGGTGATGAACAGTTCATTGATTTGCTAAATACAGCAATAATTCATTGATTATATTTTCATAATATTGAATCTTGAATCGAAATTAATCTATGAAAAATTCCCTAATTCGTAGATTTGTATTAATTACATAAGAGTACAAAAAATTTGTACCTAAACTGCCAAAATAAGATATATTAATCTCAGTAAATGTATACATACAAACATACATTTAAATAGAAACATTTTTCATTATTTTGTCGAGTAAAACAAGTCCACGAAATATATGAAACACTGTGACAAACCTTCTTCATTTTGTCGTACCACGGAAGCAATGCATTGATTACTTTTGATTTTAGTATGTAATTAGTACGCTATTTTAAACTGTAACTATAGCTCTACTTTATCTCTTAGTAATATTAAAATTATGAAGAAATTATGACTAACGCACATTATGAACGAGATTTGAACCACCCCTGTGAACGTAATGTAACATCCCATAAGCCTGGTTTTCATTAGTAGAGTTAGTGGTAGAGTTCCCGAGTTCCCTGGGCAAGAACTAACTATCTTGTGAACTCTCCCAATGAAAACGTTCATAGTAGAGTAGAGTCATGGTAGAGTACTTGTTTTTAGTAGAGTAGAGTGGGATAGCACCGTGGGATAGTACTCTACCACTTCCTTTCTCACTTACTCTACCACCACTATCCTAATGAAAACAGTCTCGAGCTAATAGAGTAGAGTCAGAGTAGAGTAGAGACATTTTTAGATCTAGATCTGAGACAACACACTTTACCTACTATTCTCAATTGTAGTGAAAACAGTTACTCGACCAAGTAAGTAGAGTAGAGTTAGCTTGGTAGAGTTAGTATGCTAGTTACTCGACCACTAACTCTACTAATGAAAACCAGGCTATACTCCCACCGCGCCAGTGTGAACGCCTCCCTGCACTCACCTGATCCAAGAACCGCTGCGACTGATGTACAACCGCTTTCACGCGTTCGCCTAGCACGTTGATATCAGCCTCGACCAGTTTATGTTTCTGCAATAGGTCTTCAACTCCCATGAGGTGTTTGCCATAGTCGTCGGATAGCAGACGCATCTTGAGTTCTTCCATGGAGTCGAGGATGTAGAGCATCTCCTGGAAGTTCTGCTGCAGCTGCAGTGACAGCTCAAGGCGCAGGCGACGTGCGCGCAACAGCTCCAGCAAATAGTTCCATAGACGGAGCACGTTGTCTTTCCTGCAGAACAAACATGGTGAGAAATGTAGGTTAACAACACAAATATCTACTTTTCAAGTTTATCTTATGCTAGTGTCTGCCAATTTGCTCTTTGTTAAAAATTTTTTGTTTTGATTTATAATATCCTTTGATTATGAGTTAGAATTAATGTTTTATAAACACACATATTGTACTTAGTTTTTTTTATGTTTTAATTCTAGGTTACAGATATTGCTGTTTGTATGTACTTTTGATTTTGGCAATAAATACTTTCATACTTTCTTATTCACTTCACTACCAACAAGCAGTGTATACATAGTGTACACATAGCAGTATGTATGTATGTATGTGGATAGAGAAATCGTAGGGTAAATTTGAACTATCAATTGGACTTTAAATACATTCATGCCCGGTTTTCAGTCGTTCAATAAACTATTGAATCAATAACTTTTTTTGCATTTGAAAACACATGGTTATTGATTCAATAGTGCTATTGGATCCATAAACTGGCTATTGAGCGACTGAAAAACCGGGCATTAGACTATCAATTGATTAATATTTTCTAAAAAAATGTTTTTGTTTTATTATTGACTGAATTAAAACATGATAAGATTATCTTTTGCCTGTGCCATATTGTAACAATATTTGATGGTTTAAATTTATTCTCAAGGTAATTATTATTATTATTTTTTTTTTGTATATCTAATTTGTAACAATTTTACTTTGTATTGTTAACCAATATTATTGTTGTATAATTTACTTTTTGGCAATAAAAATATTGATATTGATATATATTGATATATTGAATTGACACTGTTATATTCTATTGTACAATGACGAATAAAAAAATATTTGATTGAATCAAGAAATATGAAAAATATAAAGCTTGACAAACTTCAACCCTGTGTATTTGTAGCAAATATGAATCTTTACATCTACTCTACACACTGTTAGATGCTTCATCAGTTGATACTTCAATTCATTCTAATTTTGTTTATTTAAAGGCACATACGAATAACACTGAAGAAAAAAATCAACTCAATTGAACATGCTTCAACATTTAACACTTCCATTAACTTCAATATTATTTATTTAAAAGCACATAAGAAACACACTGGGGAAAAACATTGGATTGAATGAGATCATAGTTTTGCAACTACTTGTCTCATGATTTTGTGTTTGAATTTCTTGCTGATTCATCAAGATTGAATAAAAAGAAAATTTCAATGATAATGAGATATAGTTAATAGATCAAAGTTAGAGATCAAAGTTTTGCAACTACTTGTCTCATGATTTTGTGTTTGAATTTCTTGCTGATTCAAGAAGATTGAATAAAAAGAAAATCAATGATAATGAGATATAGTTGATAAAGAGATATAATTATAATTAATATGGCTGCAACATAGTGAATGAGTTCCAATAATTATTGAAAACGTCCAGGTGCCTAAGAGCAAAGTGAACTCCACAAAAAACTTTGAAGCACATTCGCATTTTAAATTGCGCCAGCACTCCTCTCCTCACAATCTTCAATAATATTTGAATCGCTTGAATATCAAGCATTTGGGAGCTTTAAAGCAGTATTTCATATTTAAAATAGAAGCCCTCACCTGGCATTAATCCTGTCGACATCGTGATAGTTTTCGGCGTCCAACTCCTCGCTAACCGTGACCACGGCCTGCACCCTCTCCTCGTAGGCGAATATGTCGGTTTCAATGGCCTCGTGCTTCTTGGCAGCCGCCTCCACGGCAGCCAGGTCGCAGCCAAAGTTGTCCTGCGACACCAGACGCTGGTTCTCGCTCAGCCATGTCTCACGCATGCTAGCCTGCAGACAAAAATACACGAACAAACATCAATTTACATAAAAAAATTCAAAAGAAAAAAATACAAAATAAAGATAACATAGAAAAAGGAGAAAGTAGACAGGTCTCACTCATGCTAGCCTGCAGACAAAAATACACAAACAAACATCAATTTCATTTATTTACATAGAAAAATTCAAAAGAAAAAAATTCAAAAAAGGAAATAGGAAAAAGGAAATAGTAGACAGGTAGCCTCATTGATTCCCTTGAATCAAAGGTTATAAAATAGTTCAGTGCATGAATAAGTTGTTTGTCGCAAAAAAATTACAAAATATTCATGAAGGTAAATGAACGAATATTTAATAATATGAACTATGAACTATTTTCATTCTTAATCAGACGATTGCAATAATATGGTTACAAGAATATGAATAGTTAGAGATGATCGAAAAATTTACAAAATATTCATGAAGGTAAATGAACGAATATTTAATAATATGAACTATTTTCATTCTTAATCAGACGATTGCAATAATATGGTTACAAGAATATGATTACAAGAATATGCATAGTTAGAGATGATCGAACACAAACTTAACAATTGCATAAACTAAGGGTTTATAAATAAACAAACTCCACTTAAAACTAGGAGTTTAACTTGCATTTTAGTTTCCACTTAAAACTATTAACTTGCATTCTGAATTAGTTCCCCTCGAATGGAATCAACTGTACTGTATGGTTTATTTTTCGGACTTGGATGAAATAAGTAATTATGTTAAATTTCACGCTCACACTGTAAGGTCTTTCTGAGATTCCAGTCTTCCATAATTTCATCTGTACTCTATCTAATATTTGTTTTTGTATTGCCTTTTTTTCTGTATTGTTCATTCTGATCTCACTGTTGTCAACACTGATTAGTGCTCTCTGATTTGCAATTTTATATTAATTACAATGTATGCATACTGTGAATGAAGGTTGTATTGTATGTTAAAAATTAGTTTTATAAATGTGACGATAATAATAATATGATGTTTCTGAATTCTGTTCATCTTTTTATTACTGTATTGTGACTTTTGCCTACTACTATTTTATTTGTCAAAGTTATTTATAGCATGTGAGTATTTTTGAAGATTGAAAATTGATTGGAGTAAACCTTGAATGCCAACATAAAACTTAATGAAAAAAAGAACAATTGAATGCGATGTTTATGAAACAGACCTTGCGATTGAAGCGGGCAGCCAGCTGTTCGAGTTTCTCCTGGCGAATGAGCTCCTCGCGCAGCGCCAACTCGCGCTCGTGTTCGGCCTTCTCCAGCCGCTCCCACGCCTTGTTGATGTCCGAGATCATTTTGCCTCTTTCGGCGTGTGTACGGCTTCTGGTTGTTGGCGCGCATCTTCGACTGCAGTGTGAACAGCAACACCTCCAGGTTGCCTTTCTCAACAAACCTAATTGAGAAGAAATGAAATTAGAATAAAATGAAGAGAATAGAATAGAATAGAATAGAATATTCACTTTACAATGAATGTCAAATTCTAGGTCATGATAGATATTACAATGAACTTCATTTAAAATAGTAATTACAGTTTCGGTTCACTGAACAAAACATGAAATAAAGGGAGATTTTGAATGAAATGATAGGGTAAGTTTAATTCTAGATTGTTGAAGTCGACTTGAGTTCTAGTTTATGATATATTTTGAGCTGAAATGAACGTGTCATTCAAAATGAAACTCATTGCAACATGGTTTTGCATCTACAAGAAATGGCGGAGTTCACACATAAATGTCCATTCTGGAAAGGATATGCATTCATCAACACTCAACCGTAAGAGGAGATGATGAAAAATGTCAATGCATCTAATTGACATAAGTAGTTTAATAATTTGTTTATTGATCTTTTTTTCTTAGTTTCAATTTTTTCCCCTGTGAGCTTTCATACACATATGGGAAGGTGTCACATATGATTTCATACGTTGGCACGACTGAAAAAAAGACCCGTGAGACTAGAATTATGTGTGCTACGTGGAAAATATTACTATTACTATGCATGACTATTATATGCCTATTCATAAGACTATTACTATTCGATCCTATTTTATTGCGAAATTCGTATCTTTCTTCAATGAATCGCAGTAATTTTACTCACTCTTGTAATGAATGGAACATATAAATGAATGAATTGTATTGGTTTGTACGGAGAAACTTATACATAATAAAATTCATAGAACAAATAACTTATTGACAATTTTAACAATTTTCATCAATAACAGTCAATTTATTGAATAAATTATAAATTGATAATAACTCAGTTTTCTATTATCCAAAGTATCTACTATCATAGTGTATGTGATCAATAGCAAAAAACTAGTAAAACTAAGAGATGTTATGCAATGCACTCTGATAAAGGAATAACATGGTTTCCAAAACTGAATATTTTCATTTTTGCGGTGATGATGCCCACATAAGCTCGCTCTTAGCTTGAGCGTGGGTAATCGGAAGGATGACGATGAGAGATGACTTGACCTTAATTTTCCTATTGTTTACTGTATTTTTGAGCAAGTGGAATAAAAAATATTTTATTCTATTCAGTTTAGGTGGGTTGCGGGAAGCGATTATTATTCTCATGAATGAATGACATTCAGTGGAAAAAGGCTTTGACTGAAAGTGGTCACCCATGCAATGGGAATAACAGGTGTGAGTCTCTTATCTTATCTTTCGATTAGACACCGGAACAACCAACCGCTTCCCAAGTATTTGTGAAGTTAATAAAAAAGAAATACTATAAAATTTGAAAATTTTATATGATCTTTTGTATGACTTGCCTATTGCTCTTGTAGCCTGATGGTTAATGAAATGAATCTTGAATCTATAAACCAACAACAATTCGCTAGCGAAATCAACCTATAGCACGATCCAATTAACTTGTCAGAAATCAGCTGTTTTGGTAATAATTAAACAGTGACTTCGACACAATAATCAAAAGGCTTAAAAGTCTTAAAGGCCTTTAAAGTCTTTAAAAGACCTTTTTAAAAAAGACCTTTCAAAGAATAACTTTTTAAAAGACCTTTTCAATAATCTGCGAGATTCAGCATTTGTAGGTTAAGTATTGTGATATTGCTCTTTGAAACAGCTGATTTCTGACAAGTTGAAAGGATCCTGCTATACTTATCAACGAAATTATTATTTACAAGCGAAAGCAACTCACTTGGGCGGCTTCTCGACGGTGCGATAGTTGTTGAACTGGGCCAGCTGACCCTGCACGCCGGTGAGCGAGTTGGCAAAGCGACGGTCGCCGAGCGACTCGATGGTCGCCTCGATCCATCGCAGCAGGTCGCTGGTGAGCCGCTCGTACTCGTGCACCATGCGGTCGTTGTCCATTGCGATGCCGACCACTTTGCCGATTCGCTTGCCCTGCACCGTTTCCTGTTTCATCTTGTTGAAGTAGTGGTAGTAGGTCACCACATAGGTGATGATCGACTTCTCGTCCGGCTGTTCCACGAATACGTCTGTGGAAAGATTCAAGAGAAAAGGTATTGAAAATTTAGTTTGAAAATTTTGTAAGTTTGTAGTTTCAGGAAAAGTACAAAGTAAACATACATCTTCGCTCAGGTTTTTCAACGTACCCACCCATCATTTTGGCCCAGTATCATAATTATGTAACCCAGTTTTAGCCTGTAAACAGCTTTCATCAAAGTTCGAGTAGTATCATAGCCCCCTCTAATACAGCCTCTGTAGTTTAGAGGGGGTTATGGTAGTATTCACTCACCTGTGCTGCTGCGTCTACCAGGTGGAGCCCTAGCTCAAGCTATATTTTACAAACTATCAGCTATTTCCAATTACTTCTCATAATTTTGAATTGGTGACAGTTCATGCATTAACCATATTGATTCAATACTAAATAAGAATAATTCAACTTGAATAACTAAGGCAGCTCGTACACCGGAGCAATAAGCAATAGGCAATAAGCAACATTTGGATCATATGATCGTCTACTCTATAGAAACAAATAGTTCAATGCACACCTAAAGCAGCTGTTTCGGTGTGCATTGAACTATTGGTTTGTATAGAGTAGACAATGTTGCTAGATATGTTGCTAGTTGCCTATTGCTTATTGCTTCGGTGTACGACCGGGGTAAAATTAGAATAACTGAGAATAAAGAGAAAATAAATAACTACACAACTCACTCTCATGGTGCATACTTTCAATAACAGATATGACTACCTACAACAAACATTCGACTCGTCAAAACCTTAAAAAGTCACGGTTTCTTCCATTGTTTCCTATTTCCAGTATAAGCTGTATTAGTTTTTTTCAAGCTGATGCACAGCCTTAATAAATTGCCTTAAACCATTAGGCTCTTAAACCCTAAAAAAATTGTTTGAATGACAGAGGATAGATAATTTTACTCAACTGATGAATTTTTAATGATCTTAAAACCTTGACTCTAGAATATTATTAACTTGTTTCCAACACCAAGGAAATATAGTTTGCAAGATTAATTTACAGTAATCGATTCTGCTTGTACTACCGTACAAGTACTTGTATACTGTATAGTATATAAACTACAGTATAGTAGTTTATACTCTAGTTTATATACTACTACAGTATATTAAAAATTCTAATCTGACTGTATTGACGAATTGACGTTATTGTAAAGGACTATTCCCACATAACAGTTAAGTTTCCGTACGTTTTAGATCAGCTAGATGTGCGCATGCGTCAATGGAGTCATTGCTCTGTGTTTGTCCATCGCATTGCATTGCAGAATTGTCTGTGATTGATCCATCGCTATTGACGCATGCGCAGAACGAGCTGAACTAAAACTAACGGAGACTGAACTGACATGTGGGATAAGTCCTTGAATCTGCTTTACTCAATGACAGATAAGAATATCAAATTCTTACAGATTACTTAGTTTATTAACAAGCCAATTACCTTCGGGATCGAGCAGCTTAGTCAGTCCCAGTTTGTCTTCGGCAACAGTGAAGGCGGTGTTGAGATTGTGCATGGCGTTGGATTTGCTCAGCTTGTCGAAGTGCAGCAGGTCAGGCCGGTGCTTGTGAATGATGGCGTTGAACGCCAGCCCGTCTCGCCACGAGGTGGTGAAGTTGCGCACGTTCACGTTGTGGTAGCCGGCCGTCTTCATTTGACACCACAGAAGCAGCGCGTCTTTGGCCGATTTCGTTTCTTTGTTGTCAGTTTCTTCGATTGTTATGTCTTGGATCTGTGGGGTAAAAGAGGAACGTTGGTAAATGAATACAATAAGTACAGGGAGAGCATAACAACATTTATGTTATTTAATTTGACGAAAGTTGGTGAAACCCATCATGAAACTAGTAAAATAGTTAGTTCGAGAGCATAACAACATTTATTTTATTCAATTTCATTTGACGAAAGTTGGTGAAACCCAGCATGAAACTAGTAAGATAGTTATGGATTATTACTACTGTATTGACATAATTATCTTGAAACGAGAAAAACTCGAGCAACATCAATAATAATTCTATTTGATCAACAGATTTGTCTTGTCTGCTTGTAGTGCTGATTATTCACAGAAAAATGAAGCTATAGTCTGGCAACAGACAAGAGAGCCCCAAAAATAAGAACTCTACTGCGTAGAGAGAGCGCACGTTATGCAATGCAGCAGTTTATCCCACTCGCTCACTAAAGTAGTGGTACTATGTGATACTGTATCATTCAAGTGATACGATGCGCGAAGGTTCTTTTGTCTGTTGCCAGACTATACCTCAATAGTGCTTTTCATCCTTGAAGACTCCTGAGAACAGTAACAGTCCACCACCACTTTCTCAGCTAGCCAATCACACGCCTGCAGCGTTGCCAATACTAACGCTTACTATCAGATGATATTGATGAACAGATTTGCGCGACAAATATGTAATCATCTCTTCTATAGCAGGATTCTTTTACCTTGTCAGAAAACAGCTGTTTTAACGATAATAAACGAGCGTACATCAATAAGGTGTTTTCTGACAATTTAAAAGGATCCAGCTATACTTGTAAATCATCCAAGTTAACACATAGAGTCGTGATAGCAGACTGATATTTTGGTCTAATACGCATGCGTGCCGAGATGATTAAACAGCACACAATATGACAACATTGTCGGGCATTCCAATTGTATTATGTACCAAGCTTGCCAGGGGCCTGTAACAACATTAGGGGGACTGAAAGCACTATAAATGATATTTGACTGTTTCCGTTTTTATAGATTTGTTAAATTCAAGAATCTTAGAGCTACATGACTGCTATAAGCTGATTTTTTGTAAGATGATTATTGTTCATGACCTAGCCAATATTACATTCATTGTAGGATGAGCCAGGGGGCTGTCATTGAAGGAGTGGAAGTACCGTATCTTCCCTATGTTAAAAAAGGATGAAGCCTGTGTCATGGCCTTCTTGAGTTTTGTCTAAAGATGATCATGCTGTGTCTCGATCTCATTGGCTGTGTGGCACGATCTCATTTGGCCGAATACACTCTGGACCGATGTCGGCCATTATTATGGACCTAATTTTGGCGGTGTATTTGAATTCAGAGCCATCATGTTAAATTTAATTTTCATGGAGTTTTGAAAGTTTATGGTATCTTTTTGCGGTATTAATCAAAACCGTTGAGAGGATATAGTTGATATTTACGGCAAAATACAACATTTTTGTCGGATTTTGTGTTTTTTAGGCTGGTTTGGGTAGAAGTTATGTAGATGGTTTCAAATACAGCATCAAAATTAGGTCCAAAAAAATGGCCGACATCCTACTCCCCTTATTTCTCTTACTTCCTCTCCCTTAGATGTCAGCTCCCTGGGATGAGCAGCAGCACAGAAAAGTTTATGATAATAGATTGTCCACCAACCTGGAAGCGCAATATAATGGTCCAAATCAACCCCAAACTGAGGCGAGGATTGCCGTCGACAATATCATGTGATCCCATATTCTCCAGGTGCACGCGTTGTTCGCGCAGAAACTGCAGCGCCTTGTCGACGTTTTCCAAGCAGTGAATGCGCATCTTGCCCTTGGTTGGCCGCGGCAGGCGTTCGCCCGAAAGCACTTCCAGAAGTTTCAGCAGCATTTTGCCGTCGCGCAAGTCCACGTACAGGTCGCCGATGCGACTGTTCACGCGCACCAGGTGTGAGTTCACCCATTTCTGGAACGTCTTCTTCTGCACGCTTTCACGCTCGTCTGTGCACAGAAAAATACAAACAACATTAGTGGAATCAATAAAGAATCAGAGAAGTTTTAGAATTACGTTCAACTGTGCAAAGAGAACCTATAAACGATATTAGTAGAATGAATGAAGAATCAGAGTAGTTTAAGAATATTCATACCAATCTTGGATTATAATAAAATTAATCATATCATTAAATTATCAATAAAAATCCAATTTTATAATATGGATTGAGTGGAATTCCACCAAGAATCATCACGACTCTTATGACTGATATAAGTCGATTATACTATGATCAATATAAATCAAATTTAAAAATATGGATTGAGTGAATTCCCAAATAATCATCATGGGTCTCATGACTCGTAGGAGTCATCAATAGATGAACAGAGAATTATTTCAACTAACATAGAATGAATTTCAATTCAATTATATCTTCATTTTTCTATAATTTTCCATCAATAATAGAATAAATTAGAATAAATGAAACTTGATGAACATAAACTTAATGATAATAAGAACACTTTATAACTAACTAAGTAAATTGAAACAACAACTTGTGAACCATAAGGCTCAGTTAATGACTGCATATTACGTTGCGTGTAGATAATTGTGAGCCAAATTCCAAGAATAGTTGCTTCTTCAAGATTCGACCGGCAATTATAAAACGCATGCGGCCTAATTGGCTAAGAAAAATTTATTCATAGATTTTGATGAAAAGATAAGAATTTTGCATTATAAATTTTCAAGTCCTATCTTATTCTACTTGGTCTTCTGATTCTAGAACAGCTTGAAATTTTCTTATAGCATTTAAATTAGTATAGCTAGCTAATTATTTGATTCTAATCGGTTTTCCAACTTCATAATGAAATTTGAAATTTTTTTCATCCATTTAAATAAGAATTTAGCCAAAAAATTATCAAGATTCATAAGTGAAATATCAATAATGTGAGATATTTATCTATGAAATAAGAATGTAGTGTGTTGCATACCTACTCATGGCTATTAATGCTAAAAATGGTTGTTAATGCTAATGGCTATAGTGCTACGATGCATTATAGCCATTATATGAATTACACCTAGTGGTTTTGTTCTGGGGGGGCTCCGCATAGGTTACGATAATTACAATAAATAATAGGAATAGTCTGGATGATGCTAAATAATAGGAAAATTACATATAATGATGATGCGAATAATTGTACTTCCATTGAAAGTCGAGAATATTGAACAATCACTAGTTTGCAGCGAATTCCATTTCACGACAATACTGTCAGCTGCAAAATATTCTTTGTTATAGCAGGTCCCTTTTAACTTGTCAGAAAACATAAGTTTTGACCAGCAATATTACAATACTTAACCTACAAAATGCTAAATCTCGCAGATTATTGAAAAGTTCTTTTAAAAAGTTATTCTTTGAAAGGTCTTCTTTAAAAAGGTCTTTTAAAGACTTTAAAGGTTAAGACTTTTAAGCCTTTTGATTATTGGGTCGAAGTCACTGTTTAATTATTACCAAAATAGCTGATTTCTAACAAGTTAAATGGATCGTGCTTTAATTGTACAAATGCATTATTTTCTCAGTGGTGTTGTGAGAATGTGGCAAGACGTCGACAAGCCATAGTGGCAAATCTAGCCTATTCATACTTATACTCATACTTCATACTCAAGATAAGCAGAAATTTTTGAATTATTTTAGAATGAGCATAAGGTCTTTCGACGAATTAGTTTTTAAATTATCAGACAAATTGAGAAGTCAGGATACGAGCATGCGGCTTTCAGTATGCCCTGAACTGCCTGAAGAGATGTTGGCCGTAACTTTTACTGGTGATAATTCACAGCATATTCATAAAATTCTCTACTCAAATACAGTACTAATCATTGTGTTTAATTCGAATTGCAAACTCTTTTATTTATTAGTAGGCTGTGACATTCAATTAAAATTCGTGATTTGGTTGCTTGTAAATATGTACTATCTATTTAATTCCTTGTTCAACACAAATACAGTATACAACTTCAGTATTCAATGTAGAAAAATGGTATAAATGTCTGAAAATGTTAGTAAAATGGCACACAGAATGCCAAGTTTTGAAACCGGGTATTCTCGGCTGTATGAATTTAGAATTTTCATTCAATTGTATCCGTTTTGCCACTAATAGACTATCACTGGAGATAGAAACAATAATCTTTAATAAAACGGGTAATTTTCATGCTAGAGATGAAAATCAAGTTCGACTGCACTCAGGAGATCAGTAGACTGGCATAGCACTTTCAAAATCAAAAATCCCAAATTTTAACTTTTTTTGTATGTTAGTATAATTAGATATAATTGCCTGGGGCAATTAGCACGCATGTTTCTAGCAGTGAAACAAGGTGACGTTCTGCAACGTACGTCTCACGGATGAAGTGTGAACAACACGATTTGATTCCCTGCACTAGCTCTACGTTGCGTGAGTTGATTGTTTAATTGTTTCATTGGAAAGTGCCTCAATTATCTCACATTTGCTCAACGTACACGCTCGTGTGAACCGAGCCTTAGTTCAAAACATATTTTGGAGCCTCATTCACACAATAGGCTATTTTGTTTAGCTCTACATTTCCAAAACTTCTGATCGGTTAATTCACAGATTAAATGAGTTTGATAAGAACTCATTTGCAACTGGGAATTGATGATTCAGCATTATTGTATGACAAATCTGGATTTAGTCAGAGGAATGGTTTGTGGCCTGATGTAGAACATTTTGTAAATTGTTAAATGATAACACATTGAATGTTGTCTAAAAAATCCCCTAATTACCATCAACAATACATCAATTGAACTACTGATGATTCTTTAACGGTTCCCCTCCTAACTGCATAAGCCCTACAACACTGATTGATTAAATAAATGACAACTATATTATCAACAATGTCAAGGCCAATCACTATATCATCACACTACACACTAACCTCTCAACTCAACCACAACAGTGTCATAATAATCCTCTTCCCTTCCCATGCCTCACATAATCACTAGTTTCCTTTCAAAAACACATCATTCACCCAAAAAACTTCTAAAGAACAGGAAACACAACACTTACAATAGAGAAAAACATTTAAAAATAACGAGTAAACATTTGAAATTAAGGAAAAACTTATGTGAATCAAAAGAATTATTATTAGGCCTACAATATGAAGAACTTCTAAAAATCAGTAAAAATTATTTGAATTGAGAAAAAACTTCTGGAAAACAAAATTAACACAAAACTTCCAACATCAGCGTATACCTAGCCGATGATAATTGAATCGCTATTAGGCGCTAACTGGACTCATAAAATAATGCAATAGCAAATAAAAGCTGTCTTATCAGAGTGTAGAGGAAAAGGCCAGTCCTAATCACAAATATAGTTATTTAATGGGCGCTTGACTGAGACCGCAAAAACGCAAACTCTATCACAAAAGTATTCGTCACATAATAATGTGAATTCCATGTAGCAGCCTATCTGTTTCGGAAGAAAACTGACGAAAGATTCTCAATAAATATAATATAGATAAATATGAGGTAATAGAATAAAAATAAGGCAATTATAATCTGCCAAAATGGTTCATAATTATTATTTGAATAAATTCATTTACTCTTATTTACTGATTATTCATTAAGTCTATTGCTTGTTTTAGTGGTTGATGAAATGAAGAATGAGAGATTTGATACCGAGCCGAATGGGAATTGAATTCATCAGTGATATCCTATCACTCAGTGACATCTACAAGCGACTAGTTTCAGTGTTAATTTCTGATATTTTAGGTATCGGAATGCTTATTCTCGCTTATAAAAGATATCGTGAGGAATTATTCTGGTATTCCAAAATTATTGTGATTCCAAAATTGTGGTAGCACCAAAATGGAATTTAAGTATTTGAATAGCAAATATAATTAGTAGTTTATTCTTATGAATTATCTTGAAATTTTTATAAATAAATCGACAAGCTGATGCAAATCAATTTATAAATACACACTAGACATAATAGTTTGCCTCGTAACAACAGTCAATTTCTATTGTTTACCTGATCAACTGTTCAAGGTTTTATTAATGGAATTTGATGAAAAATTTGATTCTGTATACGTTTCAATAATAAACGTCTATTACAATATTATTATAATGCTATTTATAATGTCATACATGCAAAAATGAGTAATTCCATACCTAAATTTTTTTTTAATTAACAAATTAATACTGAAACAAGTCGACAGGCAATGTGAAAGGCATTAGGCTACTGACATGAGCATACCAAAATGTTGTGCTACTAGAGATCTGGATTCTCGGACACTTACAGTAGATACTCTGAAATAAAGACCTCAGTTACCTCTCATCCGAACACTGTAGTCAATCTGGTTGCTAGTATCCAGTTACCCTACTACATTGTTTCTATCAAGCTTCAGAAGAGGTTTTTATCAAATTTTAAATAAGGTTTGTGACTAGTTTATATCAAATCTTTAGAAGAGGTATGTTACCAGTTTCTATCAAGCTGTAGAAAGTGTGTGTTGTTCATTTTTCAGATATAACTAGTGACTATAGTAGTGATAACTGATAACGATAAGTCCTGTCACCACAGACCTAGCTGCATTGAGAAGCTTCCCAACCCAACTCAATACTATCACTCAATATGAAATGAACGATTCTCATTCATATTTTTCATCTTTACATCCTTTTGCTCACAGACAGTCATTCTAGCCCGTGTGAAGAATATTTTGTCTCTGTATTGCACAATTTCATAACCTTTTCACTGTATCATTGAAGAGGAATAAATAAATTGAATTTTTTTATCGTATGGCTTTTATTGGTGGGGAGACCCTTACGGGTAGGTTCCACCTCGCCAAATTGCACAATTTTCTGTGTCGGTCACCATCAAATTCATCCAAGAGCAGCGTCTTGAAATGTTTGTTACTTAACCACATGATTACTAGCAACCGCTCTCACTGAGCACCACTGCTGATATTACTTAGACTAATATCATAATAAATTA
>CM029540.1:7661511-7799872 GCA_017141395.1 Laodelphax striatellus
ACTCCTGAAACACTCTACTGTGTGTTTAGATATGTAATCAACCTGTAATGTTACCCAATATGTAATCAATCTGCCTTAGGTATGTAATCAACTTCTAAGGAATAAGCCTGTGAACTTGTGACAGATTCCTATAAGCCTGTGACAGATTGATCCTGAAACTCCATATAACTTATGCAATCAGTCTGTGAAGTTCATCAGATTTATTCTGAAACGCCCTATTATTATTATTATTTTGCTTTTACGGCCTCATTGGACCACTTAAATCCATCATTTCCTGGTCTTTCTTAATTTTTTCTTTCGCATTGTCCAGTATTTCTTCATTCGTTCTGATCTTCTCTTTCGTTCTTCATCTGTAACGAAACGCCCTATATATAAAATCAAATCAACTTCCAAGTCTAGTATGTGATCCCTTATACCTCCTTTTTCTAATTTTCAAGCCTTCACCATTTTCATGAAACAAGCCATATCCTTAAAACTGTAAGTAAATCACCAACACTTACCTGTCAGTAGACTGCAGTATACGTTTCTTATCTTCGATCCAGGACACGGTTTCGCGACACTCGATGTGGAAGGTCTGCACGCCGTGCGCCGAATTGAGTTCCTCTCGTTTGGCTTCGGCCTTCTCGCGCAGCTCGGCCCACTCGTGGTTGAGCTTGTTCTGTCGGCCGACAATGTCCTCCGAGTTGGGATGCTCGACGTGCAACAGCTGGCGGGCCAGCTGATTGACAACGGCCACTTTGGACGCGTTCGCGTTCATCTCCTTGTCGAAGCCGTCGTAGCGGTGCTTCATTATCTCAACGTCCTCAATGTCCTACGCAAACAAATCTCGATCAGATTCATATAACAACAACAAGTGAGCATCAATCAATCAATCGTTTATTTCTCAAAAAAAAAAAAAAAACATATCATACAAAATTGTAAAAAAAATCAAATATACAGAATGAATAATTATAAACTTCACAAACTGCAGCAAAAGAATTGTATATACATGAAAAATATTATTAATTATTACAATACTTATGTAGGCTGTATTATAACAATGAATTATAAGTACATAGAATACTTAAAATTACAGACACACAATAGCATTGAATCCTCAAAAACTATTTACAAAATAGTGTGCAACTGGCTTATGCTCAGAACGGTTCCAACTCTCATTTACACCGAGTCCGGTATTTCATTAATAGAATTAGTATTAGGACAGACAACAGAAAAATAGCTAGAAGATATAAAACAGAATACCATCAAAATCAAATCAAATACTTTTATTTAGATCTTCACAAAACAATTACAGAATAAACGTTAAAAATATTATCAAATCAATTTACCTACAAGGAAACATCCTGTGCGCAGGTAAGAGTCGCTAATATTTTATAGATAAAAACCATAATGAACTGTCAAGGAAAAAATAATTAAGAGATTTTAAATGAATACCATGGAGAAGAAAGAGAGTGAGAGTATCAGAAGGTGGGAATAAGAGAAAGTAGACGAAACAGAAGAGAAGAGATGGCAAACATACTATTAAATTAGGACATGAATCAATCGAAGAGATTTTCCTCAATTCTACTGGAATAGAACATAATACAACAGAAGATATACCTAATCTGTGGTATTAGAGTTCACTGGGCAAGTGTCAACTACGTTTTTAATCCTCATGAAAACCCCACGAAAACGTAAATGGTACAAGTAAGTACCATGATGCAGTTACTCTACTATTTTTTAGTATGGCAGCTAGTCTACCACTAATTCTACAAATAAAAGCGCGGTTTAACAGCCTAAGGTCCGGGTTTATGAGCGCTCCTTTATCAAATGAATTGCTTACTCGAATAAATGTCAGTTTCTAATCTCAAATATCAACCATAAACAATCGATAATAATGATTACTCAAAACTGAATTGTTGTAAATATTTGTTTATACATTACTATGTTTGTTAAACTAATAATCATTAAAAAATTGAAAGAAATCTCTTCCAAATTGTACGTTAATCTATGTTTCAATGCAATAGAAATCCAATAAGGCCGCCTTACTTTTTAGCTCTGTTCGTAGTCTACTTAAGTGAGTAAGTTCATAAATACGACCTTAATTATAGCAGTTTTAATCATAGCATTCTAATTATTCAATAATAATAATTATTAGATATCCAATTCCCACTTCAAAAACAAACACCTAAATGCTATGAGATGACATGTCACCTTTCAGCGATGGAATAGGATTGCACGAAGTCGGCTCTGAATCTTATTACATTAGATTAGATAGGTAGATGATAGTTGGCCTTAAAACGGCGTCAAACAATCCACAGTGCTTACAAAACTGAAAGGCACTGATTATTAATAACTTAACTATTATTATTATTAACTATTAACTATCAATTATTATTATAACTTGTGTTTTCATCCAATAAGTTATATTTGTACTCGATCAATGAATAAATAAATAAACTTAATTCATCCATTTTAAAATAACAGTTCCTGAACGTTTCAAAATACTGAAAATAATCCTTTATACGACAAAAATACTCATCAAAAGTTTTCAATTTTTGCTCAAACTTACTATTCCTTATTGGTCTAATATCAACCCAATTGGCAGTACTTAATATCTCTCGAGTCTCTAACAATAAAATTAGTATTTTCTTCAAACATAGACTGTTTTATGTATGTCAAATGTGTGCCATGATGTACAGCCAATGATAATTATGTCCATGTATAGATAATTGGATTGAAACCACAATAAACTCAACGTTAATTGACTATGTAATTCATTATAATGCATATGATGTACAGCCCATAACATGTATGAATTAATTGGATTCAAACTACAAATAAACCTAAAGTTCATTGGCGATTCAACTGTGATTTATTTATTTATTTCCCGTGTCCAGGTCAGACTAAAATAATAATACTGTAAATAAAAAGAGAAAAAAACATCTATAAGATTAAAACATACATATAACTTATATAATAGACTTCCAATGTGTAGCCGCCATAATGGCTTTGTCATTAGCCAATATCAAGTCATCAAGAGAGAACGTTTCCTAGAAGCAACTCACCGTCAACAGATGCTCTTGATCTTGCCTTGCTCCACATTCACATCGATCATCCCCATCAGGAAGAAAGCCCCACTTCAGAAGATTAGCTTTGCATCTGGACACACCAGTTCTCATTCTGTTGAGAGTCCTCCACACTGTGTAGTCTAGATTATGCCCAGCACGGATACCTTCATGTGGATCAGGTTGATTGATCTCCGTTCAGCTCATCTCTCCATCTATTTAAACGGCACTGTGATAAGACACTGTATTAAAAATTTTATTGAGGATAATAGCAATAAATAAGACAAAACCTACCTTGACTGGCACCATGGTCTGCAGCATACGGTCCTTCTCTCCGATCCATTGTTCGACTCCGTCAGCCTCGCTGAACAGCTTGTAGAGCGAGAGCGCATCCAACAGCTGTTGCTTTCTCAGCTTGGCCAGCTCCATCAGCTCCTTGTAGCGTTTGTCGATTGACGCCAACCGCTCAACCACTTCGGGAGCCTGTGTTACACAAAAAAAAAACATTATTTGTTGAAAAAAACAACAAGATATTGTCAATTATCACGATTTTTTGTCATGATAATTGACAAAAACTTTGAAATAATGTGTCAGAAGTTAAACATTATTTGTTACTTTTACATACCAGATTCTTGATAACTTGAAAGCTACTTGTAATTGGAATGGGTGAATTTTTCACCCGACAATATAAAAGAACTTCAAATCTTTTTCAATGGTTGTTTGGTTTATGTACTTTGAAGGTACTGAAGAAGTACTGACAAGCTAATGACGTAATTTGCAAATGTCTATTCAGTGGCGCGCCTTTGACGTTCTGGCGAACAAAAATTGGATTTCTGCAGAAATTTCAAAGCAAGTTTACTTCAGTAAGTACATTCCTTTTTTTCACGTAGGTAGAACACCACGGCCTTTACTCGGAGCCGTTACAAACACAACGTGTCACAATATTATAAGTAGCAGTATCGCCCCTTTTTTTTTGTATTGTATGGCCAACATTGGATCACTTTAGTCAATACAAGATCGGTTTCTTTTTCTTTTTTTTTTTTGTTTTTGGTGACCCAGTATGTTTTCATTCTCTCAGATCGTGCCCTCCTCCCCTCCTCCGAAATCACCCCTCCCACTCTCTGTTTCTTTACTTTTACAGGTAAGATACTGTGTTTGTCTTAAGTATTTTGAGTGCATGTGTTTTGTCTTTCAAATCCTGTATTGTAATGTGTAGTTCTTGCATATCCTCCCTAATTTCCGTGATCCATCCAATACCGCATTTAGTATTCCATAACTTTTCAATGATTTTCCTGCTGGTTCTATTTTGTGATGTCCGTATTAAATGGCCAAAAAAAGATATCCGTTTCTTTTTTATTACACTTGTGACTGGTTCTATTTCTTTATAGACTGCTTCATTGGTAGCTATTCTCCAAACTCCATCTTTTTGGTAACTTTTGTTGATACTAGTTATCTTGTATAGTACACGTTTCAAATAAAAAGATGTTATTTATAATTCAAAGTCATAATTTATTATAATTGATACAACATCTTGAATTTGTGGTTTACTAGCTGCGTGAATAAAATACAAGGCCTGCCTGCCGGTACCGAGACTGAATTATCATAGAGTGGAGATTTTACCAAGAACTGCTGTTAGATGTTGTGGAGTTAGATACTGCCATAGCCCCTTTTAAACTACATGGCCGCGGCCTTCAATGTGACAACGTCGCTGCATGAGCAATGCAAATCGGACATGTGTTTTATAAGTCATGTGTTTGTAGTGTTTTTTATATGTATGATTTAGAATGAAACCATGGACTGTAAAAGTTGTACACATTGATGGTCGCATGGCCATGAAGTTTAAAGGGGGCTATGGCAGTATCTAACTCCACAACATCTAACAGCAGTTCTTGGTAAAATCTCCACTCTATGATAATTCAGTCTCGGTACCGGCAGGCAGGCCTTGTATTTTATTCACGCAGCTAGTAAACCACAAATTCACTCAGAACCATTACAAACTTCACGTGTTACAGTTATAATTTACTACTTTTCATCCTTGATCACCCCTGACTGCCGAGACAGTCCCCACTACTATCTGAGCTAGCAAATCACACGCCAAATATACTAACGTGCCAATATATATATATATATATATATATATATATATATATATATATATATATATCGTTGCCAATAATACTAACGTACATTTCTATATTAGTGATCCAAGTTAACACAATCGTGATAGCAGACTGAGATTTCGGTCTATTACGCATGCGTTCCCAGATTATTACAAATATGACAACATTGCCAGGCATCATATTTGTGATAATCTGGGCACGCATGCGTATTAGAAGGAAATATCAGTCTGCTACCACATTGGGGTGTTAACGTGGATCACTATCATAGAAATGTACGTTAGTATCATTGGCAACGCTGATTATTTATATATAATCATTCTATAATTATATTATATGACGTTGACCATGCATTGTAATATGTTACATGTCAATAAATGAATTTCTATTTCTATTTCATTCCAATTGGATTACGCACCGAGCTGGCCAGGGGTCTTCACGGTTGAAAAGCACCATAGTAGCAGTTACAAACTCCACTTGTAACAGTTATTAGTATCAGTTACCTGTCTGTCCTGTTCTCCGAGCTCGCTGGCCTGCTGATGTAGAGCCTCAATGGTGGCCGCATAGTTCTTCACCTCGTCCGTAGCGTCCTTGTGCTTCTTGAGCAGCGACTGCACATTCGCCTCATCCCTTCCCACATCTTCCGACGACACTAGACGCAGTGTGTCCAGCATCCAGATGTCGACATCATCCGGCAGCATAAATAAATACAGTTCAATCATAAATAATAAATAAATAAATAAATAAATAAATAAATAAATAAATAAATAAATAAATAAATAAATAAATAAATAAATAAATAAATAAAATAAATAAATAAATAAATAAATAAATAAATAAATAAATAAATAAATAAATAAACAATAAATAAATAAATAAATAAATAAATAAATAAAATAAATAAATAAATAAATAAATAAATAAATAAATAAATAAATAAATAAATAAATAAATAAATAAATAAATAAATAAATAAATAAATAAATAAATAAATAAATAAATCTCCTGTAGGGCAATCAAATCAAATTTTATTCATTGAAAATCATTTACAACACAAAGTGAGAATCTATAACATGAAATACAAGTAGAACTGAGAAATTTTATGCTTTGAATCATTTAATGAACAAATACACACTCCGTTGTCGAGCATATAAGCCGAAGAGAAGCCTAAGGGGGTTTCCGCATGTACACATCTAGTACCCCACAGCTTTCACCTGACTGTGAATCAAGTGATGGGTTCGATTGCAGCTAGCACAAAATATTTTTGTGTACTAGATTATCCTCCACTTATAAAACATTTTTTTCTAGAATGGCGCCTGGCAAATTATTTGTTATCCAACGTCTACTCTATATTGTTAGAATTGATGTTATTCTCACTTGCATTAAATCCCATACATGAATTCAATACTTAATTGCGATAGAGTGCCCCACGTTGGCACCAATACCAGCAGGGTACATGTTTATGCCGCAACTTGCTTATTTTTTTCACGAACCTCAGACATCAGGACTTGGAAGAACAGTTACGATTAAAATTTTTGATAATGTACTATTCATGATTGTTAACAGTACAAATATTTTCAATAAAGTTACTTAAGGTAAACATGTTTGTAAATTCTACCAAATACAGTGATATTTTTTGACTACATCCTAGTGTTTTCATTATGTATTACCTAAGGTGATTTAGGTAAGGGAATTTTCTAAGGTGATCTATATTTTCAATAAGGTAAATCACTAAGGTGATTTTGTGAACCCAAGTGACTTTTAAGCATGTGCAATATATCAAGAGTTTATAGATAATATATCTTTTGAAGAGTATAACGTAACTAAAATTGAAGTAATTGAAGTGGTATAGCGCGATCAGATTAAATTGTCATAAATCAGCTGATTTGGTAATAATTAAACAGTGACTTCGACACAATAATCAAAAGACTTAAAAGTCTTAGAGACATTTAGGGCCGGTTCATGAGCTCGGGATTAAGCAAAGTCCTAGACTAAAACGGGTGGCCACCGTAGCATCGACAAACGTTAGCCTCGATACTATGTACTAAGGGCTAAGTACTATGCTGCTAACCCACTAACCTGTCAAGACAAACGTTTGTCGATGCTACGGTAGCCACCCGTTTTAGTCTAGGACTTAGCTAAATCCCGAGCTCATGAACCGGCCCTAAAAGTCTTTAAAAGACCTTTTTAAAGAAGACCTTTCAAAGAATAACTTTTTAAAAGACCTTTTCAATAATCTGCGAGATTCAGCATTTGTAGGTTAAGTATTGTGATCATAATTATGCTCGTCGATCATATGATTTCTGACAAGTTAAATGGATCCTGCTATATGAAGAATGTCGATGATTACAAGCCTTATTTTTGTATGGATGGGCAAAAATTTCTTGGCACTTGGCAGCTGTCTACTACTAACCGCATCAATAACATTGCCTGCTGCTATAAATCTTTGAATCCCCACTGACTGTGATGATTATACTTTCAGCTGATCAGTGCATGTAGTTGCCCAATATTTTCAGAAACGTACCCGCACTACCCCCCTCGCTATAGCTCGAGCAGGTCGAACATGTTTTATGACAAGTTAAACGGATCCTGCTATAAAGGACAGAACTTATTTGTAAATGTTCAATTCAAGTAGAGTAAAGCTTAGCTCACCTGATGGAAGTCAACGGCCTCCTCGAGCCGCTTGCGCCGGGTGGCGGCCGTGTCCTGCAGATGGCCCCACATGCCCAGCGTGTCTTGCAGTCGCTCCTCGATGCGGTCGGCGCCAAAGTGCTGCTGCTGCACCAGCTCCTCGCCCACCGCCACCACCGACATCAGTTGCGGCTTGTGGCTGGCTATCTCGCTTTCCAACGCCTGCCGGGCCACACAAACAACATAATATTACATTCAACAAATATTATCAACAACGTGTTAAGAGTGCAGTAATCCTGACTTGTATACTATCATTTTTTATTTTCTCGCGACTTATACGACTTTTATAGTATTTTTTTTTTTTTTCTTGTTTTTTTTTCAGGGTGATGCCTACATGAGCCCTAGGTTTGTGTGCGGGTAATGAGATGGATGATGATGAGGGATGACGACTGTTTTCAGTCGGGGCCGGCAACTTTCGTTTTCTCCGAAAGACGGGAGTGGCCGTTTCTGTCAAAATCCGTTCCGGCAACTGTATTTGATCTTGGAACCTTCGGATTATCAGACAGGCGCTTATCGCCCTCGGCTACGGACCACTCCAAATCATTTATCATTTTCTCACGTTCTTTTACTGTTACTTTCTCAACTTGAAAGAAATAAACACTTCAAATTGGAAAATTAATCACGTGTTTTGCACGACAATAGTTTCGTGCTGGTATAGCACATTTTCAAGCAGAACAGGAACAGTATTAAGGCCAGGGGGCTGTCATTGAAGGAGTGGAAGTATCGTATCTTCCCTATGTTAAAAAAGGGAGAAGTCTGTGTCATGGCCTTCTTGAGTTTTGTCTAAAGATGGCCATGCTGTGTCTCGATCTCATTGGCCGAATACACTCTGGACCAATGTCGGCCATTATTATGGACCTAATTTTGGCGGTGTATTTGAATTCAGAGCCATCATGTTAAATTTAATTTTCATGGAGTTTTGAAAGTTTATGGTATCTTTTGCGGTATAAATCAAAACCGTTGAGAGAATATAGTTAATATTTACGGCAAAATACAACATTTTTGTTAGATTCTTTGTTTTTTAGGTTGGTTTGAGTAGAAGTAGGTGTGATTCTCTACTACAGGTTAGAATGGTTATTCACTAATTCACTAATAATGGTTAACTTCTAATATCGTTACGCGTGTATCAAACTTTTGGATTATTCTTCAATATCATTGATCTAATATCGTTATGCGTGTATCAAGCTTTTGAACCATCCGCTATTCAATCAGAATCAGCTGTAATTATTATCAATTTACGATGTTTTCAAATACACTGCTAAAAGTCCGTCCACAAAATGGCCGACATCCTACTCCCCTTATTTCTCTTACTTCCAGTCCCTAAGATGTCAGGTCCCTGTGTATAGTATCATTTTTCATTTTCTCACGTTCTTTTACTGTTACTTTCTCAACTTGAAAGAAATAAACACTTCAAATTGAAAAATTAATCACGTGTTTTGCGCGACAATTGTTTCGTGCTGGTATAGCACATTTTCAAGCAGAACAGGAACAGTATTAAGGCTATCATCTTCTTCATAATATGAGGCTGTCTTCTTATTCTCTTATCTTCTTATTCTTAGCCTTTTCCCACTCAGGTGGGGGCGGCGTTCCGGGTCAGTCTCTTCCAGGAGTCACGTTTTTTATTTTCTCACGACTTATACGACTTGTATAGTATCATTTTTCATTTTCTCACGTTCTTTTACTGTTACTTTCTTAACTCGAAAGAAATAAACACTTCAAATTGAAAAATTAATCACGTGTATTGCGCGACAATTGTTTCGTGCTGGTATAGCACATTATCAAGCAGAACAGAAACAGTACTAAGGCTATCATCTTCTTCATCATATGAGGCTGTCAATTTATCTTCTTCTTCTTCTTCTTCTTCTTCCCACTCAGGTGGGGTCGGCGTTCCGGGTCAGTCTCTTCTACAGTCCTTCTGTAGAGTCACTGTAGTCTCTTCCAGGAGTCACGGTCATGGGCTTTGTTTGGTGATAGTCTCCTCTCTGCAAGATCTTGGGCGATACAATTTTCCCATCTCTTCCTAGGTGAGGCTGTCAATTTATAATTAAATTAAATTAACACTTTCATCAGAGATATTGTGGAACTTCTTCATAGGCTTGTGTTGAAGATGATGTCATGTGCATCGCAACTTGAGTTTGTTTTCAAAATACATTAATGTGGAATAGAAAAAATTGTTTTTCATTCTTACCTACTATATTTATATTTTTCTATATGTATATACTGTATCAATGTCTAACCAAAAATAGACAACCGACATACTGTACAAAAGGTATTTACAGATGAAGAACGAAAGAGAAGATCAGAACGAATGAAGAAGTAATTAAGAAAGACCAGGAAATGATTGATTTAAGTGGTCCCAAGAGGCCGTAAAAGCCAAATAATAATAATAATACTGTTTTAATATTCTGTTTTAGGCGATGAAAGGATGGAATTGAATGTTCTTTTCACTCACCTTGTGCTTGCTGAGCAACAGATTGATGGTAGTCAGATCGTGTCCGATGTCTCCGGTGCTGACAATGTGCTCCTTCTCCTTGATCCAGTTCTCCTCGTCAGCCATGTCCCAGTAGAACTGCCACAGGCGGCGCGACTCCTCCAGCCGTGCTCGGCGCTCAACGGCCAGTTTAACCAGCTCAGCATAGGCGTCCTCAAGCTGTTGCACGCGTTCCACTATCACCGTCGGCTCGCACGGCCTGAAGCCTTCTGTTGTCTCCTGAAATACAACAAACAAACACGTCAAACATTACGTGCCAGAAATAATAATAAATCATCTATTTGTGTAGTAGAGGAGGTTTTGTTTTTATCGTATGGCTTTTTATTGGTGGGGAGACCCTTACGGGTAGAGGAGGTAATATTTTGGTAGGTATCCATATTGCATAAAACTACTGGAAGTTGCCACAACCACAAATTTATTAAAATAACGAAATACCAGTTTCGGTTGTTACACCATTATCAATCTCACGTAACTTGACTCACCAAAGATTGATAATGGATGTACAACCAAAACCGGTATCTAGTTATTTTAATAGATTTGTGGCTATGTCAATTCCCAATCTTTTTATTCAAAATAAATAGTCGATTGAACACTGAAATGTATCAGGTAAATATCCAGTGTACAAGGACACTTATCCGGGAATTTCCCAACGCAATTTTGGCATTTTTGGGAGTAGTTTATCTACCTTCGGTTGTTTCAAGTGATGAAATACTTTTGGAAAAATATTTTTTCTGAGAGTGATGCCCACATAAGCTCTAGGCTTGTGCGTGGGTAATGAGAGGGGTGATGAACAGTTCATTGATTTGCTAAATACAGCAATAATTACATTTTCATAATATTGAATCTTGAATCGAAATTAATCTATGGAAAATTCCCTAATTCGTAGATTTGTATTGATTACATAAGAGTACAAAAAATTTGTACCTAAACTGCCAAAATAAGATATATTAATCTCATTAAATGTATGTATACAATCATACATTTAAATAGAAACATTTTTCATTATTTTGTCGAGTAAAACAAGTCCACGAAGTATATGAAACACTGTGACAAACCTTCTTAATTGTGTCGTACCACGGAAGCAATGCATTGATTACTTTTGAATTTAGTATGTAATTAGTACGCTATTTTAAACTGTAACTATAGCTCTACTTTATCTCTAAGCAATATTAGAATTATGGAGAAATTATGACTAACGTACATTATGAACGAGATTTGAACCACCCCTGTGAACATAATGTAACATCCCATAAGCCTGGTTTTCATTAGTAGAGTTAGTGGTAGAGTTCCCTGAACTCTCCCAATGAAAACGTTCATAGTAGAGTAGAGTCATGGTAGAGTACTTGTTTTTAGAGTAGAGTGGGATAGCACCGTGGGATAGTACTCTACCACTTGCCTTCCCCCACCACCGCTTCTCACTCTACTCTACCACCACTATCCTAATGAAAACAGTCTCGAGCTAATAGAGTAGAGTAGAGTTAGCTTGGTAGAGTTAGTATGCTAGTTACTCGACCACTAACTCTACTAATGAAAACCAGGCTATACTCCCACCGCGCCAGTGTAAACGCCTCCCTGCACTCACCTGATCCAAGAACCGCTGCGACTGATGTACAACCGCCTTCACGCGTTCGCCTAGCACGTTGATATCAGCCTCGACCAGTTTATGTTTCTGCAATAGGTCTTCAACTCCCATGAGGTGTTTGCCATAGTCGTCGGACAGCAGACGCATCTTGAGTTCTTCCATGGAGTCGAGGATGTAGAGCATCTCCTGGAAGTTCTGCTGTAGCTGCAGTGACAGCTCAAGGCGCAGGCGACGCGCGCGCAACAGCTCCAGCAAATAGTTCCATAGACGGAGCACGTTGTCTTTCCTGCAGAACAAACATGGTGAGAAAGGTAGGTTAACAACACAAATATCTACTTTTTATTCACTTCACTACCAACATGCAGTGTATACATGTATAGTGTACACATAGCAGTATGTATGTAGGTGGATAAAGAAATCGTAGGGTAAATTTGAACTATCAATTGGACTTTAAATATATTTATGTCCGGGTTTTCAGTCGTTCAATAAACTATTGAATCAATAACTTTTTTGCATTTGAAAACACATGGTTATTTATTCAAATAGTGCTATTGGATCCATAAACTGGCTATTGAGCGACTGAAAAACCGGGCATTAGACATTTTTTTCTAAAAAAAATGTTTTTGTTTTATTATTGACTGAATTGACACTGTTATATTCTATTGTACAATGACGAATAAAAAAATATTTGATTGATTGATTGAATCAAGAAATATGAAAAATATAAAGCTTGACAAACTTCAACCCTGTGTATTTTGTAGTAAAAGTGAATCTTATACATCTACTCTACACACTGTTAGATGCGGCATCAGTTGATACTTCAATTCATTCTAATTTTGTTTATTTAGCAATAGGAATAACACTAAAGAAAAAAATCAACTCAATTGAACATGCTTCAACATTCAACACTTCTATTAACTTCAATATTATTTATTTAAAAGCACATAAGAAATACACTGGGGAAAATCATTGGATTGAATGAGATCATAAGTTTTGAACCTACTTGTCTCATGATTTTGTGTTTGAATTTCTTGCTGATTTAAGAAGATTGAATAAAAAGAAAATTTCAATGATAATGAGATATAGGCTAATTGATAATGAGATATAGTTAATATGGCTGCAAATATAGTGAACGTTACCTATAAGCAAAATGAACTCCACAAAAAACTTGATCCACATTCGCATTTTAAATTGCGCCAGCACTCCTCCCCTCACAATCTTTAATAATATTTGAATCGCTTGAATATCATTGCCCATTTGAAGCAGTATTGGCATATTTAAAATGGAAGCCCTCACCTGGCATTAATCCTGTCTACATCGATAGTTTTCGGCGTCCAACCTCGCTAACGGTGACCACGGCCTGCACCCTCTCCTAGGCGAATATGTCGGTTTCAATGGCCTCGTGCTTTTGGCAGCCGCCTCCACGGCAGCCAGGTCGCAGCCAAAGTTGTCCTGCGACACCAGACGCTGGTTCTCGCTCAGCCATGTCTCACGCATGCTAGCCTGCAGACAAAAATACACAAGGAAACATTAATTTCATTTATTTACATAGAAAAATTCAAAAGGAAAAAAATACAGAATAACGATAACATTGAAAAAGGAGAAAGTAGACAGGTCTCATGCATGCTAGCCTGCAGACAAAAATACACAAACATCAATCTCATTTATTCACATAAAAAATTAGAAAAAGAAAATACAAAATAAAGATAACATACAGAAAGGAAGTAGTACTAAGGTAGCCTCATTGATTCCCTTGAATCAAAGGTCATAAAATAGTTCAGTGCATGAATAAGTTGTTTGTTGGAAAAAATTTACAAAATGTTCATGAAGGTAAATGCACGAATATTTAATAATATGAACTATTCTCATTCTTAATCGGACGATTGCAATAATATTGTTACAAGAATATGTACAGTTAGACATGATAAAACACAAACTTAACAATTGCATTACCTAAGGGTTTTAAAATTAACAAACTCCACTTAAAACTAGGAGTTTAAATGGCATTTTAGTTTCCAAAATTATTAACTTGCATTCTGAATTAGTTCCCCTCAAATGGAATCAACAACTGTATTGTATGGTTTATTTTTGTTCGGACTTAAATGAAATAAGTAATTATATTAATATTAAATTTCACGCTAACACTGTAAGGTCTTTGTGAGATTCCAGTCTTCCATAATTTCATCTGTACTCTATCTAATATTTGTTTTTGTATTATCTACTTTTCTGTATTGTACATTCAATCTGATTATTATACTTTTGGCGGTGTATTTGTACATTCTTTTACAAGTGCCATACTAGAAAAATTTTGTATTTTAAAATGTTTTTATAAAGTATCTTTGTAAAAGTGGAAACCGTTGAATTAATCTCATTTAATATTTGTGATGTCATCTAACTTTTATAAATGGCAATAAGAATGGGTGGAATTAATCTACTTTGTTTTATTTATAGAATAAGAATGATTAGATCATGCTGCCTTTATTTTCCTTGGAGGGCAGGAGGCGAAGTTAAAGAGCCGGCCCCCTCTTACATGGCCTCAGACCACTTTGTTTTATTTATCGCATATGAGTGTTTTAAAGATTAAAAATTGATTGATTGAAGTAAATCTTGAATGCAGCCTACACAAAACACATAATGAGAAAATGAACAATTAGATGCGATGTTTATGAAACAGACCTTGCGATTGAAGCGGGCAGCCAGCTGTTCGAGTTTCTCCTGGCGAATGAGCTCCTCGCGCAGCGCCAACTCGCGCTCGTGTTCGGCTTTCTCCAGCCGCTCCCACGCCTTGTTGATGTCCGAGATCATTTTGCCCTCTTTCGGCGTGTACGGCTTCTGGTTGTTGGCGCGCATCTTCGACTGCAGTGTGAACAGCAACACCTCCAGGTTGCTCTTCTCAACAAAACCTAATTGGAAAAGAAATGCAATTAGAATAAAATTAAGAGGGGAGATGAATACCTACAGGAATGAATGAACACAGGATGAACCTACAACGAACGTCAACAACGTGACTATTTCCCAATTTTTCAGTCGCTCAATAGACAGTTTATGAATCCAATAGCACTATTGAATCAATGAATAAATAACCATGAGTTTTCAAATGCAAAAAAGTTATTGATCAATAAGTTTATTGAACGACTGAAAAACCAGGCATATTAGCATCTAACCGACATACAGTAATTTAAAAATTTGTTTTTTCATCTTTTTTTCAACTTTGATTTTCTTAGTTTCAATCCTATTTTAAATGGTATCTTCATTCAAGAAATCGCAGTAATTTTTCACACTCTTGTCATGGATGAAACATGAACATGAATGAATTTTATTGGTTTTTATGGAAAAACCTTATTCATAATAAAATTCATAGAACAAATATTGACAATTTAAACAATTTTTCTCAATAACTATTAAATCCATTATAAATTTATAATAACCCAGTTTTCTATTATCCAAAGTATCTACTATCATAGTGTATGTGATCAATAGCAAAAAACTAATAAAACTACAGAGATGTTATGCAATGCACTCTGATAAAGGAATAATATGGTTTCCAAAACTGAATATTTTCATTTTTGCTGTGGTGATGCCCACATAAGCTCTTAGCTTGGGCGTGGGTAATCGGAAGGATGATGATGAGAGATGAGTGGACCTCAAGTTTAGGTGGATTCCGGGAAGCGATTATTATTCTAATGAATGAATGACATTCAGCGGAAAAAGGCTTCAACTGAAAGTGGTCACCCATACAATGGAAGTAACAGGTGTGAGTCTCTTAACTAATCTTGCGATTAGACACCGGAACAACCAACCGCTTCCCAAGTATTTGTGAAGTTAATAAAAAAGAAATACTATAAAATTTGAAAATTTTATATGATCTTTTGTATGACTTGCCTATTGCTCTTGTAGCCTGATGGTTAATGAAATGAATCTTGAATCTATAAACCAACAACAATTCGCTAGCGAAATCAACCTATAGCAAGATCCAATTAACTTGTCAGAAATCAGCTGTTTTGGTAATAATTAAACAGTGACGTCGACACAATAATAAAAAGGCTTAAAAGTCTTAAAGGCCTTTAAAGTCTTTAAAAGACCTTTTACAGAATAACTTTTTAAAAGACCTTTTCAATAATCTGCGAGATTCAGCATTTGTAGATTAAGTATTGTGATATTGCTATTTGAAACAGCTGATTTCTGACAAGTTGAAAGGATCCTGCTATACTTATAGTATAGTACATATTTATAGTATATTTTTTCTATAATAGATGAATGAATCAATGAATCAATATTTATTGCCAAAAAGTAAATTGTTTAAAAATACAAGAATAATAATGGTTAACAATACAAAGTAAAATTGGTACAACGATTATCAACGAAATTATTATTAACAAGCGAAAGCAACTCACTTGGGCGGCTTCTCGACGGTGCGATAGTTGTTGAACTGGGCCAGCTGACCCTGCACGCCGGTGAGCGAGTTGGCAAAGCGACGGTCGCCGAGCGACTCGATGGTAGCCTCGATCCATCGCAGCAGGTCGCTGGTGAGCCGCTCGTACTCGTGCACCATGCGGTCGTTGTCCATTGCGATGCCGACCACTTTGCCGATTCGCTTGCCCTGCACCGTTTCCTGCTTCATCTTGTTGAAGTAGTGGTAGTAGGTCACCACATAGGTGATTATAGACTTCTCGTCCGGCTGTTCCACGAATACGTCTGTGGAAAGATTCAAGAGAAAAGGTATTGAAAAACTAGTTTGTAAATTTTGTAAGTTTGTAAGTTTGTAGTTTCAGAAAAATTACAAAGTAAACATACATTTTCGCTCAGGTTTTCAACGTACCCACCCATCATTTTTGCCCAGTATTATATATGTAACCCAGTTTTAACCTGTAAACAGCTTTCATCCAAGTTCGAGTAGTATCATAGCCCCCTCTAATACAGCCTCTGTAGTTTGAAGGGGGTTATGATAGTATTCACTCACCTGTGCTGCTGCGTCTACCAGGTGTTTATAGAGCCCTAACTCAAGCTATATTTTACAAACTATCAGCTATTTCCAATTACTTCTCATAATTTTGAATTGGTGACAGTTCATGCATTAACCATATTAATTCAATACTAAATAAGAATAATTCAACTTGAATAACTAAGGCAGCTCGTACACCGGAGCAATAAGCAACATTTGGATTATATGATCGTCTTCTCTATAGAAACAAATAGTCCAATGCACACCTAAGGCAGCTGTTTCAGGTGTGCATTGAACTATTATATGTATGCAGTGAACAATGTTGCTAGTTGCCTGTTATATTGAATGAGTTGTGCATGACCGGTGTACGACCGATAAAATTAGAATAACTGAGAATAAAGAGAAAATAAATAACTACACAACTCACTCTGATTGTGCATACTTTCAATAATAGATATGACTACCTACAACAAACATTCGACTTGTCAAAACCTTAAAAAGTTACGGTTTCTTCCATTGTTTCCTATTCCCATAGAAGCTGTCTTAGTTTTATAAAGCTAATGCACAGCCTTAATAAATTGCCTTAAACCATTAGGCTCTTGAAACCTAAAAAAAACTGTTAGAATGGCAGAGGACATATAATTTTACTCAACTAATAAATTTTTAATGATCTTAAAACCTTGATCTGGAATATTATTGACTTCTTTCCAACATCAAGGAAATATAGTTTGCAAGATTAATTACAGTAATCGATTCTGCTTGTACTACCGTACAAGTACTTGTATACTATATAGAGTATAGTACTGTACTACAGTGTATTAAAAATTCTAAAATGACTGTATTTTTGAACTCTCTTCCAGAGCTCAAGCATTAGCTTTTCTGGGAGAGCCCATTACATCAATATTAAAATATATAAAATGTTCGTTGAATATGTTTTTTAATTCTATGAAGATCAAATAAGTTTATATTACAATTAGTTTATAACATTAGAAGAATGTTTTTGTTTCACTTATGTGTAAAAAAAAAGAATAGCAATAAATTTTTTGACGAATTGACGTTATTGTAAAAGACTATTCCCACATAACAGTTAAGTTTCCGTACGTTTTAGATCAGCTAGGTGTGCGCATGCGTCAATGCAGTCATTGCTCTGTGATTGGTCCATCGCTATTGACGCATGCGCAGAACGAGCTGAACTAAAACGAACGGAGACTGAACTGACATGTAGAAATAGTCCTTAAATCTGCTTTACTCAATGACAGATAAGATATTAAATACTTAGTTTAGCAACAAGCCAATTACCTTCGGGATCGAGCAGCTTAGTCAGTCCCAGTTTGTCTTCGGCAACAGTGAAGGCGGTGTTGAGATTGTGCATGGCGTTGGATTTGCTCAGTTTGTCGAAGTGCAGCAGATCGGGCCGGTGCTTGTGAATGATGGCGTTGAACGCCAGCCCATCTCGCCACGAGGTGGTGAAGTTGCGCACGTTCACGTTGTGGTAGCCGGCCGTCTTCATTTGACACCACAGAAGCAGCGCGTCTTTGGCCGATTTCGTTTCTTTGTTGTCAGTTTCTTCGATTGTTATGTCTTGGATCTGTAGGTTAAAAAGAGGAACGTTGGTAAATGAATACAATAAATACAAGGGAGAGCATAACAACATTTATTTTATTTTATTTCATTTGACGAAAGTTGGTGAAACCCAGCATGAAGCTAGTAAAATAGTTATGAGATTATTACTACATTTATTTTATTTTTTATTTGACGAAAGTTGGTGAAACCCAACATAAAACTAGTAAAATAGTTATGGATTATTACTACTGTATTGACATAATTATCTTGAAACGAGAAAAACTTGGACAACATCAATAATAATTCTATTTGATCAACAGATTTGTCTTGTCTGCTTGTAGTGCTGATTATTCACAGAAAAATGAAGCTATAGTCTGGCAACAGACAAGAGAGCCTCCAAAATAAGAACTCTACTGCGCAGAGAGAGCGCACGTTATGCAATGCAGCAGTTTATCTCACTCGCTCACTAGAGTAGTGGAACTATGTGATACTGTATCATTCAAGTAATACGATGCGCGAAGGTTCTCTTGTCTGTTGCCAGACTATACCTCAATAGTGCTTTTCATCCTTGAAGACTCCTGAGAACAGAAACAGTCCACCACCACTTTTTCAGCTAGCCAATCACACGCCTGCAGCGTTGCCAATACTAACGCTTACTATCAGATGATATTGATGAACAGATTTGCGCGACAAATATCTAATCATCTCTTCTATAGCAGGATTCTTTTACCTTGTCAGAAAACAGCTGATTTTTACGTTAGTAAACGAGCGTACATCAATCAGGTGTTTTCTGACAATTTAAAAGGATCCTGCTATACTTGTAAATCATCCAAGTTAACACATAGAGCCGAGATAGCAGACTGATATTTCGGTCTAATACGCATGCGTGCCAAGATTATTAAAAAGCACACAATATGACAACATTGTCGGGCATTCCAATTGTATTATGTACCAAGCTTGCCAGGGGCCTGTAAGGATGGAAAGCACTATAAATGATATTTGACTATGTTTCCATTTTTATAGATTTTTTAAATTCAAGAATCTTAGAGCTACATGACTGCTATAAGCTTAACTTTTGTAAGATGATTATTGTTCATGACCTAGCCAATATTACATTCATTGTAGGATGAGCCAGGGGGCTGTCATTTAAGGAGTGGAAGTATCGTATCTTCCCTATGTTAAAAAAGGATGAAGCCTGTGTCATGGCCTTCTTGAGTTTTGTCTAAAGATGACCATGCTGTGTCTCGATCTCATTGGCTGTGTGGCGCGATCTCATTGGCCGAATACACTCTGGACCGATGTCGGCCATTATTATGGACCTAATTTTGGCGGTGTATTTGAATTCAGAGCCATCATGTTAAATTTAATTTTCATGGAGTTTTGAAAGTTTATGGTATCTTTTGCGGTATAAATCAAAACCGTTGAGAGAATATAGTTGATATTTACGGCAAAATACAACATTTTTGTCGGATTTTGTGTTTTTTAGGCTGGTTTGGGTAGAAGTAATGTAGTAGATGTTTTCAAATACAGCGCCAAAATTAGGTCCAAAAAAATGGCCTACATCCTACTCCTCTTATTTCTCTTACTTCCTCTCCCTTTGATGTCAGCTCCCTGGGATGAGCAGCAGCACTGAAATGATTATGATAATAGATTGTCCACCAACCTGGAAGCGCAATATAATGGTCCAAATCAACCCCAAACTGAGGCGAGGATTGCCGTCGACAATATCATGTGATCCCATGTTCTCGAGGTGCACGCGTTGTTCGCGCAAAAACTGCAGCGCCTTGTCGACGTTTTCCAAGCAGTGAATGCGCATCTTGCCCTTGGTTGGGCGCGGCAGGCGTTCGCCCGAAAGCACTTCTAGAAGTTTCAGCAGCATTTTGCCGTCGCGCAAGTCCACGTACAGGTCGCCGATGCGACTGTTCACGCGCACCAGGTGGGAGTTCACCCATTTCTGGAACGTCTTCTTCTGCACGCTTTCACGCTCGTCTGTGCACAGAAAAATATAAAGAACATTAGTGGAATGAATGAAGAATCAGAAAAGTTAAGAGAATATTAACACCAATTTTGGATTATAATAAAATTAATCATATTAGTTAAATATCAATGAACCTATAATATGGAATTCCATCAGAGTGGTTAATCATCATGGCTCATCATGACTCATATGGGTCGATTTTAATTATCCTTGTATTATCTACTATTAATCATTGATATTCTATCAATATATTAGGATGTGTCATCAAGTACCAAGTATATGTTACCCAAGTCGAATAAATTCATTATGATTGTAATTGTATAATGTTTTACCTGAATCCATTAAGAAAACGAATGAAGGCGAGTTTAGAAATAGATTGAAAATTGATTTTTCTGAAAATTCATTTTATACAAGGGTAGAGTACATGGATCACTATTTCACATGAATGTACAGATGTTTTTCCTTTATTTATTATCTTGTCTAATGTCTTGTTTGTTCAACACCTCATTTCTTGACTTATTAGAATTTTGACAAGTTCCAGATCCCCCTGATTAGGACAGTGGATGCTATTTAATCTATCTATCGATTAATATAAATCAAATTTTAAAATATGGATCGAGTTAATTCCCCAAGAATCATCATGGGTCTCATGACTCAAATGAGTCTCCAATAGATGAACTGAAAATTATTTCAACTAAAATAGAATTTCAATTAAATTAAATGAATTTTAATTCAAATTATAATTTCAATTTCAATCCTCAATTTAATTATATCTCCATTTTTCTATCATTTTTCATCAATAATAGAATAAATTAAACTTCATGAACATAAACTTAATGACGATAACAACATTTTTGAACTAGTTTAAGTGAATTGAAACAAGAACATAGTTCAAAACATATTTTGGAACCTCATTCACACAGTATTTTGTTTAGCTCAACATTTCCAAAACTTCTGATCGGTTAATTCACGTATTAAAATACTTATATACAAGTGGGAATTAGTGATTCAGAATCATTAATGACAAATCTGGATTTAGTAAGAGGAATGGTTTGTGGCCTGATGTAAAACGTTTTGTAAATTGTTAAATGATAACACATTGAATGTTGTCTAAAAAATCCCCTAATTACCATCAACAATATCTCAATTAAATTGATCTATTGATGATTCTTTAACGGTTCCTCTCCTAACTTCATGAGCCCTACAACACTGATTGATTGAATAAATGTCAACTATATTATCAACAATGTCAAGGCCAATCACTATATCATCACACTAGAACACTAACCTCTCAACTCAACCACAACAGTGTCATAATAATCCTCTTCCCTTCCCATGCTTCACATAATCACTAGTTTCCTTTCAAAAACACATCATTCACCCAAAAAACTGCTAAAGAACACGAAACACAACACTTACAATAGAGAAAAACATCTAAAAATAACTAGTCAACATTTAAAATTAAGGAAAAACTTATGAGAATCAAAAAAATTATTATTAGGCCTACAATATGAAGAACTTCTAAAAATCAGGAAAAATTATTTGAATTGAGAAAAAACTTCTGGAAAGCAGAAATAACACAAAACTTTCAACATCAGCGAATACCTAACCGATGATAATTGAATCGCTATTAGGCGCTAACTGGACTCATAAAATAATGCAATAGCGAATAAAAGCTGTCTTATCAGAGTGTAGAGGAAAAGGCCAGTCCTAATCAGAAATATGGTTATTTAATGGGCGCTTGACTGAGACCGCAAAAACGCAAACTCTATCACAAAAGTATTCGTCACATAATAATGTGAATTCCATGTAGCAGCCTATCTGTTTCGGAAGAATACTGATGAAAGATTCTCAATAACATAAGACAAATAGTAAATAAGGTAATAAAATAAACATTGAGCAATTTGAATCTGCTAAATGAATAGATTCATTCATTTATTTTTATTTACTTATGATCTCACAAATGTCTATGACTTGTGCGTGCTAGACGAATTAAAGCGGCCCACACACGATCATCTTGGTGTGTCTTCAGTGCCTGCACACCAAAATAATCGTGTGTGAGCAAAACTGATGTGAGCTCACATAAAAAATTTGGACTGATGGAATGATGAAAATTCATCACTTCGGTGTGCCACTTCAAACTGCTGATAGCAGTCCAAAGTGACAAGTGGTCGTCTCACTTCAGGTGCTCACCCCAATCATCTGATCAGCAAGATTGTGATGAAATTTTCTAGAGATAGGAAAATTCTGATTGAAGACCTAAGATGAGCTGTGATGTCCTGATTAACAACAAATTTTAAAAATCACATTTTTAAAATGGATTTCGCATACACTAGATTCACTGATACGGAAAGACCTCAAGTTGCCTGTCATCCTCACACAGAGCTGCTACTCTGGTTGCAAGAGGTAAAGTACATTTTTTTCAATTTGGCGGATTTAGCGAGTTGAGAGACTTCATATGTTTGTTTCGCCGTTTGTAAAAAGCTCTTTCATCCGCCATATTAAAGAAATACCATATGTAAAAAGCTTTTATCGAAGTTTTGAAAGAATATTTTCAAAATCTGTTACCAGTTTCTAACAAGCTATAAGAATAAGAATAAATTAGAATAAATTTTATTTCTTCTACAAAATTTCCAGATATAAAAAGATTGGGCGAATTTAACAGGTACAAATAGATGTAACAGACATAGCAAATTCCTTGCATGACATTCTATAAAAGAGGTCTGTTGCTCATTTTTTAAATATCAACTACAGTGACTCCATGAGCTATTAGGCTAGGCGTACACCGGTTAGTCAAGACAAGACGAGATTAGTCACGTTTAGTCACAGTACTTCACATAATTGTTTATGAAGCAACACACACCAATTAGTCATTGCATCGGTATGTGCTGCTTCATAAGCAGCTATGTGAATTGCACATTTTTCTGTGTCAGTCACCCATCCAAGAGCAGTCTTGAATGTTTGTTACTTCACCACATGATTACTTAGCAACCGCTCTCACCGAGTGACCACTGATATTACCAATATCATAATAAATTGAATTGAACTCAAAAGATGGAAGTATATTAATATCGATTATCTCACCAGCTAGCGCCTTGATGCGCGACCGCTCGAACAGTCGCGACGAGGAGTTGCCGCCATCGTACTCGTAGTCCTCGACCAGCTCCTGTTGCAGCGTGGGGTCCCAGCGGACCATCGATATGTCCGTGGTCATTGTAGCGCAGCTGGCTCACGTCAGCACACACTACTAGCCACCACACACGCACCTGCACAAACAAAAAATAAGAATAGAATAGAATATGTTTTTATTTCACCAGAAACAATAATCACAAAATACATTTGCAGAAATAAAATACAATTGTATAGAAATTTTCAAGAATTTCATATAACCTTAGCCTACTTGAAGTAAAAATTAAAACTAAAGATGATAACCCATTTATTAGGAGCAAGGTAAAATTATTACAGCATACAAACTACTTATTGAAATTCATGAAAATAATCAAAACCGCATGAAAAATAACAATAAAGCTTTCCAGTGAAATAAATTACTGCAAAGTGACAAAGTTACTTGAAGGCAAGCAGGAGGCATAAGTATATTATCAGAAATACCCGTACACTCACACTAACAGATACTAATAATACAAAACAAGATACAAAACAAGCAACACTAATTAGAAAACAAATTGATGGAGAGACACGCACAGAATCAGACTGAAAAATTAACAATTAATAACAACACAATCTACATCAAACCAATAAAATCAGACCATAGTCATCGCGCGATGAAAACGCAGTTGGCTGAGAATGGACAGATATCTAAGATGGCAGCTGCTACAATGTAACCAAAATTTTTTACACTTGTTTATACTTCATTGTAATTCAGTGTAATATAATGACTGGCCAGTATGTCAATTTGTGATGTCTTTTGTGGTCAATAAAATATTCTATTCTATTCTACAGGTATGGTATCGTGAAAGGCCTAATCCCTATTTATATGAAACAATTATAATCAATAAAACATTATCAATATTGATAATAATTTAGTAGTCATCGCGCGATGAGAACGTAATTGGTTGGTCAGTGACATGAAGGGAGAGATTGCATGAGCGACTGAAAATTCTAGTGTAAAATCAGTGCAACGTTGCATAGCTTGCACTATCCGTGATGATTATAAAATAACTTTTTCTAGGTTAGGCTATCACCAGTTTTCTATTTTTTGTTATAACCCACGTAAGTGAAATATATTGTGAATTGTGATGCTTCTGTAGTAACTATAATAGTAGTTTATGCAATGGCTGTATTATGAGAGCCTTTAAACGACGAGTGAGATTGTCGAGAAGTCGTTCAAAGTGCATACACAATTTAATTTACGACCAACAAAAACAATAATATCTACATTATCAATCTATACTAACCTTGATTCAAACGACCATTGTTCTATTTCAATGTTTACCTTATAGGTTAGGAAGCTGCTAAAAGCGCACACACACATGAGCAACTACAGTGCTTTTATGAGTTGCGATTGTGTTTTGTTCCGTTCCAGTGTTTTAAAACTGGAACAGATTGAACTAGGAACGTGTTATAATATACTATCTGTACTGTAATGAGGTCATTAGACGACCCCTTATGAACGATATTCAAATAATATGGACGATTCTACCACTGTAATTTACTCCTCACTTTCTATACCATTCTATGGTGTAGCATATTTACTCATACTTTAACATTCCCTTCAACTACTGAAAAATGTATAACCACTCAAGGACTATAGAATAATTCAGAAAATGGAGTGCCCAATTTTTACACTACCTACACATTTTGTTTCAATTTCCTTGGAATTGTATCTACAAATTCTATACTAGAAACTACAGCCCAATTCCAATTCGACACAGTCCGTTAACTGTGAATGGATGCTGCACTTTTGTATTCCATCTAAAACTGGAGTCCTTGATGCAAATAATAGTAGTGATCGCAATCATGCGAGCTCCGTTCATTGGTTAGCTAGCTTTCATTCAGCTATACTATTCGCTATACTAGCGAAGGTCTATAGATAAAAAAAAGAGACTGAATGAGGCAAAGTGGGCTATGAGGCGTGCTGTTGCAGTATTAGAATGATTGCTCTCAAGGCCACTTTAAACACCGATAAAGTGCCTCATGACTAATGCCTATTTTTAGTAGTGATGCGTCTCTCTGTACTATATCTATATGCACTAATGAGCTGTATCGTAATACAACACATCGTCATGTAAATTTTCATCTTCATGAATTTTTGTTCAAAACTACATGTCGTCATATGGATATTTTTAGTTTCTTCGAATTACTGTTCAAAAAACTTCTATCAGCGATAAAAGTTGATGACCAATCAACCATTACGTTCCGGATAGTCGATTGACTAAACAATGATTGATTAACTTCATGAATATTGATAATAATTTACAGGAAGTTGCTGAATATACTTTCGTAATCTTTTAATATTGTTAGAATTACAACATTAGCTTTAGCTTTATTATTCCAAGTTTATTACAAGCTTTTCCATGCTATCTATAACTACTTTCATACTAAGCTTTATATAATATGCTACCAGTTTCAAAATTTTTCTAGCAAAATCAATGTATTGTAGCCTATTAATACTTCACGCTCGTTAAACTTATTCAACCTAAGCCTGTCATTTCACTTTTTATATTACAAACAACCTGACGTTCCACATATCATCGATAAAAGCCTCACGTCTCTACACAGGATGTGCAATTCGCTTCACTCAATACATCAAACTGGATAAATCGGGACTCTATAACATAAAGAGGGACCAAAAAACAGGAGGAGAGAGAGATGAAAATAGAGCAGAAGTTTAACTGAGACTAGGGAAATTGAAAAGGATGAGAACAGAAAGAGGGATAAAAAGGCATTGATGAGAAGGAGAGGACACATTAGATAAGGAAGAAAAGCGACAGAAAGGACAAAAAAGGAAATGAAGCAAAAAGAGCCTGTTTGATTCATATTTATAAGCCCTGTAATACAAGGAAAAGGCGAACATACAATTGACATGAGTACACGTCGTACGATGTAATAAATTCATACATCTATACTCTGATTAAAACTGCTTCAGGATTGAGACCCGCTTGGCCTAAGATAAGCACGGACCGCTCTAATCCGGTCCTAAAGCAGTTTAAATCAAGGTATAGTGTGTGAGTACCTTTTTTCTGTATTACAAGATTTTCAAATTTTATGAAACAGGCCCCAGAAGGTAAAAGAGGAATTAATGAAGGAGGTAAAAGAGGAGAGAGAGAGAGAATCGACATTGATGTGAAAAACAAAAAGGTTAACTGAAAAGAGACGGAATGAAGAAGAGAAAACAAAAAAAAGAGACAGGAGAGTCAACAATAAAGAGGGAAAATAGATAAGTATTGAACGAAAGAAGTAACTGAGGCGAGTAGGAATAACAGAATTGGAGAGAGGAAACCCAAATTAAATAAAAGAGAGGGATTGATGAAAAAAGAGGATAGAGAGAGAATCGACATTGATGTGAATGAGAAACGTAGAGAATGAGAAGGTGAAATAAAAAAAATGGAAACAAATCGCGGAAAAGAAGCGAAAAAACAAAGAGGAAAAGCGACCGATTCAACACAGAGTGAGCTACAAAAAATCATAACCTAACCAAGGAACACTTTAACAAAAAAACAACAAAAATGTAAAAATAAACATTTTGCATATAGTACTGTACACGGTATGTGCACATTGACCTTTCAATTCGGACTAGAGAAAAATATAAAATAAGCCGATCACATCCGAACACCTGACTACCACCAGCCCTAGATTTTTACACGCTCCAGTCATGGCGCATTGTCAATAAAATCGTCTCTGCTGCCAACAAAATAATAGTCACAACAAAATGAAAATAATCAAAATAAAAACGTAACGGGGCCGATCGAACAATACACCGGCTGAATGCCAAGAGCAAGCCGCGGCTCTTGTGATGTTACATCGATCAATGTAAATAGATATAAAATACAGTTAAATGTTTTTGTGTTACACGAATAGATATCCATGTTATGATGATGATGATGATTGTAATGATGATGAATGAATAAATGTTTTATATCAAAATGATGATGATGTATTGAGAATAGATGTGGGTCTCTTCATTTCAGAATAAAATAGATAATTAAACAGTATCCATTATCATGTGCAATATGTACATTATGTGCACTTATTAATAATAGTAAATGGTAATAGTTAATAATTTGAGCTATGGTCGTTGCGTGGTGTACTAATTTTTTTGTCGATAAGTACAGTGATATTCATTTAATTTGACGCTTGGCATTAGATAGATAGAGGATAGATTATTTCTTTGCTATCGTACTATACGGTCATCAGCAACGTCGAGAAATGATATCTATCTATCTAATGCCAAGCGTCAAATTAAATTAATGTCACTGTTCTTGGTCATCTGACTAACACAATCAACAGCTGATTGAACAACAATGTATCGGGCATAATAATTTTAATTCATGAGATAATATTATAAATATATATAAATTGAAATCATGATAAATTTATTATAATTTAAATTTATAATATTTAGTCTGGTTTGGATTTTGCTGTATTGAGAAGAAAATTATAAATAAGTATAGCAATATTTTACTATACAACCTCAAACTGCGATGAATAATAACCACTATACTGTATGACAAAATGAAAATGGTAAATATGACTGAACGAAAAGTCAACAATGGTAAGGCAACCAACTGCGATAGCTCGTGGTCCGTGGCGAAGCGTGGTATACTTAACCGGTCATCGCCGGGTATATTTCCTTTAGGACATATACCCGGCGATGACCGGGTATATGTTACTCCTACAGCCTAGGCGATGACCAGTTAGTAACGCTTTATAACGCGACTCGTGGTGTATACTACGTGTACAATAAATAGGTATACGGTACAGCACGCTTAAAGAGTACACGGAATGGGAAAATTATTAACAAAACAAAAATGAAGGATTCAATGTCCAACGTTCACTAAACCAAAAAATAAAAAAATCAAACGGCACACCTGAATGACTAGGATTTTCTTAGGTTTAATAGGCAAAAACTGTTGAAAAAGGAAACCGGCGAGTCAGTGTATTGATTACAAGGACTTTTTACTAGAGAAAAAACAAACTAATTATTCTTCATTACAGCCGCTGAAGGTAAGATAATATTCCTGAAAAGCTGACCACAAAAGATTATAAAGGACCATAGACTTTTTTATCAAAGGACAAGTTTTTATCTTAGAATAGTAATTCCCCTACGTGATTGGAGATTTCAATTTCTGATCAAAGTTTTTTCAACTGACCATAATGGTGTTTGGAGTCTTCTTGAAGACATAGTTTTTCATCAGTTCCCATCCTTTCATTTACTAATTTTCATATCAAATGAAATAACATTGAACTGAACAGCTGACTTGTAAGGTATCCATAAGCTAGACATTTTTTAAAACAATCGGTCAAATAAAATAACCTTGAATAGATCAGCTGATTAGGTAAGAATATACAGTATTAAGAAATGAGAAAACCCACAAAATATCCGTGAAAAACATGTCTTACCTCAGCTAGTCAAAAGTTCAGTTACTGTTCCAAAATCACTGGTCACATTCGAATGATGTCTGCTATTTCCACTTGACATCACAAACAACCAAACCAACGCAACATAACCTCACAGCTTTCCTTTTTGCTTTTAAAACACTGCACCAAATAGCAGCAACAACACCTCACTCTCAAACACACTACAACCTAGGGAAAAGAGGAAAATTCTAGACTAGAAAAACCACCCCACAACACACTTTCACTGCCATAAAAACCCTCTCACAACAAACCCTACTCAAATCAGCTGATACAAAACAACATGTTTACACATTGCAAGATAAATCTTTTGCAAAAAAAGGGGGAGACTGCCGTCAGATAATGAGAATTTGCTACACATGGGGTTGGAGAAAATGTGGGGCTGCGGAAAATCCCTCAAGGGAAAATTCGAGGTGGTGGGGGAACAACAGGGGTGCCAACTTTACAACACAATTTTTCTCTTGAAGCAAGAAGTACAGTATTGCCAACTTGTTAAAATTCTTTCCCATTTTCAGATTCAGTCAAGTGCCAACGTCTCACAATAAGGCTCCTTTACTCAAGAATCAATTTGGTATTATAAATATGTAAATAAGCATAAATACAAGTTAATATACATGTAAAATAAAGAAGTGATGGAAGAAATAGAAATAGAACGATATAACATATAACTAGACTTGTTTAGCTACCTTTTTCTTAATTTTGACGAGAATAACCTCTCAAAGTATTCTCATGTTGGGTTGCACCAATTTTGATCCAGGATCACTGCAATGCTGATCAAATGGGATCAGCTGATTCAAAATAGTTGATCCATTAGAAAATTTATGAGATTATGTCAAGGCTAAAGAGATGTTAATTATACTAATATTCTAATAACCAATACTGATAACTAACCAATAATTTTGACAACACTCTGTGTAACAAGTGAATTTGTTGTTCTGTGTAACCCTGTGTAATAAATACATACTTTTTCTGCAAATTTTGTATCAAATTCAAATGATTTACCGACTTCATCTGCACATTTTGTATCAAATGATATACCGACTTTCACACTGTCTCACTTTGAATCTCATCTACACTACAGTATTTTTCCAGCCTTTCTCCACAGTTTCTCCAATCGAGCAGAAGAACAAGTGAAATTCTTCTCCTCATCTGTCTTGCTGTAAAATAGGTGTGCATCTTCTCATCGTGTTTGCTTTATTGTATACGGCGGGCGGGCGGACGATATTCTCGGCAGCTTACCGTACAGTTGGCTAAATTTAGAAGGCCGTGAAGTAGACGTCGTTCCAGTTTATATTCAGACACGCGGACTTCGGAAGGGAAAGGGGGAGAGGAAATTGTGTTGATATCAAGTGAAAATATAGAAATTCATCATTCAAAACTCCAGTTAGTAGCTGACTCTATTTCCCATCAGTTGACACAAGAAGTGGAGAGATACGCCTGCATTCCATTAGAAGCACACAACCATAGAGAAGCGATACTCTTCTAATCTGTTCTCTGTGATATAACGCTCAACTGCTTTTAATCAATAATAGGCATCCAACTAGGCTCGAAAACTTTCTTAAATACTTTTTTCTCTAATCCTAGGTTAAAACAGACCGGGATGAACTAATTTGTAGAATTCCTATTGATGTCGTGGAACTCCATGATAAAAGAAAACACTATTTGATGTTGTCAATTCCACTACTTTATTATATTACTTGTATTAGCACTGGACCGCGGTTTCTGCCTCCACCAGTCACATCGTCAACAGTGCTAAACATTTTAAATGAAGTATATTGAATCAGCAAATCGTACAAACTTATTTTTGTGCTGATCCTGGACTAAATTGATCTCGCATGGTGCAACCCAGCATGAAAGCGTTTGGACACGATCAAATTCCCCTCATCAAAATATTCATGGACTTGATAGCTGTCTTCAGACGCAGCCACATACTTGAAATGCTTATAACAATTTGCCGCCATATAGCAGACCATTTCTATTGTATGGGCACCTTAGCAAGACAACTGTTAGGCCTATATTCAATATTATCTAATTTGATGGAATTCATTTTTAAAAATTATTTTTCGTGAAAATTTATCACAACTTTGTAAAAGCCCATGTCCAGTGTGTGGGTACCTTACAAGTCAGCTGTTCAATCAAAAGTTCAACCAGCAGTTCAGTAGTTTGGAATTTGATGAAAAGCGTGACAGAATAGAAACGCCTAAATCAATAAAAGGAACAATCTAGACTCTAAATCGTTCTTCGTTACAGAACACTCAATATTAATTCCTCAAACATTTTCCCTGTAAATGCTGTTTCTCAAATGCAGAAAGAATAGAAGTAAATATAGTATAGATATAGAAGTTCTTCTTCTATACTCTCTGCTCAAATATAGTATAAAAGTTCTTCTTCTATAATCTCTGATCAAATGCTATCTTTCTCCAACCAAAGACACTCTACCTCAAGAAATGGAACTATCCTTGTCCAACCCAATCACTACACTGTATTCTTATTCCCCACACCTCTCCTAACACAATCTCCTCAATACTTTCCTCCTTAAATAAATTAAAACTCTTTTTGCATACCTATTTCCCTATGCAATTTCTTGAATACTTTCTTTACTCTACCCTCTACCTTACACCACCATATTCTTTCAATTTCTCACTCATTCTCTCAATATCTTTCTCATACTCTCTCTCACTCACTCTCTCTCTTTATCTCTATCGCTCTTTCTCTTTCTCTCTCATTCTCTCACCCTCTCTCTCTTCCTTTTCAATTGCAATCCACTGAAAGGAAGTTAGTTCAGAGGGAAAAAGGAGGAGGCATTTGCCTGCCATGACCCTGCACTATAATGGTGCAGTGCACCTCTGCTGTGTATTTATATAGAGTGGTAGCAATTGGCATTGGCTGACCCTGTTTACTGGCTGACTACGACACTAGACCTGCAAACAGATCGATTGTAAGTGCTACAACCCTCTCTCGATTACAAAGCATTTAAATCTATATACCTTTTGTCACTTGAGTAGACCTGTTTCAAAGAAATCAAGTTCTTTATACAAGAATAGGTGACTTCAAGGCATCCATACCATAAACTTGATGGAAATAGAACAGCGTATGTAATAAATTATGCATGTCTAGTGTACGAGCATCTTGAAGTCTGCAGTACCTTTATTAGAAGATGACTTTTGAATTTTGATGAAACAGCCCTCTGATTTGAAAAATTATAGATTTTTAATACAGGAATTCCACACCTACTATAGAGAGTTTTAGAGGTAATAAAATAGGTTGAATCTCTATCACAAGTTTTGCTTTTTACTTTCAAACAAGCCTCAGGAATTATCAAAACACAAATATTAAATGACAAGGAATGTTTACAAGTCTTCATGCATTCTTTCCACTCCATCATAAAAGAAGCCTCTATTGTAATAAAATAACAAAGAATGCTAAAAATAATTCTTGGCTCATGTACGTTTCATTGATTCAAAAGATCAATCAGTAACAATGAAAATTGATTAAAAAGCTATTATACAATCACTCCACTTTTTCAAAATATCAATTTTTGGTATAAATCATCAAAATAAACGCAAAAACAAAAGTGACGTAATAAAATGAATGGTAATGACAGCTTGCTTTCCTTTAAAAATGTCCAATTATAAAATTTGATTAATATTAGTCACAATTACAATTAGTTTGACTAGACAAGTCAATGTCAACATGATTCAATGTCAACACAAATACAGACAAAATATGACAAAATAAAAGCAGACAAAAAAGTGACGCAATAGAATACCAATCAAGCAGGCATTATTTGGATTGCACAACAGGCAAACCAACCAACTGGTTTGAATAGTTTTATTCTGATATTGATTTCAGTTTTATTATGACTGTATCAAGTTTCGTATGCAATCAAAATGGTAACAATCATGACATATTATTAGAAACCGTCAGTAAAACACATAAAATAAAAGAATAGGCAGGTGTATAGACTGCAATTGGAAAATAACCCTTATTTCTTATTGCTTCTAATAAAAAAATAAAAGGTAAGGAACAAGTAAATCTACAAGAAATATTGATAAATAAAAAGAATAAGATAGGATTATATGAAACTGATAAAGAAAGAGAATAACATATCATGAGATGAGACAGAGAACCAAGACGGCTGAAGATAGAGTAATTGGAATTATTAATTAGAAGACAGGGAAAATGAATCAGAGAGATTGACAAAAAGAATTGCATGAAAATGCACTGTGTGAATGCTTTGAAACTGATATGACAAGACATGAGACAGCAAAAAAAGATTGAGTGAGTTTGATTCGAACAGAGTCGTTCTCCTTGACACAGAGAGTAAGTTACAAGCATTTCTATGTTTATTAAGAAGTTCTCGTATGTCTACGTTCAAGAACTGATCCTCAGAGCAGCACGAATTCTTGAAACACACATTGCAGTCTAGACCAGAATTTCAGCAAGAAAAGTGCTGTACATTACAGTACAGATTGCAGTACAATACCACAAATCTAGTTTTATCATAAATCTAAGTTTGTTTCTCATTGAATTTTCTTGCTATTTTCATTCCACATTGTTCTCTTCAAGCATTCCTATTTATTTCATCTGTTTTTGTAAATATCAATTACCTTTCTTTACTATGTTAGTTGTTTGAACCGCCATTGCTGTGATGTTTGTAGAAACCGCCCATTGTGGGAGGAGCTTATCTAGGCCAATGGCAGTCGTTCACTTTGATAGGCCATTCAACTGCCAATCACAGCGCTCGGTCACGAGTATAAATTCTGCTACAGCTACACTGTACTTTAGTTTTAGTTACCAGAGATTGATAATGGTGTAACAACCGAAACTGCAGTATCTCGTTGTTTTATTAAATATGTGGTTTTGACAACATCAAGTCTTTTTATTCAGCAAGAAAAGTGGCTGGCAAGTTGAAAGAGTTTCCACTCTCTCACTTGATACATGCCTCAAGAGGAACGATGGCAGCTATTCGTAGCTGCTATCAACATGTTGAGATGCAAGTCGGAAAAACTTCAACTTTTATTTCACTTGGACATGTTGCAAGAGAAGAGGCATGTAGACAGAGACGTTGCAGCCACATTGCAAGAGAAAGAAGCAAGTTTCCTATTTCAGCCTTGGTTCAATTCAAATGCATGCCATATTTGGCAGTAAGGATTGACATAACATAGGAAGAAAGAAGGTATTATATAATCACTGTAAAAGTTTTCGCACACATTTCAGCGGAAGACACCGTCGAAAGAAATACATTCAAACAAATTGAACGACCTAAATACACAGAAATCAAAGTAAATACATATTATGCAAACATTTCAATGTTATCAGGATTGAAAAAACAACGAGATCCATTAATACCAGAGGGAATAGAAGAAAAATGCCTCTTTATTATCTGATTAATTATTGTTTGAAAACATTCATGACACGAAAGAATGTGGTTTTTCTTTTCCTTAAAAACAATCTAGGGAATGATTTTCAAATACAACTCAACATACGAGTTCCATTTCTTCCACTGTTTTTTGCCTTTCAACTTCACATCATAGAAAATGAGGCATTTCAAGAATTACTGTAGGTTAGTCACTGTAAATGAAAGACAAATACCATTCACATGTCATGAAAGACAGACCTGTAAGATAAGCCACACGCCAAAGAGTTGCTGTCTACACTTTGCAGAGTGTCTGCAGACTTTCGTTTCAAAATACAAACGGAAACACAACCAACATAACACAGACAGAAGCGAGGTAAAGGTTGCTTTGAAATACCCGCACTTACGTCATGTCAACAGCCCCAGAATGTAAGCTCTCAGCAGAAACTTCACAAAATAGAACAAAGTTAGAAACAGACTACAGACTAGACTGGAACTCAATAGAAGCGAGATGAATGTTGTTTTCAAAAACACATGAAATGGGGACAGAGAACTAGGATAAATTGAAACATGCAAATACAAATGCAAATGATATCCCACCTTGTTAACTTTTGTTTTTGCAATTCATTAAAGATAATCCAATCATTTATTTGGTTAGTCTATACAATTCATGTAAAGCTACTTCAATCCATTTTTACATTTACCCTTTTTACTTTATTCCAAATACCAATTTTTCTTGGCATAACTCTCTCCAAAAACACATTCAGCTCTACAACACAAACACATTCAGCAAAACAGTTCTCATCATTCCCTGATTCAGAGCAGATCCCCTAATCAACAAACCAACTGAGATAGATCAACATCAACTCCAGTTGGCAAAGAACAAACAAAATTTGCACCAATTCCGCCGCTTTCATCCAATTCGTACCGGAAACATCAAGCACAACTGACCCATTTCCATTGCATTCGTTTGCATATTTCATCGGCAAAGAGCTAATTAAACCAACATGATAGGAGTTTATGTAGACTGAGAAATGATAAACGGACAGATGCAGGGAATTCATGTATTCAAATATACATATGAATCTTTATGTTTATTATTTCATTTTATTTTATTTCATTATTATTCATTTATTATAAAGTTATGTATTTCATTTTATTTTCTTTCGTGATTTGAAATTGTATTTTTTATTGTATGGCAAATAAATAAATGATTATAGTTGACATGGCCCATGTTCAGGTCTACTAATTCTTATGGCATGTTTACAGTTTGTGAGGTATAAGTTATAAGTTTAAGTTTGTAAGTTATAAGTTTGTATAGATTTTTCACATAGCTTTGTAAGGCCTTGAGCCTTTTTAAGGTTAGGTACAACTTGAGCTATGACCGTTGGGTTGCATACCAATTTGTGGACCTATTTGGTCATTTGTATAATCAACTCAATCATCTGATTCCCTTCCAATCAGAAAATTTCTCTTGAGTTTATTAGTCAACGAATGAATGAAAGGCTCATGAATGAGTTTTACCCTCTCGCTCTCACTCACACAAACATTAACTTGTTATTCTCTCTGTTGCATGGACCACACCCACAATAATTGAACGTCTGGTCATAGTAGAGGCACTGCTAGTAAATAATTGTCTTTAAAGACCATCTTCTTGTCTCACGCCACACATCTTCCTTCATCTTTTCTTCTTTCCTTCTCCTTCATCCCCTCTCCTCTTATACAACCTCTCATCTGCCCACGCTTTCCTGTGTAGCTTTATAGACGATAATTGTCCCTGGAGGCCCAACAAGAAGAGTGAAGGAAGCACTCTCTATTCTACAAGCCTTCTGTAAAATTATTATGAGTTACTGAATTCATAAAAAACTATAGATTATAACACTCTATATCAATGTTATACTGTGAAACTTCAAGTTATTTTCTTACTTCTGATGATAACTTCAAGACAATACGTTTCCCAGGCAATTAAAACTGCTAAATTTCAGTGTTGAAGTAGAATAGAATTACTTCTTTATTTTTCTGAAGTGGCGAAGTTTTGACAGTAATGTCAACTCTACCACTTGACCACGGAAGTGTTGCAAGTAAGCTACGAAGTTACATTGTAGCTAAGAAACAAAAGAAGCAGAAACTACTTTTATTTGTTGAAAAACTGACAAATCAAAGCTCTTGAGGCCGATTGTATGAAAGCCGATTTGGGGCTCAATAGGGATTTCACTACATCAATCCCTTCAAATAACGTTATTCTGCGCCGGCTCTCGTGCCATAAAGCCGTTCATACTGTAACTGGAGAAAAATGTTATTTTCACGTGACATTCACTAACATTTCTATTATCGAGTCCCCTTCGATTTCCAATATTATTATAAGATTTGTATCTCAGTTTAAAAAAAATGTGAACTAAATTCATTCAACAATTATTAATAAGCTACAATATTTTCTTTTACTGGGACATTCCAATTTATATCCCTGGTTCACAAGAACTTCCTTCCCGTTTGTCAAGTAACCTGCTGTGCAGATAAGGCTTTACAGTAATAATGAACTTCATGATTCTTGAACCTCTATTTGACAACCGTGTGATTTGATTTTCTTCTTCATTCAACACCAACTTGAATGACTAATGAAATTTCCAGCCTAATTAATTCTGTCTTCCAATACAACAAAGAAACTCTTGGACCACCAATCACTCTATACAAAAACCAATCAGATTTTACTGTCACAAAAAACAATATATTGTCTGTGCTATTGCAGAGTATACCTGAAGATATGCACAACAAAGGAGATATCATGACTTCAAGAGAGCCAGGAATATACATATAGTTTTGCTTACCAATGTAATATAGAGCAGGGGTTGGTTGTTACAGTTCGCGTGTTCCCAGTTCTATTTTAATCAGGCCATTTCCTATTCATATCCGCACTGTTACTTCATTTCACTACCCTTCTTCTCTACCACTCTTCTTCTCCTCCTTCTCTTCCACTCCTTCTTCTCTACCACTCTTCTTCTCCTCCTTCTCTTCCACTCTTCTTCTCCTTCTCTTCCATTCTTCTACTCCTCCTCTTTCTCTTTCAATCCTCCACCTCCTCCTACTCCATGTTATCGTCCTGTAGTTACTTCACTCCTCTCGTTTCTTCGTTACTTCAATTCCTCGTCCTATTTTCTCCAGTTACTCCTAGAGAACTCTAGGAGTTTTATCCAAACTCTTGATCTGTTTTCCTTCTTCTACACTTATCTCTTTCTTCTTTCCATTCTAATTCTTCTTCCTATCCTTCACGTAGAATTCTCCCTTCTTACCCTTTCACTTCTTCTTCCTATCCTTCCCGTAACCTTCCTTCTCTCCATCATTCTTTACTCATTATATTCCGTCATATTTATACTCCATCATATTTTACTCATTACTCCATATCCTACTTACTCTTTTTTCTTTTCCTTCTAGTTCTCATCTTCTTTCCAATTTCATCTACAACTTTTCATTCTAATCTTCTTGACTTTGTGGAATCTTTTGCTGCTCCACTCACTCCTTTCATGAGGTAATTTCCTTTGAGGAGTTCCTTTCATAGATTCACAGATTCTTCCACAATCATCTTCTCCTGCCCACACTCCATTCTCTTCTTCTACTTCTTCTTCTTCCTCCTCCTCTCCTTCCCGCACTCCACATTCTTTCTCCAATTTTTTTCTGCTTTCTCCCGCTCTTTATCATACTCACTCACCCATACTCCATTCCCTTCTTCTTCTTCTTCCTCCTCCTCTCCCTCAAAATGTATTCAAATTAGCCCCCTGCTACCTCGCACACTAGACACCATTACCTGACACTGAACTTGATCGTACAGCAGCTATTTTATTGCCAAATTTATCGTGCTTTTCAACATTCCCTCGAACAATAATGTAACAAAGAGTCTCAAGGTGGAGGCTAAAAACACTTCAACTGCATAAATCGATCGAGTCTACCCCACGTTCTTCTTCTCCTCACCCTTCTTCTTAACACTTCATCGGAATACATTTCAACACACAACCTACATTCCAGTGTGTGAACCGCGGCCCTGCAACCCGATAATCATCAAGTTTCATTTTGGAGTTGGATCCTACTGCTCAAAATTTTAGTTCACCAAGACAAGATGACAAGTTGTCATTTACAGGACAAGTTCTAACGACATCAAATCTAGTTTGCCTACTTTGAGCTCAAACTTCAACCTTGCACGGGCTGTAGAAAACGTCTGTGGCTGACTTCAAAAACTTCACGAATTGAAGCTATTCATAGAATTGAATTTTATACTGTACGAACATTTTTTTGAAGATGACATAATTGGTGGATTCCGTACACTTACTTGATCACAATATGTTATGATCAGTAAATGAGGCGAGATGGAACCTATACACGTGAGGGTCTTCCCACCGATAAAAAGCCATATGAATTATTATTATCAGAATACATTAACATTCAGGCAGATAGAACATTTTAGTTAACAATGTTAAAGATCGTTTTATACTTTATACCACAAAACAATAAGAGTGATATTACAAGGAAATCACTGTACAAATCACTGATAATTTTATAACATGACTTGTCTCCAATAAAACAGAAGAAAGTTCTAAGATAAAATGTCAAGAGCTCAATAAAAATCACAATAATTGAATGATAACCCTACGACTATACTATCCAAGAGACTCCATCCTTTTTCATTATACTTGAAACATCTAGTATACAGTCTAGATAAACTTATCTTTTGCTAGCATCACTATTAGACGAGCAACAAGTTAATGAGAAAGTACTTGAAAGAGCTCAACTCACTTTTCAATTATTGAGATGCCGCAAAGTGAATGCAAACTTTGAACGTTACTCGCACCTCATGTCATGCCGAAGTAATGCTAAGCACACAGAACAAATTTGAACCTTCGAGCTGAAAAAAGAGAAGTTGAGGACGAGGACAGAATGAAGGTGAGGAAGGGAGAGAAAAAGGCGAGTTGAAGAGGAGTAAGAAGTAAAGGATGAGAGAGAAACTCGAAGAAGAGTTGACTAATTGCTTTTTGTATAAACAAACTTCTTCTGAGCGGCTAGCAGTGAAAATCCTTTTAAAAGACGTAGGGCATCTTTGCTAAAAGTATCAAAATCCGTCCGGGATAATTAACGAAAATGTAATTGAAAAGTTGAAGATATAAATTGAGATGAGGTGTTCTGGATGTTTCTATTACGCAGTGTAATGAGATAAAACTCAATTATGTTATTGATTTTCTTTTTGTTGTATTAAAAATTATATAGTTGTATGTACATAATCACATTTTCCATAAAATTCCGTCTAATACACAAGGAGCAGAGAGTATTCTATTTTCTTCTATTTTTCTTCTATTCTATTATAATATTCTTCTTCTTCTATTCTCTCTAACAAGGAGACATTGCTTTAATGCTTTTTCTATATTTCATACATTAATTTTTTATTGAGAACAACGCAAGACACTTTCACAGAAACGTAAATTCTCAGAACATCTATCATTCAACACAATTCTACTGGAGCCAAGGCCTTCTAAATCAGGATATTTCAAGAGAATGACCAAAACTATGACGAACTCTATACCAAAACAAAAAATATATTTGGATCCCAAACCGAATCATGGAGATTTTCCCAACAAATCGTTAAATTTTCTTGCCAAATTTAAATTGAAATTTCCTAGTGAATTTTCTTGCCGAATCAGAAGCTCATAACACACCATATAAATAACCTACATAAAAAAGGACGATTGCAAGGAAGGTGTGAAGGTAGCGGGTGGAAGATACTGTAGAATGCAATGTGCAGTCCAAGTTAACGGTACCCAAAGCGGGGCAGAGCTGACTGCTGCTTCATTTCATGCTTGAATATCTCGGCGGCGAAAAAAAAAGAAAAAGAAGAGTAGAGCCAACAAACAATAAGCCATGCGTTACGAATCACCGTCAAAAAGTAGCACACTCCAAAACCGTCTGTTACCTTCAAGTGCAGTTCAGGTTGACTAGTATACAGACCTTCCTTTCTTACAACAATTTTCCCAGTTTTCTCACTCTTTTAGCTATTTTCAACTATTTTGAACTGGTTTTCCGGTTCATCTCCAGCTGTGCTTGCAAATTTTCAAACTATTTATTAGATTTTCGCGACAGCATCCCTAGCTGGACCAAAAGTACAAGGTCGAATTTAAAGTCGGCAACCCGGGCAAACCATAAGTAAAGCTATTCCTAACGAACTATGGCTCTACTCACACTTGGAAACTGAGCGAATCGGATGAAAACCATGTGTTTTCAAATGATGACGTTCAGACAGTACGGTTGCAGGATCGTCTAAGCGTTTTCATTTGAAAACACATGTTTGTTATCAGAGTCGCTCAGTTTCCGAGATTTAGTTTCCAAGTGTGAGTAGAGCCTATAACTTCCTAATTTCTTTGACAATTTTTGCTCACTTTGATCTAGTATTCACCTACAGAATATAGCATAATGTATATAAGCAGAATAATATGTGAAGCATATTCTGTTATTCATTAATTTAGCAACGCACAATAATTGATACTTCATGAAAGGTCCAACAGGCTTACGTTCAAAACTGGTCCCTTAGTACTCGACCTCGATCCTTTCAGTACTAGACCTGAAAACTTCTTGTATCTCCGAAACATATGGATGATGAGAATTCAATATAGCTCTGTTTTTAGGGCTTCTTTGCGAAGTACACGTGACCTGCTAGTTCAAAACGAAAGTAACCAAAAATATCGTTAGCAATATATTGGAAGTTAAGCTTATTCAACTTCATTCATCAACCTTTTGCGAAATTTACTTTTCAATTATAAAAATTTGTTGGTGAAAAATTCTAATGATAATTTAACCATCCCTCAACAGATTTTTAGGGAATGATTCAAACCTCTGTTAAACAGATGAATAATGGAAAAGCAATGTATGTAAACTGTAAGAAATTTGAAATAAACTACGGGAAAAATGAATGAGGCGTGCAAACTTTTACTAAAATTTTCTCTAAAAATATCGAAACGACCACACCGAACTACTGCACTACGTTTCATTTTCAAGTAAACATAGCAGAGCTGAGTGTCTCTGTTTTTAGAAATGAGGAATGCGTAGAAAATAACTACAACGCCTTGAGAGAGTGAATATTTAAAAAACAAAACACGAAATAGGTAGAACTTCAGGAATGAAAGGTGTGAAGAAAATTTATGTGCATGCTGAAATTCATCATGGATAAGCAAACAATTTCGACTGAAATCATTGCTAGTTGAGTTTCTAGGTGAGATAAACCACTCAAACTATAATAATACTATTATTAGGATTGGCAATATTTATTCAAATCATCACAGTAGACAGGAAATAATTTAGTTGAGTAAAATCTTTCAATTAATATTATCTTCAGTTGATAAATTACTAATATTATCAAAAATAATTCAGTTGAATGAAATATTTCAAGTAATATAATCTTCCAGTATCTAAAAGTTTAGAAGTGAAGCATAGGCTACATGTGCCAATATTGCAACGTGTAAATACGAGTAAGACAGTATGAACCAAACGATTCAAGGAGCATAAAAGGATATGATGGTACAATAAAAGATAAAAGGAAGAGTAAAGTACAGATAAAGCAATAGACCAGATGTGATCCATGTCACTATTATAATAGGAGGTGGCAGGTGTACCAAGTAATAACTAGTTCAATGTTTTCCAGTGCTTGCTTCTTCAGCACGCAAAGTCGATTTAAAGCGCAAAAGGTCAGAAGAATGAACACAAAAGGAGTAAATGTCAATGTACCCAGTGGACCGAAAAAGGGCCCTTCTTTTAACCACAAAGGTTTTACCTCAGTTTTAAAAGGCACATAAAAGTCATAAGGGCACGAGTTATTAGAGCAGCCTACCTTTTCAAAGAATACGTCTTTTACAGAAAACTAGTCATTTTTCTAGAAATTCGAATCTTTGAGTTAGGCTATATTTATATTGTCAACTCAATTATTGAACCCATAAAGCATACAATTTATTCAATTTTTTAATCAATTTCTTATAAGTAAAGGAGTTGATACAGCTGTAAGTTAATTGATTACCGTTGTCGCTACTTTATAATATCAACAAAGCAACCCCAAAGTAAGCCTACTCTACTTCAAAAAGTCTCTCAAGCACAAATACAATTTCAATTTCCACCACTGAGATCCATCCCAAATACAAATCCCCATTCTACTCAGACGCCTGCTATTCTTGGGATCCACCCTGAACGGAATATAGGTCACCAACCCACTCACCCCCAATTTCACCCTAAAACTCGCCCCGCAGATGATCACTTCAGTGAAGGCGAAAACTGGGCCAATCCCACCATCCATTTAAGCTTGCCATTTCCCTCGAGGGTGGTGTTGAACTTTCACTTTTGTCTTTCTATTGAAGCTACTTCACCCTGTCTTCATCGCTATCAGAAAGGATTTGTTTTTAGATTAACTCTGGATATTCCTTCGCATCCTCAAATCAAATCATTTACTGCAAAGATTCTCCACTCGACTAGAACAATCCACATATAACTATTATACATTGTATAGAATCAATTTAAATAAGTTTCAACAGCTATAAACAAAAAGTTCTACAATAAATATCTGACAATAAACTCGTTGAAACACGGATTAGAATACCATTAGTTTGTCAGATATTATTTTACAACATAATGGTTTCCTATGGTATACCTTCAAGCTGGTTGCACCAGCCAGGATCAACGTTTTTGAATCAGCTTATCAAACCTCATATTGCTTACATTAGGTTACTGAGTTGATCCTTTCTTTGCATTGTGTTGATCCTAGATTAAAATTGATCCCGCTTCGTGCAACCCAGTATAAGATTATATTTCGATATGTAGTTAGTAGAATTGAAGATTATTAATCTAGTAGTGTACTACACCAGGATTCACAACAAAAAATGTATTTCGGTATATGACAACCTTCAAATAAACAACAAATTGATTCAATCACGAAGTTCAAGCGCAACGGAAAGAGACAGAAGATGAAGAAGCCAAAAGAGAACCGGGAAACGTACTTGGCCACAAAACGAAAGAGAAGCTAAACTATCTCGAAGAGAACGGAAAAGAAAGAAAGAGAATACAGAGTAAAAGACGACAAAGAAGTAGAATAATACAACGCGTTCACAACGAAAAGAGAAATAAGATGAACAAGCACGAAGAGGAAAGTAGAAAAAGAAAAAGAAAATTATTGGCAAAAGAAAAAGAAACGAAGAGAAAGAAGACAGAATCCATGAATCGAGAGAAATATAGCAATGTCTTCCACTTCCTAAACCTCATCACCGCCACCATCATCATCTTCTTCTTCTTTTTCTTCTTCATATTTCCCCACTCTCTTCCTTTTCTTCTTCCTTCTCATTCTACCCCTCATCATCACTTCTCCTTCCCTTTGCTATTGAACGACCGTTTATCGTTCAAAAATAGAATCCACCGAATTCATGGCTGAATTTCCGTTCTGTGAGAGAAATGGCTTTCAATTCACTCACTCACACAGCCACCTAAATAAATTGCAATTCGCGGCCAACAATCGAGTCATAGCAAGCAATGCTGTCACATGAGAGCTGATGAAACTGTCAAAACACACAAATCCAATCACCGTCACTCCCAAAAAGTGAAGACTATTGCGACAACAGTCAACATTGATCAAATATATTCTATTTTGGTGAGCACTATTCAGTTGAAATCTATCGTTCATGAAAATTCAATGATCGATTCTATTTCAAGTCTAAATTTATACCAATGTCAAGAGAACCAGAACAAGTGGTGAATACACAGACCAGCTACAGAGACTGTATAATAACAACAGTGTGACCATTGAATGTCTCACTTTTAATTGGTCAGCTCGATCAAATCCGCCATACTTTTGACAAACGAGAGGATGTAACAACTTTTCACAAGTTCGCCTGTAAAGGCTGGTTTTCACGATTCTAGAAGACGTTCAGGTTACTGGAGGCAGGTTGGATCGTCAACTCTATACAAACCTAAAAGCACACCTAAAGCAGCTGTTTCAGTGTGCATTGGACAATTTGTTTGTATAGAGTAGACAATCATATGATCCAACCTGCCTACAGTAACCTGAACGTCTACTAGGTTCGTGAAAACCAGCCATAGGCCCAATCCCCTGCGGCTATTTGATGGCATACCAAATTGGAGACCTGTATTTTGTCATTTTTGTACTATCAATTAAATCATCTATTGAACAATACATTGTGCATTATGATTTATATTCATGTGATATCTTCATTCTTCATTAGAATTTGATAAATTTAAAACACGATTAATTAGAATAATCAATAATTCAGGTTGATAATAACATAAAATTAAGTTTTTATAATCAACATGAAGGTTTAAACTTTCGGCTAGTAGTAGCCTCTCAACATTCATTCATTCAAACTGTCAGTACGGTACTGTCATTTCAGAGTTATTGCCATAGACTACAAAGTGACTATTGCTTTATGAAACGGTTTATCGGTGGAGAGGTTATCGGTTTAACGAGGGGATCCGGTCACACGTTGTTATCTTGACAGAACAAAATTAACGTAACTTTACAACTTTTCCTAGAACTTGATGTTAATTTACATTTTTTCAGTTTCCAGTGTCCTATGCGTTTCTATGAGTGTCGATAGTGTTTTTATCCTTCAAATGAATTACTTTGAAAAGTACATTTTCAAAAAGTACTCACATACGATAAAACGGGCGTTTCTGAAACAAGAAATCTATTCAATGGTTCAATATAAATTATAATCACTTGATTTGTATTTGAATTAAATAACTCCAATTGGATTAAATTTACCATGCACCAAGTATTACTATTCACACAATAATAAAATTTAGTTAGTCGTACAAATGACAGATAAAGGTCGACAAAATGGTTATGACAAAATTGGTACGCCACCCAACAGCCATGGTTCAAGCTTTATCTTACAAAATGATGTATAACTCACATTTCAATTCTTAATCAACATCTTTACCATGAACAATGATGAGATGAGTTACCTACCAAGAATATTTGAATTTAAAACTCTGCAATAATTTCGTTTTGAGATATAAGCGACTCATACTGAACAAGCATTGCACGCCATGCCATTTTTTCATATTGCCTTTGCCACACATAAAAATTACACGAAGAGCATTGCTCGCCGTACCATTCTTTAGTGTATGAGTCGCTATAACTAAAAACAGATCCTCAACGAATATTTAATATGAAATTCAACAATCCAGCATCCTCTTCACTAACAACCCTCTCACAAGTCAAGGACTGTCGCATAGTTGACAACAATGCTGATGGGACAATCAGCTGATAAATAATATGTCAACCAACATACTCAACCATATCTTTGTTAGCGAAAGTGAAAATAACGACAATACAGAGTGGATGGAATGGGAGAAAAGAAGAAAAATAACACATCACTACAGACTGCGGTATCACTTTGTCTGAAAGTGAAACCAACAAAAAAAACCAAGTAGAATGAAAGAAAAAAGAAGAGGAGGATTGACAAAAAGTGAAAATGACACTAGAATACAAGTGGAATGAAGGAAAAAGAAGAGACGATCTCGTACAGACAACAAAAGGAAATAAAACAGACGTTGCCGTCGTAATCATGACCTACTTTCGGCACCTCTACGGGAGTGTGATCATCGTCACTCTCTCACATTCTCTCTCTCTCTCTCCTAACTTACTCTTCTTCTAATATCCCCTCTATCACGTCGTCTATTAATTTAGTCTATCTTCGTCTACAACTCCAATAATCTCTTCAACATCAACTTATCTCTCTCAGAGACTCAGAGAGTGAGAGAGATGACGAGAGTGAGAGAGAGAGTAAAGCTTCAGGTATCGATTTGGTGGCGATGCCCTTTGCGCGCGTCGGTGCATTCGCGTGCGTCAGTTACTATCATACTCCGGTGTGCTTCCTTTTCCTGTGTACATTATATGACAGCTTGGCAGAAAACTTACTGAGTTTACCCAGTCGACGAAAACGTAACTAAACTACACACACTTTACACCTTTCAATCTTAATTGAAAATAATCTTTGACTCCAACTACTATTTAAATTTCCCTAGAGGCCGAAAATTGAACTCAACTACAGTTCACACCTATAAATAATTTTAGATACTGTTGTTTTACAATTTAATTTGATAAGAACAATCAAAATTAACCACTCTCCTTACTGTGGAAAATTATGGTAGCCTGGTTGAAAAAACATGACATCAGCAACGTCGAGAAATGATATCTCTATCTATCTATCTATCTAATGCCAAGCGTCAATTAAATGAATGTCACTGTACGTGATGTTATTTTTTCTACTCAATTATTATAATATCCTAAGAATTCCGAGTTTGTAGATCATATTCTATGTAATACAAAAAGGATTTTTCAACATTTAAAAAATTGTGGTCTTTTTAAAAACATGCGGTTCCCAATTAACACCCTATATTATAAAGTATTGTACATATCCGACTGAATAAATAATGTATTCAAACACAAGAACCCTTTTTTAATAGAATTACCATTCAGTTCATCAACTCCCGTTCAGTTCTCCCAGCATGGAAACCGCAGCCACGTCTCACACCCCGCCATCAATAAGAGCCTGTAATTGATGATGTTTATCCAGCTCGGAGGAAAGACACGGCTTTCTACTATTTTTCCTCCACCCTCAGACATCACCCAACAGAAACATTATACTCGAAAGTAGATTTGAAGTTAGTGGTTTCCTATTGTGCTTCTGCTTGACTGAACCACGCCCTCAGCTAGTATCATTTACACATTATTCTGGGCTTCTATTTTTCCTTTTCTTGTTTTTTGTCCTATTCGTTTTGTTTTTCTATCCACATCATTATTGATCCAACACCCCAAATACCTCTACTGAGCTGGGCTAGTTTGTTAGAGCAGATTCTCGATTACCCGAGACTTTAGTTCACGTTGAGTCTACAATTCAAAATTATAGGACAACGGCATAACAAACTAATTGATCAGTACTGAAACTACTGAATCATTGTAAATAAAAAATTTCATACATCATAGTAACTTTATACTTATTTATTGACGACAGTCATAGCCATTCGAAAACAAACAAAGTGCCAGAGTACAAGAAATCAGAAGAGTAGCAAACTGATAAGTGGAGTAGGCTAGGGTAAATAGTTGCAATTTAGTTGAGAAAATAGTTATGAACAATTAGTTGAAAAAATTAGTAAAAAATTGTACAAAATAGTAATTGTACAATTAGCAGCCTTGTACTGTCATTCTATCAAATTATGTCTTCACTCAACCAAATTTCAATAACTAATTGATGGAATTGCATTTGAATGTTACATAAATTGTCATTCCATCAAACATTTCTAAACTCAACCAAATTTAAAGCTAATTGATGACATTGTTTGATTGTGCCATTAATTATTGTCATTCCATCAAACATTTCTTGACTCGACCAAATTTCAATAACTAATTGTTGACATTGTATTTGAATTTCAATTGGCGTACGACGGAAGCTTACTGCTTGTATCCGCTTATGCAAGTTGCATGCGAAAATACTCGATAAACTAGTTATGGTGGGAGCTGGTACAATGAAAAGAGTAGGCTAAAAAGTTGATCCGGTGGGAGGGAAGGGTGCAGGCCAAATACGGTGTAAATAGTGATGACTCATGCTAGCCTAATTTGCATGAGTGTATATTTTGAGCTTAGAGAAGAATAAGAAAAAGAAAAGGACACTCAATGCTTGGTGATTTCAAAGCACCAAGCCAACTATAAGCACGAGCTAAATTCTCTAAAACCGGTTGCAGTCCAAACAAACACTTATTAAAATGAACTGTACATCTTCATTTCCAAGCATGTTTCTTGCTTTCCATTTTGTGCTCGCTTTGGAAATTTGAGCGTGGATTAACGTTGTGTCCTGTAACTCAATGAGAAGACTTCTAGATGTTGCACTTACCAAAGTAAAGAGAAAATTTCATACAAAATATTCCCGAAAATGTTCTGCTGGCGTGATAGTTGGAGGAGAATCAGGTTCGTCTACAAATCTACAGGTTTGAAATGTTTGGAGTCTAATTTAGGTCTGAGAATCTAAATTTCAAAATAAAATTTACAAAGAAATCTAATAAAACCACTACATGTTTGTACGTACATTGTTGTTATTGATATATCGGCATTATTTAAAAAAAAAGAGCGATATTGCTATAATGTTTCATATTATAATGTTATAATAATATGTATATGTATGATAATATAATATTATGATATGTATATGTATGATATTATTATAATGTTTTATATTGGAAAATCAGTATTTCCAATATTGCAAATTAATAGAGCATGTAGACATTTCAATTTTGGAGATGGAACAATGATTTAGGCATAAATGTCTAAAATGTACCTAAACCTCACAAACCAATTGAAAAGGTCTCAATTCTCACAATTTTTCGGGGTTTCCACTTCTTCCAACAAAATATTTCAGGTAACATTTTTCAAGCTCAGCACTCTTTATTTTCATTAGTACAATACCTATTAAGTATTTTCCAAGAGATACAAACAGAGCACAATGTATCAGAGCACCATTTATAATCCACACCCAATTTCCAATACTGTACATTCAAAAGCAAAGCACATAACGCTAAGCAAGAAACATGTATAGACAACTAAATAAATTACTCATCTCCGCCTACTGTTTTCCATAAGAATTAAAAGTCAAAAGCCTCATAATTATTTTAGCAGAACTGTGTTGGTATGCCAGCCAGCAAAGGCTAGAAACTTTCACTCAATTTGCATACTTCACATACTGTGGCTGAACAAAACAATGCGCTAAGTACTAAGAAATCTCAATAATTCATTTTCTTGCATATGTACATTCATTCCAAAAGTTATTCCAAGTAATAAATAGTCTGTTACAAGTTTCATTGTATGGAGAATCTAGTGAAACAAACTGGTGTAATGATAAATTCTAATAGAAAAAATTATAATACTTTATTATTGAAGAATTTGGTTATTCCGCATTGCAACAATACAAGCACCAGTTATAGTCATTAAATTTTCCATAAATTTATCAAAGACATTTACAGAGAATTCTATGTGGTATAATTTCATGAGGTTAATGGGTATTTATACTGTATTTCCGAATCTGGATTAACCAACACATTGGTTTCTCTGGAAATTGGTTGAATCCACAGATGCACTTCAATGTCGAATGAATCTTTCACCTTTTACTAAAGATGTCGAATTTTTAAATTCTATAAAGCTACAGAGACACAGATACAGATATGAAAAGATACAGTGAGACTGGAATATGATTAATAATGAATAGTCTATGGTCCAGTGTATCAAACTTTAAAATGATCAATATTATTGTAGAAATAATCTAAAAATACCGTACTCACATACACTAAATTGGAGAGCAACACATGTCAAAACTGAACATAAATCCAGAAACGTACCTGAAAGACATAGAAAAAATTATTAATCAAGTAGAATCATACAATTTGAATATTAAAACAGAATCAAATCACACACATCTTAAACTTTCATCAACTTTTTCAAATAATAAACTAGTCAAAACATTTTAGCCTAATTTATTTCAAGAGAGATTTTGTAGAGTTTGTATGTTGAGAAGATAACAAAAGAAGCCATGTTACCTGGCAAGTGTTCAAAAATGAAGAAACTGTCAACTGGGATAGAAAGATTGACAGAAGAAAAACAATATTTCAAACTCTACTACTGAAACAATGTTCACTAACAATCACATCAAAATGCAATTTCAAAAATGTCTTCAAATATAAAAATCCAGTTGGCAAATAGAGCTGATAGAACCTTCCAGAACTGGGAGGATCTAGATAGATATATTGACAAAGGATTCAACAACTATTGATTTTTTATCTTCATAACTACAGTACAATTTTTTTATATTGAACAACAATCAACTACTGATTCATTTCAACAACTTCTAATCAAATTTCGTTTCCAATCACTTCAAAATGCAATTAAATAAATAAGTGTATCTGAAAGCTTTATCTGCATTCTGGCACAAGATTATTCGGCTGTCAGCCAATCAATGTACGATGATACGCCACGATTACACGGTACCGCGGCAATCGATAGTGTACGGTAGTATAGCTGGCAATGGCTCACACTCCCAAGACGACGCCAAAGCTATCCGCATTATTCAAACAAACAGCTGACTGGCGCCAAGATACAACTTGCACTACAGTGACTATAGAAGACACTTCCACCCTTTTCCATTACACCAGATCCAAGTGACAAGTTGCAAGCTATCCCTATTCCAAGTCAAGTATGGTTCATGAAGAATAGCTTGACCTATATGGCTGTATGGCTTGAATATATGGCCATAGGGTGGAATAACAATTATTTGACCTGTATTTGGTGATTTTCACAGAGAGAATAGAAGTAAAAGGCGTCTTCTTCTATACCAGTGGTTCCCAACCTTTTCTGGCCCATCGCATGAAACATGAAACTTCCACTTTATCTGTCTTTCCACCATAAAATTTCTTTTGAAATGTACAGTACTAAAATGCATTTTCATTTTTATCAAGGTCACTAATTTACCATGATAATCCTGCGTAATCAATCATTTCAATAGTTCAACTGTCGTTCAATAATCATTGTATTCATCAATTTTCAGTTTCCTAATTTACTATTCCATGGATAAAACTAGTTGTTAAATCATTTTACTCCGATTAAAACTGCTTTAGGATTGAGACCCGCTTGGCCACTGGTGGACCACTCTAGGTTGGTCCTAAAGCAGTTTAAATCAAAGTATAGGAAATTTCAACAATTTTCCTCCATCATTTCAAACAATCGCTGTCAAATTTCTCTTCAAAGAGACAACACTTCTAGTCATTCGCAAAATGTTCAACACTTCAATAACTCTACCAATAATTACATTATACCAACTTGTAATAATCAGTATTCACATCGCCAGTGTTGGCAATATTTCAAACCGATAAAAACTGCAAGTAACGAGGTACTTTTCGCTCGAATTACTGCTACTGATAAGGTGGACAAGAACAGCAATACAACAATGTGATGAGCGGTAGGTTACATGAGTTGCTAGCCTATATGCCAAGGTCAAAATAATTCACTATACTCTTTCAGTATTGCTCGAACTCACGTGCTTTTGAAAACTGAAACTGGGTGTGACTTTCCAATGCACTTGTACTCTCCTTCATCTTATTGCCTCTTATTTATTATTATTATCATCATCTTCATTTAAAAACCATAATCAATCATCATAATTTCATAATCATCTACTTGATTTCCTTCTTCAATTGAAATATTCATTCAATTTTTGAACTCTCCTATGAAAACGTTCATCAGTCCTTCATATTTCTAGATGTGAGAGTAATAAAATACAACTATACCGTAAATAATACGAATACGACGAGAGTTTTCAAGTGCCTGATGAAAATACAGTACTATGAGTTGTGAAAAATATAAAATTATACAAACCGTGATAAAATATATTGCTACTAATCAAAGAGATGCATCGAAGTTCAATGAAAAAAATTAACCATTCCTACGTCGATTGCGGTTGTTTCAGTTTCTGACCAATAAAATTCAACCATCTTAAATAAGAAAGAAGTCTTTCTACGGAGCTCAAATGGAATTTCGTTGCATTGATTCCGTTACGGCGAATAAATTCAATTAGCTTTTTGTGCAACTGGCCGTAACAGTTTGAAATTCTCACAACTGAATATAAAAATTATGTACCGGTAACTGTGTTATAATTCGAAAAAAATTATATTCAGTACAGTAAACGTTTATTATTACAGTAATCTCGTCTACAAGAAGACATGAAATAGACACTGAAAGAATCAGTATTAATCAAGTGTTGATAGAGCAATTCGTTCTGAATGTCCATGTTCAGAGAATTTTTTGCTTCTCATTCAGTCATGTCAAGAACAGCACCGCAATTCGTTATCAACAATAACATTTTATGTGCCTCATAATTTGCACTTCACCTCAATTTCAAACACCAATCGGATTCTATCAAATACCTGTCCAATAGCACTGAGTGGAACATGATTATGACATTTATTTTCAAAAAATCGTCTTGACCCAATTAAAACACTCAACATTTTTTGTTTCCATGAAGTTACGTTAAAAATATTGAGAGAATTCCTCAATCCGTGATTACGTTGAAAAACAACGGATCGTCAGTGGAGTCGAACCGATTTTTTTTCAATTCCTTAATATCGTGATTACGTTGATGAACGACAACGGGTCGTCAGTGTAGTGAGACCCTTACACCCGCGCAAGTGCAAAGTGGAACAACACTCTATTGATATGATAATGATGATGGAGTGTGCAATGCAAAACAGCAGAAGCTGAGGACAGGAGGTGAGGTGGGGTAGGATGCATCAATTAAACGGCAATTGACCTCGAAATTGTGACTGTTATAATGGAGAGGGGAGGAGGCGGAGGTGGAAGAGTAGACGATGAAGAGGTAGTGGAAGAAGGAGGAGGAGGAGAAAAAGTAGAGGAGAATGAGTGAAAAATAACTTAGAATATTAGCACAAAAGAAGAAGGCGAGTATAACAGAGAGAAGAAGAGTGGAACTAGAAGATTAGGAGAGGGGAGGAAGAAGAAAAGAGGTGGAGGAAGAAAAGGAGGAGGTGGAGGAAGAGAAGCAGGAGGAGGAGGAGGAAGAAGAGAATGAGTGAAAAATAACTTAGAATATTAGCACAAAAAAGAAGACGAGTATAACAGAGAGGAGAAGAGTAGAACTAGAAGATTAGGAGAGGAGGAGGAAGAAGAAAAGAGGTGGAGGAAGAAAAGGAGGAGGTGGAGGAGGAAGAAGGGAATGAGTGAAAAAATAACTTAGAATAGTAGCACAAAAGAAGAAGGCGAGTATAACAGAGAGAAGAAGAGTATAACTAGAAGATTAGGAGATTAGGAGGAAGAAGAAAAGGAGGAGGGGGAGGAAGTGAAGCAGGAGGAGAAGGAGGAAGAAAAGAAGCAGAAAAATGTGGAAGAAGCACAGAAGAAAAAAGAAGAAGAGGGAGATTTTAAAAGAATTAATAGGATTGGAAAGTGAAAGAAGAAACAACGATAGAAACGAGAACAAAAAAGATGAAGCGAGGAGGAGGAGGTGGAGGAGGAAGAAGAATAAAGATGGAGAAGTGGAGGAAAAAGGAGATGAGTGAGACCAAAAGATAGCGAGAAATAGAAGAGGCAAAAAGGAGAACAAAAGGAGCAGGTGGCAGTAAGTACTGCTTTACTAAATAAGGAAAGCAGATCATGAGAAAAAGAAGAACAAAAAGATGAGGAGGTGAGGGAGGATGAAGAAGTGAATGAGAAGAACAACAGAAGGAAGACGAGGGTAGAGGAGGAAAATAGAAGTGGGAAGAGGAAAATTTAGAGCGAGCGCTACTGTAAATTTTTTCACCGCCCGCAGCCTGGCCTAATTTCATCATTCATGTTAAGTGTCGTATCATGGCACTCAGCCTTATTAAATAGTTTCTTGGTTAGTGAGCCTCAGTTCACATCGAGAGAATATATTATCACGATTATCATTCAGCAGTCATGGAACCGACCTGGATGAAAAAGATTCAAACCAAATTGAAAAACTAGGAAAACAAGCATCTTTCTGAGTTCTAGGTGTTTAGGTTTGGTGGTTAGGTTTAGGTTTGAGATTGAGGTTTAGGTAACACAATCAAAATTTCTTATACAATTCCATCCAATAAAATTACCTTGAATTGAACAGCTGACTTGTGATGCATGCACTAGACATGCACTAACATCAGAAGCAAACCATGATAAGAAAATTATTGACTATGACTACGAGTGACTATGGGAAAACTCAATGAATATTCATATCATGATTAGTTGCTTAATAGCCTAATGGGTACCTCGTGTGTATGTGACTGATTTACAAATCAGCTATTCAATTTCAGGTCATTCTATTTGATAGGATATAAAAAATGGAATTTTTCAATAGGTTGTGAATGTGACAAAGCCTTTCTTTGAAATAATGGTCTTCAAAATTAGTAAGAGAAAACGTTTTGAACTCTTATGTCTGTTTTTCATTCCTTCAAGTAATTGTACTTAATTAAAAAAAAAAATTAATAATAAATTTAGAATTAATTTTAAAGGAATAATGAGGTTTTCCATTGGATACTTTTTTGTGAGGGTGACCGATTTTGTCATGAATTCTGTAGCCTATAGATTTCAATAGTGGATGGAGATACCGCATCATAATCTTAGTAAACGTGGTATATTTGGTTCTGGGTGTGGTTAAGGCACTTAGAAACTATTTTGACGATGCACAGATACTCGAAGATGTTTGTTTATTTATCTTGAAAACCTAATGCAAGCTGTCGATCAGAGTATTCAAGTTGAGTCTGTTTTTGATCTCGATTTGGTTACGACACTGCTTTTAGCTTCACTATTCCTTTAGAGTTAGAAATGTCTCAAGAGAAGGTGTTTGCTGTTTAATTACAGGCAACTAATTTAAACTTGAAATGAAAATATACAAGAATAACCATGCAAAAATAGGAATCATTTAGTATGAATATTGTTAATTCACTGAATTTATTAATATTCGGTATTCAAGTATTTAATATTCAGTAGTCTATTATATGGCATTGATTAGGAATTTCGTTATTCAGTATTTAACATAAGAGTAGCTACAATTTTTTATTTGCGAAAACCTACCTTTAGGGTGTAAGTAAACCATCAAATTTTTCATCAAATAAAATAAAATATCTCTCAATAAACACCGACATAAAAACTTTCAACATACACAAGTACATAAGAAATACATCGTGATATCTATTGAGAAAGAAGGCACTGCCGAAAATAGCCTATATGGGAGTTGCCATCAGTAGATTAAATATCTGAATATTTTTAGTTATAACAATTATATAATAATTAATCAACATAATATACAAGCAACAGAAGAAATTCCATATAATAAAATTATCTTAACACCTAATTATCTGTATTAACACCTAAACCTTAATCAAACATAAAATCCCCTTCAATTTCTGGAAAAATAATCAAAGCTACACATTAAAACCAATCATGTGCTAGAATTCCTTAGCTAAAATTCTGTTCTGGAATTCCTCAGCTAATAGTAAAGTTAACTCTGATAAGATAAGAAAAACGATTGGTTGAAACCACTCACCACCCCTTGCAAAACAAAACTAAGGACCCGCAGGGTAGAAGGGGGGCACACTTCTAGAGGGCAGTTAAGGGCCCAGAGATCAATACAGGGCCTTGTTGTAGGGGGGTGGTAAGGAAGGGGGGGTTTAAACACGCGACCAACTTATATTCGAGAGCGAGGGAGAGAGAAGCGCCACAGGGTGAGGAGTAGCGCCACAGAACGCGCGACTTTGTGGCGCCACACTACGATAATATTGTCCTACCCCACAGATAGTCATGTACTGGTACTAAAACGATCAATATATAAATTTTTTTTCTGTGGTGATGCCCACATAAGCTCTAAGCTTGTGCGTGGGTAATGGCACGGATGATAGTGAGAGATGAGTAGTGGACCTACAGCTTTAGGTGGGTTCCGAAATACAATACATAGCTGCAATACTAGGCTATACTGTATTCTGTATTCTCTAACGTTGAAGTATATCTATAAGAAATCAAATACATGTTAAAGAAGATCCAGATTCACTAGATTTTCAAATATACCTCCAAATAAATACATCACAACCATGTACAATATTCATAGATGGATTTACAACGTGTTGAAGTTTTAATGGGGAAATAGTATAGAAATAATAGAGAAGTTCTGTAAATGCGTTGCTACTGAGATAGAGATGGTGAAAGATTGAACCTTTTTGTTCCAAAATCAGAATTTTATTCCAAATCACTAACAAAATTCACAAACATGAAAACAAAAGACAAAACTGAAGTGCAAAAACTGAAATGTTATAACTTCACGGAGGCTTGATTGAGGGGATATAAGTGTTCAGTTCCTATCGAAATTCAATCGACAGTCAATAAAACTAGTTACAAGTTTATGGATTCAGTTAATATTGAAATGCTTTGCAAAATTTAGTGAAAAACAAGATTTCTTATGTAATAAAAATTTGCTGTTACAAACGTGTAGAACCGTATGTGGACGACCATATTTTTCATGTAATTCCATACAATAAACTCCCTAACATTGAAGCATAACTATAGATGCTTCACTACAAGTTGTAGAATACCTATGGACAGATTCATGAATGCTTCACTGAATACCTATAGATGGATTCACTACACGTTATAATATAACTATGGATAGATTCATTACACTACTACACAAGTGTTTCACCAAATACGCTCGATATAAATATAGACAGCTAGCTACAACCCCACCAAGTGGAGACAGGCTGGCGGGCGAAACCCCGACACAGATTAGGGGGATGAAATGCTTGAGCAGGTTTTACGCAATCAATGAGTGAGTCACTTTTTCAAAACAACTTCCCCTCGAATTCTTTCACACCAAGGATGTAATGCAAGGTGGAAAGAGAAGTACGTAAGGAAGAAAGGCGGAAAGGAGGAAGAAAAATTAAAATATCTTTCTGATACCAAAGACAATTTGAATTAGATCGTCTTAGATTGTCTTTGCTGATACTGATCGTTGTTCATCAAAGACATCATGAAATCTGATCTCGATTGAAAATATAAGTTACCAAAATTGAGTCACTATGTATGAAACACCATTGTAAAGTTATTTCAAATTATATAAAAGATCTACCACATTTAGAGAACTAATCTGTTTAATTGAGAATATGAACTAATCACTGATTTATTTATTCGCACTGGATTTTATGAATATCTGAATTTGTATATCTTCAGCACATTTTTTATTTGTATTAGTTTGTGGAAATAAAATTGAATACATTATTCGTTATGTCATGTAAAAATATTATCACAGCACATCAGCATAATATACAATAATGTGAAATAACGTGCAAAACTGCATTTCCTTCAATTTTCTCTACGGGGAGAATCCATGAGTGATGCTATGTTTTCTAGGTTAAGGCCAAATGCATTGGTGCCAATTGTTTGCAAATTTGGCTGCTGGCTATCTAGCACTGTCAAAACACTCAACTCAAGGCTATCCTAATTGAAGTTTTCAATTAATGACAATTTAAAAAGAAAATTGATTTTGATCAAAGCCAGAATATGAAAAAATGCTATCCATGCACAATTTTTCAGCTAATTGTCTATGTTTCATCCAATTTTAGACTTTAGACTTACTATTTCAACTGTCATTACTCTGACATGCCACAACGTGATTCCTACAAATTTTTCTTTTTAAATCTCTAGAATTGCAGTGCAGAATTTTTCTAACTGACTTCAAATTCCTAGAAACTGATGGGCAGTTGCACAAAAACCAATAAAATTTAATCGCCGTAGAATGACTTCATGCAACGAAACAAATGTAATGATTGTTTTTGAGCTCCGTGAATAGACGTCACTTAGTTGTTCAATTGACTTGACGATTTTGAAACAATTCAAACAATTTACAACATACACATACAAATATTTTCAGCAAATGAGACTCAACAACTTGAAGCTCTCTAGGATATTCCTCATCATTGATAATATTATTCAACACATAACTTATATTCATAAACTCTACTAATAAAGATAACCGAAAGACATACAGCAATAACAATGCTACTAACAACTATGGCATTTCCCCTCCGCCACACCTCCCCCTTATTCGTCTCCCTTTTCTTCTTCTACTTATTCTTCATTCAGTTCAAGCACTTGCCAGACTATGACGTCACAGTGCAGAGGAAAAAATAATCAATGAACAAATGACAACGAGAAGCTGAAGCATAGCACACACATGGAACAAGACAAGGATGAAGATTTGTTATACTGTATAAAAAAAGAAAGAGACGCTCTCATAAACGGATCTATTAGCTAAATAAAAAAGTACACAAGACGTTGTACTTTTAGATCAAGATCCTTCTCTAAATGGCCTGTGAAGCAAATGAGCTGAAGAGCTTGATTGACTTCATGAAGAATTGCCAAATTTGAATCAGGAATAATTTTGAATTATTAGTATATTCGGGTTTTAAATCAAATTTGAAATTTAGTTTTGTTTATAAATTTAATGAAAGAATTATTCAACAATATGTGTATAAGATAAAATGTGATAATGATAAGTTTGCAATTTATACACCAGGGAACAGCGAGCATTGAACATATAAATGGTGAATAAAAGAAAATTAATTTTGTAAAAACCACACAGTGTAGACTTCAAAGATGTTCCCTCAAGTGAAATCGTTGGAAGAAATGAAAGGAAAGAAGAGAAATTTTGAATGAAAAGTGGGGAGAGACAAAAAATTGCAAAAACGCAAATAAGAAAAATAAATTCCTAGCTAAACGAAAATAACAGACAAAAAATCTAACGACTGCAGAAAGAAACACAGATAAAATAAGATTTTGAAGTGAAAGGGAGAAGGAAAAATAGCAAAAGAAAGAAGGAAGAGAAAGAATTAATGAGCAGAATGAAACAAAGGACAAAAAGGAGCAGGAAGATACATACAAAGAGGACCCGACAAATTATTTTCTAAACATTTTCTCAAGAGACAAATAGAACGCGAAAAAAGGAAAAAGAACACGAAGACTCGGAAGTCTAGCCCTACTTCTGTCCAGCCTCTTCTCAAGCATCACCAACCAACGATGTTGCCACTTGAATTCAGTACCGTAGTTCAGTTTAGTCAGCCAGCCAGCCACAACAGTTTGAATAATGGGTCTATTTTTAATCGTGATACTGGTCTCGTTCTCACAACTACTCCTTGTTTCATCATCATATTTACCCTCTTCATCTTCTTTATCCCTCTATCCTTCCTTCACTACTCTTCCTCCTCCCATTCTTCCTCCATCTTCCTCTTTCGCCACCCACCAATTCTTTGAAGGCAGCAATAGTAATTAAACAGAGAGCTGAATCTCCGATGACGTGTGGGCGCGAACAAATTTGTTTGCTTCTACTGTACTATATTTGAATTTATTTTTACTCGTTTTTCAAAACTAGATTCGTTTTTTGATCGACTGCTGTCCAAAAATAGCTAGTACAAACCGTAAATATTTTCTTTGTTCAAAGAGCACTTTTTAAAATCAATGCAAATCTGCACCACTGCAGAGATCTATATCAATGCATAATCATTGCACTCAACTCGACAATTCAACTAATCGAAAGAATGTAAAAACTATTCAAGTTATTTGAATGGTACAAAGCAAGCCAATAATGAAGCAAATGTAATCTAAATAATAAATCCATTAATGATCAATGTTGCGCTTATTGGTTCCATGCACCATTGAACCAGAGGTGTTTCTCAAAATATCAACTTTTGAGAAAAATAACGAATTCTCAAATTGAATTGAGAATTGAGTTATTTTTTTCCAAATTCGATATTTTGAGAAACTAATTATGTCATGTGATAGACAATACCTTCAAGCATGTAAGCTCAAAATTTCATGATTGTATTTGCAACCAATTTTGAGATGACCTGTTCCAAAAACGTCAACTTTAGGCGCCCATATCTCACAAACAAATGAACAAAAAAAATTTCCTCTGAAATGTATTTCATGTTGATAGCTTGATAGTATCCAAATAAAAAACTTTGAAAAATATCACCATTAGAAAGTTTTTTATGCTGATGCACAACCTTAGTGACCATCAATTACAAATCTCCTTCGGTTTTCAGCTTTTGTTTCAGTGCAATTCATCCTTGTTCTTCTACACTTGTCCTTCTTCATGATTGTTCTTCTATAACCACCATCATCCTCTCCTTTCTTTTCTTTCTCCTCTCTCCTTCCTTTCCCTCTTCTTAGTACTCTCTCTTGTTTTTCCATCTCTCTTTCGTTTTCCTTTGTATTATTTTTCTGTTTTGCTTTTCATCACACAGAAAACAATCCTCTGATAATCACTAATTTCATTCCCTCTTTCTCTCTTTCGTTCCTAAGTGTGATTCTCTTCAATAACCACCATCATCCTCCTCTTCTCCTTCTTCGTATTCTCTTTTGTTTTGATTTGGTTCGCACCGGATGTCGGCATCACCGTAGTTCCGCAATTGCCAGCTTCCATTTCCTTCCTACCTATTCTAGCAACCGCTGCGATTCTTATCATTTTCCATTCAAATCGAACGTTGCCCTTGGCTCTTCTCTTCTTCAATACTGTTCTACTCTTCCTCTATTATTTTTGTTTTCGTTCCAGTACCTTTGTTTATATAGTAATATTCATTTAGTTTGGCGACTGACTTCCATTTAACGTTTCTACGGTAACGGGTGATGTTATGTTGATTTTTCATAAAAATACTGTAAAATTCTATTAAAAACATATATTCTTATTTTCTCTCATAAATCAACAGTGATCATCACCATCAAAAAGTTTATTCATTTATCATAAACCATACAGGTTATGAAACAAACAAAAAAGTTTCTAAATAGTCTTTTTCCCAATAATATTTGATTGTCATAAATACACCATATTTTTCATCTCTTACAAATCCATTAATATTGTCTGTAACTTCATCTGTATTTGTAAAACGTTGCATGAAGGATCCCAGTTCACTTCAGCCTTGCTATGCTCAATGGTTATTCATTTTTGCATGATAATACATTTGATCTATCTATTGATACGCCAAGAATTTTCCATATCAAAGGAGGCAGAGCCTTGCTCCAATTTTATACTACTAAGTACAGTACATTAAACATAACTGAATTACTGTGTTAACTGTAGTATAGTAAGTAGTAAGGTGTATAGGATGAGTCAGCAGGTGAGCAGACTATTTATGAGCACATTGTGGGTGTGGGGGAGGGATCAATGACCTCACCTACATCCTTGCTCTGGGCGCTTCTTCACGAGGTCTCTGTCACGTCCACCGTGCACCGCTAATATTTATTTCTACGGGAGAAAGAGGAAGAAAAAGTGCAAAAGGAGAGAGAAGGCGAATAGGAGGAGGAGGAGGAGGAAGCAGTAGAGAAGGCAGAAGCAGAAGGAGCACAAGAATCAGAAGAATGGCAAGAAAAAGAATTAAGCAGGTGTAGAAGAAGAAGCAGGAAAAGGAGAAGAGTAGAACAAAATAAGTAACAAAAGAAGAAGAAGAAGGCGCAGAGAAAGAAGAGTAGGAGTAGAAGGTAAAGAAGCAGGAAAAGTAAAAGAGAAGGAGTAGAAGATGAAGAAGCTGAAAGAGGTGAGGAGCACAGGAAGAAAAAATAGAAGAAGGAGATGAAGTAGAATGAGGAGTCTAAGAAGAAGAAAAGGAGGAAAGAAAAGGAGCAGAAGTAGTAGAACAAGTAAAAGTGGAGTACTAGAAGCAGAGAATGACAAAAGTAAGGAGGAAGTAATACTCAACATTTTGAGTTAATAAAAATGTTTAAAGGTAATCAAATAGAACAAGTAAAATACAGTTTAATGTCGATAATAATTCAGACCTCAATAATCCGGATTTGTTTCTAGTGTCTAGTACCTATATTTGTACTGTACTCCGTACACATGTTGCTACGGAGTACAGTAACATGAAGTACAGACGCTAGAATTTGTAAAATAATAAGCCTTTAAGTCTAATAATTAAAAAATAAACTAATTAGAGAATAAATTTTATTAAAAATATTTTTACTCAAATAGTGCATGCTGGAACATTTACTGTAAGTTAATATATTTGACGTTACTTAGGTTTTCATAAGGTTACGTTACGTTTTTTTCAAGTCACTGAGATATATTTTATTTCAAAAGTATTCATTAAAAATACATTGAATAGTTTTTTAATATAATTATTATAAAATAGAATTGTTTTTTCAGATTGGTTTCTACTTGAGTCGCAGGTTTGGTGTCTAGTGGGATCAGACTTCCCAATATAAAGTTCATTCACATACTTTTTATGTATTAATAAATTTAGTTAATTGAGTTATGAATTATTCCAGAAACAAGCTCGATACTCATAATCAGCTAATAAACCAACGCTGTCATGAGTCATGTAGATTCCTAATCAAATATCAACGTTCCAGAGCAGATAGTTCATTGGGGTGACATCTTGCAAGAGATTTGGGGGGCAGGGGGGTAGGTCGAAGAAAGGAGGGTCAACGACTCAACTATAAAAGGTCAACTGCCAGTCAATTACTACTGGGTACCATTTACACAGAGGCAGAGTAGGACTTCTACAACGGCCCTTGATAAATTAATAGAGCAGCCACTGCTCCAAATAATGACACAATCGCAAAGGAATTCCAACAAATAACAAGGAAATCTATATAATTCCCACAACCAACCACCTACAAAGTCCATTGATATATCCTGAATAACTTCTTCATTTAGATTTATTTTCAGTGGGGGGAATTGTATGCGAAGGTGGAAAGAATGTAACATCTACTTATATTCTCAATTTTTTCTATTCTTGATTCATATTTATCATGGATGAATCTCTGCTAAATATATAGAATTTATCATGGTTAGCTCTTCAATTATATTTATTTTCAGTGATGAGAGCTATATGAAAGGGTGGCAGCAATGCAACATGATAAAATGTATTAGTATTTTCAGTTTGTTCTATTTATGAATAAATCCATGTTGAACTTATGAAATTTTAGTCGGAACCAGTTTGAAACTCCTTAGTAGTTCAAAGAAATTATAACTCAAACTTAGAATGTGCTATTCTTTAGAGATAAGGGCTTGATACTTGAAAATTTTCAATTATTTCTTTGTATGATGGAGTCAAATTATCGATATTATTTTTCATAATTATTATACTTCACTTTATTGCTTCACAAACAAATAATTACTGAAGGAAATAAGTGAGTCATTCCATGAAGCTTGATACAAAATTTTCTGGGCCATACTGGAAATAAATATTAAAAATGCAAGTTTTCTATTGCGTTTTTCGAGTAAGTTAACAGAGATCTCTCTTCAATAATTTAAACTTACAAGGATGACTGATGACCATGGATACTTGCTGATAAGCTTTAGGCCTAATATGAACAGTACATTGAAGTAGAAAGGCACATTTAACTTACATTACCGATGAATGAATGCATTGATCGCAGAAGGTTCCTTTATTTATAAATGAGCACATGTTAGAAATATGGGATAGGCTACACTCTCTGGTGAAAACTTTGTGAAGTGTTTCAAGTGTCTAATAAAAGTGTTTCAGTCAACTACACTCATCGCCCAATCTTCCGGTTTTGATCTTTGCAGTAAAGTTATTCTGTGATTAATAATAATAACCCATCAAAAAGTCAAGAATATCAAGGAGACATTATAAATTTATGGAAGTAACATTGAAAATCTATAACATGATTTCTGGTGTAAGAGATTCATGATTTTAGAATTAACTTATGGAGCAATACTGACATAACCCTCAATTTACTGAACGGTAGCGGTTTGGGCGTTCTCAAAATAATAATAATGTAGGCTACCGGTAGTTACTAGAAATTGATAAAATTATAATTATCTTACCTTCAAGTCTCTTCAAAAACTGTGAATAAGACGTCAGTATTTACAAATACTTAGAGTATAAAGCTGAATAAAGCTGATTTATAGCACTCAACTTGGTGAAAATACCGCATCACGAGAACAGACACCGAAAATAGCATTAGCGCTTAGGTTAGTTTTTACCTCGACCTACTCTGGCAATGATACGATTAGTAGATAAGGTTTGAAGATTCAAAAGGGGAGAAAAGAGGATGATCACTTCAAATAATGGACTTGAATAATGATAGATCAACCTATAACTTATTAATAACAATCAGAAATTCACCTAAATAGCTTAGATCTAGCCCGACATGAGTCTTCATTGGTTGGCTTCCAAGTTCAGCTCTATCATGCACTGAAGTGATTCTTTGTGATTATTTATAGAGTCTACATTTTGAAAGAGTAGAAATGGATAATATTTTACAATTTGAAATTATAGGGTTCAATTATTTATCAAGAAAACAAATATTTTAATCGGTGTTGTAGTAGTGTACCAGAGGTCTTGACCCCGCCATTACTTTGAATTGAAATTTGAATGGTAGTTACAACTACTTACCCTTCAATGACAATCCTAATTCACTTGAAATCACAAATTTCCAACACAAATCACACACAGAAGTTTCGAACACAAATAACTACAATTCACAAGCCACATCCGAAACTGTCAACTCTCCGTCAACCAAGAGTGCAGGCAGACTGGCCGACTGCTATTTCTCGAATTCATTACTGCAATCAAACCGGCGTAGGAAAAATAGTTCCGTTTCAGGACATGATAAAAAACAAAAATTGTAATGTATGTTCAAAATAATAAATTAATGATTTCAAAATTTAATACTCTCTCGATTACATGGTGCATAAATTACTGTAATCACTAAAATCTAGTACCTTGATTCATCAGTAAACGCGCATTGATATCTGAAAATGATGTCATCGTCCTCTTTTGATTACTGTACTGACGGTTGAGAGTAGGTACTAGCAGTGGGCGTTGTCTATTGGGGATGGAAAAATTAAATTTTACGGTTTATATTAACAAATTATCATAAATGCAACATGAAAATTTGGAGGGTCTACAACAGATATCCAAAAAAAAATCAGTTACACTTGGCTAGCGAAATAAAGCCCCAAATCCACCGTCACCGCGGTTGCTTATCTGAGGTGAAGACTGAATAAAAAAATGAAAATAAAATTTAAAAAATTATGATTGAATATAAGAAATAGACAAATAATTTTTTCAAAGTCAAGCGGTAAGCGCATTATCTGGTAAATCGTTATGTTGAGCTTCGGCCTCTCAGAGTGCCCTTGGATGGGAGACCCATGTCATGTCTCTCCTCACCCCACCCAAGAAATACAACCTGATTTTCTTCAATAATTATTAGGAAATGATCCTTCTCCTTACAGAATTGACCCTATTCACCTGCTTGTAATGTCCCTTAAATAATGCGATAATTGAATCGTGTGAATAAATCTGTATTATTCTGATTGTGTACCGGTAATGTGTATACACCGGTAGGTAAAGGCCAGAAACAAATCTTGCAAACAAGTATATAACTAACTATAGACTCTCTTGAATAAAAGTCATGGAATAAAACTCTCTGCACTTAAAATCATACTGATGATGAAGATGATTCTGAATATTTTTAAAATCTTGAAGTTAATGTACAGGTTGTAAATTAATTGCAGTAATTAATTTGTGTTAAGTGGTGTTTTCAACAAACCTTATCCACCTTGGATGAGGTGTTCATTTTAATGCTGTACAAGTGTACATATCGTATTCATTCATCCTACGATAATAAAATTGAGTTTGAATATCTTCTCTATTTTTGAGAAGATTTAATAATAAGAAAAAAACACATATTTTCAATAAAATGTTTATTTATATTTACCGTACTGGTATCAGGTTGTAAATTAGCCTACAACTAGACACATACTTGTTTAACTGACTTTCAAAGTAAAAATTATTTCATTACTACAGGGTATTTCACTTTTCAAACCAGTTACTTATAGATGACTATACAATAACACGTTAATCCGAAGTTTGGAAAAATGGACAAACAAATTATGGGTCTATTAAGAAATATTCTACTATAGGCCTATTAGAACTGGGAAAATAAAAATCAACACAATAGACTATTGAATATAGTATTTTATTTACAATATTAAATTATTAAATAATTGAACAATTTATCTAGATTATACAGTGAATTATCCACATATTTTGATGTTATCTTATCACAGCTCCTATTATAATCCAGTAATGAAACACAATCTATATTCTATCAGCTTTAAAACCACTATGTTTCAAGTATTTGCATCGAGATTATAAATAAATTATTTGCTCCCAATCGAGTGCACTGTATTATTCACAGTTTGAAAAATACTGTAAAAAGTAAAATAATGTACATTATATTGTACTATTATAATATTTTGTTTAATCTATGATTATTTAAAAGGCAAGAGAGATGTAAGAAAAATTTGTACATATTTATATTCATCATCATGATAAGGTATATTAAGTGTAAGTTATTACTAGAAAAATGAATAATTCTTTTAATGTAAATCTTCAATTATCAAAAGCTTGATTCTAAAGTGATGGTGAAATTCATTCAATTCTAAATAAATCTGTTTGCCATTCCTTTTTATTCTTCTTCTCCTTTTTTGTCTCTTTTTCTTCCTTCCTCTGCTTCTCAAGTCTCCTCCACCATATTCTCATTAGTTTCTTTTAGCTACGGTACGCCTACCTCCTTCTCCTTTATCAGTTCACAAGTTCTACTTCTCCTTATGACCTTATCACTGTGGTAACTTTATTATTCATTTCGCAATACGATAATACTTACTTGCTTCCTCTTTTCTTCATCATCTCCTTATTATTGCTTCTCCGCGCCCTCATTTCCCTCTTACAAGCCATTCAATTCTCCTTCTTTTGCCACTTTTTTCCTCCTTCTCCCCCTCCTCCTACTCTTCTTTCTCCTCCTTCTTCTCTTCCTCCTCCTCCTCTTCATTCTCCTATACTGACTCTTCCTTTTTTACACCCATCCTGTATGTTTTTGATCAACTGATTTCAAATCTATCACCTATATACTTTTAATCCTTCATGATACATTTCATGCTCCTATTATGTTCACAATGCTTTGCATTGCTTCCTCTTTCTTTTCTCTTCTAATTCCTCCTCCTCCTCCTTCTCCTCCTCCTCCTCCTCCTCCTCCTCCTCCTCCTCCTTCTTCTTCCTCCTCCTCCTCCTCCTCTTCCTCTCTTCCTGTCTCCTTCCCTCCTTCTCCCTTCCTCCTCCTCCTCCTTCCTCTCCTTTTGTAATATCTTGATCCCAAAATCACTGAAGTTTGCCAACGACCTTGACAATCAACTAATGATTGACAAACAATTCCTTATCAGCTGCTAAGGTGTGCTGATTTGAAATCGGCTTCTGTCATTGGTTAAAGTGATGGTCGTCAGGTATTGATGACGTCATAACTTCGTCAGTAGTAGTAGTAGGTGGTTCGAGACAAATTTCAATTTTCTCCAACAGATTGGTGGCGACCAATGCGAATTGTTCCCACTGTCTGTACTCCCTGCTAGACAAAACTGCTTCGTCAGCTTCTCCATCTTCTGTTATGCCGAAGAGGCGTTCTTCATCTAGAAAGAAAAAGAAAGAATATATTTTTATTTAAATATGAGCCTGAAAAAGCATTATCACAGGAACCGGCAGGAAGATAGGGGGAAAACAATAATTCAGGAAAAACAATAATAAGTCTACAATATATATATATATATATATATAATTTTATATATGGAGAGTCTCCGGTAAAGGAAAATAAGTCAAAAATAGACTCATTACCTTTACCCACACAAAGTATCTACTAAATACTTATTACAATATTCACATTGGTAATTACAGCTGTTATAGTAGAGTATGGACTTATTGCCTTGTATCCAAAGATAAAGCTGTCAGTTGATTTCAAATAAAAATTGAAAATTGACTTATTCCCTTTGCGGAGAGACCGTCCAATAGAAGCGGTAGACTTGAAGTGGAGAGATGTTGAGCAAACTCAAATAATTATATATATTTACATGAAAGTTCATATATCACATCACAGGAGTCACTATTTTAATATTAACACTGATAGAAACAAACTGATTATAAGAAAAACATAAAGAAACTAACATTATGGTGAAAATATTTTGGGGGCTATGCCTCCTTTCTCAATCCATGCTGAGAGCAATATAAATGAAATGACAGAATTTTCCACAGTAGAGAATGGTATTTATTATTGTAGCGTGTATCCCTGGAGTTCATGTTCCAAGAAAGGACACCGTAATTCAATTTAATAATTGTTTCAATTATTCACCATAGTGATGTACCTTAGGTACCTCACCTTCAATTTGTTCATTTTGCTATTGCACTTGGATTGATAATGAGTTAACCCATTGCAACTTTCCACAATCTTTAAATCAGAGTGTATAAATCAATCATGTTAAAATTATAAAGTGAATGAATTCTAATTCAATTTGAATATGTAAAATCAGATATAATCCATTCATATTTATCCGTATTTAGTTAGACGACGGTAAAACGTTTTAATAAGGTTCCATGTTATAATCCAGGTGCAATAGCGAAATGAAACAGCTAAAATTCTCATTATCGTACAGCTTTTCCTCTCTATTTGATATTGACAATCGACAATTCAATTGGTTATCAAATCAGCGACTTGAGTTGACTAGGAACTGCATCGAAAGGTGCCTCTATATTGCCGCTTCTTCTGTCTATTTTACCGTTTGCAGTGTGCTCATACCCTAAGTTGAACAGTTTTGTTGGAATTGAAATATTATTGTGTATGCACAGCATTTGGTTGACTGCAACGTCTAATAATCTCTTCCATCTGGAAATGAAATAGGATGATCGATTTATTTGATTGTGTACTACTTTCTCACCTAGAAGTTCAATAAGCGTAGCAAGAAGAATGTTGATAGGCCTGAATCCAAAGGCTGCACAGAGATCGGTCGAATCAATGCAGAAATTCCAGAGCACTTGACAGATCAGATTAGCCAACCGCCAATTTCCAGCTCCCCATCGACCCAAAACCCAGATCAATCTATAAAAAATACACATGAAATAATGAAAATAGGCAAAGAATAAATAAATCACACTTTTAATTTAGCAGTGAAGGCTTTCAGAGCTCTAAAAATATCTCATTGATATAAAAAAATTATAATAATATTACCACATATTAAATATCGTACAGAAATAAATGAACAGTATTTTGATAGATTGCAATATTACTGATCCTCTAATTTGTTTAATCAAACGGTTGCATTCTATATTCCTTTTTCAAATATAATCAATTACATTATCTCTTAAGTGAAGTGATATCATCAACTCAAACTGAAGCTCATCATTCTGAAAAAATTTTAATGAATTAATTGATGTAGAACATCTGAGGGGAGATCTTTTCAAACTACTCATTGTTCGAGAAGAAAGATAATAGGAAAGAACAAGTTAACAACTTATCATTAGGATGTGTACAGATTGCAAAGTTTAGTAAGAATGATGTATGATATAGTGACAGGGCCCTGTGGTAGTTACTCCGGGTGGTAGTTACCCAATTTATATCATAAATCGCTTTACTAAAATTAATTTTCACATTTTGCATCTTTACTAAGCGAATTATGAATGAATTTCATAAGTCGCTTGTAAAACATGTACATTGACATTATATGCATATTTTTAAGCAAATTAGGGTTTATTCTCTTCGTCTTTAACACAGCCAACATAAAAGTAACTGACAATACCTTAAGTCGGCCTTGTCTGTATCCATTCTAATAACATTTCATAATTTATTCCTTATTATTACTATTAAGATTATTATTATTATTATTATTAAGACGCTGAGCAAAATTTTTTTTGTTTTCTTGTTCCATTTTTGGTTTATTTTTCAACCTTTTCTCTGAAACTATTCCTTATTATTACTATTAAAAGCTTATGGCTTTTTGGCGAAGAGACCCTCTCGGGTGTTTCACCTCACCGAATTATCCAATGTTTATTCCCTGATATATTGAGATGAATTAGTACCTGGAAATGCCATTATCTTCTTTCAAAGCCAGTCTTTTATCCCAATCAGCCATCAGATTTACAAGGACACCAGCAGTGGCTGTGAGTAGTTCAGCGTTTTCCCGCAGTAAGCATCTCACCAGGGAACATACGCCTGAAATTATGTTGTTTTTGGTTTTAAATATACTTTGATTCAATAATTTTCTTCCATTTTAACTACAAAAATAGATACAAGTTGGAGAAGTAATTTAGCTTGCTTTATTAATTTGAACCATACAGTGCAACGGTTCATATTTCTATGAACCGTTTTTAAGATGCCTTTTTCAAGAACGGTGGCATTTTTTCCAAGATGCCACGATAATACATGAAAAATGTTAATATTGAGTTATTCTCTTGTCAAAAAATAATTTATTCAACAGAAATTCAATTAACTTGTTCATTCATATTATGTAGAGCTCTTGTGAAATGCATTCTCTTTAAAAAAATTGTATTAGACTTTCGTCAATTGAATCATAATTTTATTCATTGAGTATAATAACACTATTATATTCAGGTTCTATAGAAAAGAAATAGCACTTGACTTTCGTCAATATTATTGAATCATTTTCATAATTTATTGTCCAATGAGTAGCCTATGATAATTATTATATTCTATCATGTGTACTGAAGAGCAGATAATAATCTGACAATCGGTATCGAAAGTTTCTAGGCTATTCATTGAATTCATGGAAGAAAAATCAATAAACAAATTGAATATTCCATCATGAAAGTTTTGAAAGCATTTTTGTCAGAAATAATGAGTTTGATGATTCTTGTGTAACCAGTAGGACCTATAAACACATTGAGAATGAGAAATGCTAAATTCTAAACTGTTGATTGCAATTAAAGTAGGGTAGCTCAAGTATATTGCTGAGTTTCTTAGTCTAGTCGTTCAATAAAACCATTACTCGAGGAGTAAATTTACTGGAATAATAAACTTTTGACTGAGAAACTCTCATTAATAAACTCTTTAATGGACGACAGAGAGGTCAGACATAAGATTTGCATCTTATGCAAATAAGATCATTTCATGCTAGAATGACACATTCAGAGCTTGTTGAAATGAGATTTAAAGCAAGGTGAGGAACACATTTATAAGCTCTATTGATTCAAAATGATATTTAAATAAGTTGAACAATCTAAACAAAAATCAAAAGACCATGTTGATTGAACTTGAATGATTTATTGGGAGTTCACATATATAAGATGGCTTGTTCAATCCATCAAATCTATTCAATCTAAATAATCTGCTCAAAAAATCGCTGGTAGTATTCAGTAATTTCTTGTTCAATTGTACAGTTCCATTAGCGAGGATAATTTAATGAGAGGATCAAGAAACGAGACTTATGGAAATTGTAACGGTGGATGGCTTAAAGATTTCACTTTAAAAACATAAGTCCTACTTTTAGCAATAAAAATAATAATGATTAGTCAAGATACCAATGATCTCTCGAATCTGTAGGAATTTCTAATTGTAGACATTTCAACTTCAATTACAGTCAGTGATTGATTCCATTCAAGCAATTTGTTCAGGGACACAAATGTTTATTTTTCCAACACAATGACTGTATAATTAGGAAGAGTGAGATCATAGGCCTAATTATTTCATATAGGCTATTCGGTGAGAAATGGATAATTAAGTTTTTGTTATCAAATTTTCTTCGACAATGTCAATACGTATCTCCCAGTCCCAGTTGAGTATAGTTTCCAGTCTTCATTCAATATAAATATTTCAACTTTTCAAGTATGTTTTCATAGCTTATTTTCATGTGTAAAACAAGAATCCATCTTCAACTTTGATAATTTTCCAGCATTTCTTTCAATTTTCTTCATTAATTCTACCAATTTTCTTTTATTCTCACCTCCAGTTTCAAGAAGAAAGTCCCTGACTTGTTTAGATCTGGTCAAATTCCCCAGAACTCTGGCCACTTCGGTTAGACATTCTTCATTTTCTGTTGTTAGCAGTTGACCTAGTGCTAAACAGAAAAAAGAATGGAAACATTAATTTATACTCATATTTTTAAAGTAATATGAGCAAAATAAGATTTCCCAGCAATATTATCCAACTATATGCAGCAAATAAAGATTTCCCAACAATATTAACCGACAATATCCAGCAAATAAAGATTTCCCAACAATATCCAGCAAATGAAGATTTCCAAACAATAAGTTAATTATCCAACAATATTATTCCTTATTTGTTCACATGAAGATCAATCAGCCTAGCAAAGTAATACAAAATGTAGGTATGTGTTTAAATTGTGACCAATCACGACTAAATTAGAATTGATACTCTATTGTCATTTCTCTATTAATTATCAATTTCATAATTTGCGAAATTGTTGATTAATTATTAAGTTCATAATTATCTACAAAATACATCATGGAATAATTACTATTAAATAAAAATATTTTTCATCTATATGAATCTAATCAATTCTGAATTGAAAACTAAATAATAACTTGAAAAACTTACCTTCAGCCAGTTCAATATGTCTGATTGCAAAAGGACTGTCAGTCGTTGTAGATGAGGCAGCATAATACGACAGATTGTTCAGTGTTGAGAGTGCTGAAATCACAAGCTCCTCACTTTCTGTAACCGATTTACGTCGCAGGACTTTTAACAGCATACCGATTAGTCTTTCTGCATCCTGCTCGGAAACAGATGTCAATTATTATTGCATCAAGTTAATTCAATAGTACCATAGAGAAACTATTAAAACTATATTAATTATCGATTCCTATTCTGTGATCATCGAAGTAGATGGATTTATTCGATTATATATTGATTTCCAACCTCAAGACATGAGATATTTTTTGTTTAATAATTACTTACTTGTTTGTTGTGCGGCTGATATGCAATGACAGATTCATTCTGATCATCTCTTCCATTCGTATCAAAGGCACAGGACAGGCCCACTCCCACATCTGGGTGCAAACTCATGTTGGCAATTATGCGAATCATCTAGAAAAGAAACGAGATAAAGTTGGTTTTTAATGATACGTGACTTAAAAGCTGGCTAGAAAATAAATTAACTGAGGTGAAAATAAATGGAACAAATATTGTCAATTCAACAGTATTTTGTTCCATTCATTCTCCTTAGTGTGGAGAAGTTCCAGAACTAGAGAAGAGTAAATTTTCTAAATATATATTTACTATATTTGGGTTAGGAACTGCAGGAAATCAATCTAGATAAAAATGTGTTATAATTCTCATCAGCATCCAATTGGAAAATAGCTGTTGCACCATTGAGATCAATCTTATCATCACTACAGAACACTTCTGTAGTGTTCTGTATTCAGTGATCTTATAATAATTCTAGATCAGTCCTTTGTCCAGTAAGCTCAGGTGATTTTAAGATCAAAGTTAACTAAGATTTCGGATTCACCAATCAAGATCAACTTTGATCTTGGATCAGCTAAGCCTATACTTAGGTGATCCATGATCAGAGTTGATCTCAGTTGATGCAACCGGAGAAAATTCTATTTCTTACCGGTATTCTATTTGAAGTTCTATTTATATTTTAATTTCTATTTCTATTTATTAGGATAGAATTGTCTTTGTTGCAACCCTGTCTTGGATCATCAAACTGATGGTTACTTGAGATATTGAGGATTCATGATTTTCATAGCCTTAAAAAAATTTACCAGACCTCTAGTTCATGAAAAGGCTTCTTCGTATCCTTCAATTATTTTAAACCTGTACTGCTAAAATTTTGTACTGAACGACCTATATAAATAATATCACAGATAAAACAAGAATCTGATTGTAATTAACGTGATGCACATAAGAATATAATTTCTATGAAAATCCTTTCAAAATAAAGAAGTAGCCACTAACCTTGATCAATACATCTTCCACTGAGCCATCGGATCCTATTTGTTGATGAAAATTGGTTTGGTTCCCGTTAATATCATCAGTCATAGATGCTTGAAGATCTTTCTCTAAGTAGGATTCCATTAGATCAAGAATAGCTTTGAGCGCTTCTGGTTCCTGGTAAAGCTGAAATAGAAATTTAAATCATAAATGGAAACATTGAAGTTCTACTGTAATATATAGTCTTATTTAATGCATGAATTTCATGTAAGATCAAAATCCAATACCGTACAAATAAATGGATTCTGTTCAAAAAAGTTGATAAGAAGTAGAAAAAACGTGTATTGATAATAAGTAGGCCTACCACACTTTTTTGTTATTTCTAGGGCCTGAATATAATTTTTCATAGCATTTCCATTAAATAATGTTCTTATCATGCTGGAAATATTGTTAAAATTGGTTAGAATCTCACAAGGGTGATGACTTACTTACAGAGGAAACAAGAATTATTTCATATAATATTTTCATACATATAAGCAATTGCCTATTGTATTTCTTGTCACCTGCTATGATACATTAGGCCCTGTGCTCTATCTCTATAATTATTATTTGTAAAATGATGCCACCTCTTTTTCATGAGGTTTCCACATTGTTAAGATAATCTTGAATGTGCGCCGAAAATACTGATCTACAAGAATAAATTTATCTGATCTAATTTTTATATCCATACAGTATTAACTACTACATATCTTTCATTCCTTTGATCTTGATCCTTTTTTTTGTCCTTGAATATCCTTCTCCAAGGATGGACATTAATATGTTCAAAATCCGCCGTTACATGTAGATTGTAGATAAATCACAATAATATATTATTGTTAGCATAGTGAATCTCATCTTCAAATCGTTTAATAATTGTTCGAGTTTGGTCAATCAAAACGTCACTGATAAATTATTACTTTCATTTAATACTGTCATAATCTTGAGTTGTAACTACATTTTTGTAATCTACGAGATTATGTACATAATCTAATCTGATAAAATTACAGTCATTTTGCTAATAAATATAATCATTTCCATTTTGTATTACCTTGATTCTAGCAGAGTTACTCTTAGCCACAGCGTTCCCCAGAGCATATCCCAGCCTCACAACCACATCTTGTCTACCAGGAAATTTTCGCAGTATTTTCGTCACAGTTTTGAAACCGTCTTCACAGTCGACAATCTCTTGACAACAACCGTCATTGGTTGAAATAATACTGAAAAATAAACATTTAAACCGTCATCTACAATACTTGCACATAAGTGGTTTAAATATAACCGTCTGTTATTCATAAGGATTAACGTGGTTAATTCAAGATTAAGTTTTACAGATATTCGTGCAACTTTGACGAAATTATTATCAGAAGGTTCGTTTACTAACGTTATCAGCTGTTTTCTGCAACTTTGACGGAATTGTTACCACCATTTTGTCTCTGAGAACTTGGTTCTGTATTGTTGAGACTTGAAACCAAACTGTGACAATGAAATTTAAATTTTTGCAAAGTCCCAATATCAGTATTTTCCAAAGATGCACCGATGTTAGCCATATTACAATGCTTACCGTATTTCATACTGAGATCCATTCTGATATATTACAAACCATCTCCATCTATCAATTCTTATATATATATATTTTTAATATTTCAAGCCCTCATTGGAGCAAATCTAGTCGAAATTGGAAAGATCATTTTCGGAAACGTTTCTTCTGTGCCCAATATGTCTTCATTCTCTCGGATATCTGAAGTCTCTGCTCGTCTGTGATGTTGTAATTTCTCTGTTTTGAAGGTTTGACTTTTAATTGAGTTGTCTCATTTATCTTTCTTCCCTATTTGAGTTGAATAATCTTTTCTTCCCTATTCAAAATCTTATCCTCCGTAAGTTGAAGTTCCTCAAGATCTTCTTCTATCTCTTTCAGCCAGTTATTTTTAATTTTATTAAATTAAACAATTCTCATATTATTACAATAAGCTATCAATTTTGCAACCAAGGTATGATAAGATTGAATGCGATTACCGATGTACCTGAGTGTCCTGGATATGTTGCAGACCAGATCCAGATCGGCACTGAACAGCTGCAGCGAGCGACACAGCTGCGTTATTGCGCCGGCCTCCAGCAACGCAGCGTACTGCGTTTCATCGCTGGCCAAATTGCGCAGCGTGCCCGTCAGTTGGAACAGGGCGTGGCTCGTTTGCTCGGCTATAGGCGCCAGCTCTAAACGCTACAGGAAAAATATTATTTGCTTAGTTATAATTTTTCTAATAGGAACTCAATTACGACTTAACATTGTGGGGGCCAGAAAACGCTAGCTTCTTGAAAAAAGAATTATTTTTCAGCAATAATTTGTAATAAGAACTCAGGCAATATGGAAATGTTCATGTCGGAGGGAAGAGAAAAAGGGGACGTCCTCGATACTCATATGAGTATATGAGGCACACCGAGAGATGAGAGAAGATAAAGAAGAAGAAGAAGAAGAAGAAGAAGAAGAAGAAGAAGAAGAAGAAGAAGAAGAAGAAGAAGAAGAAGAAGAAGAAGAAGAAAAGAAGAAGAAGAAGAAGAAGAAAGACATGCAGCATTTGGAAAAGAAGAAGAAACATTGATTGTTAGTATTAAGTTATTATTCAATGTATAATAATAAAAATAAATAAATAAAATTAAAATCAATTAATAAATAGAAATGAATAAATAACTAAGATTGTAAGTACAACAATGACATGATTGGTGAAGAATAATAATAATAATAATAATAATGAAAGAAAGAAGATGTTAAGCACTAAGACCGACCAGTCACTCATCAATCCCCAGCAAATAGTCATGCAATCGTTTTGAACAATGGGAGAGAAGTTGAAAATACAAGTAGGAAGAATTCCATATACACAAGAATCAGGAGAAAGTATTTCCTTCGATTCTTGATCTTCAGCCAATCAGTTCCATGTAGTAGGGTGTTATATGCTCATCACGTCTGGCATCATAAATGTATCGCGATCTCTGCATCCTACTGTTCAATTCATCAGTCAAGTCAACATATACAGGTGAGCAATAATCAATGAAGGCCTTATCAATGATCGGACCAACAGAATACGTGTGCTTGGTAGGAATTGTTTTAGACGTGATGGGCATTAGTCCATTGCAAAGTGAATTGATATTCTGATTTATAGATTGAATTACTTCTGGTCTCCAATTGGAGGAATCACCAGATCTAAACTGCTTGATGAGCAAGAATGAAACATTATCAAATGCTTTACTCAAATCGAACTGAATAAGTACTGTGAGCAATCTCTTATCCATAGAAGAAGAAGAAGAAGAAAGAAGAAGAAGAAGAAAGAAGAAGAAGAAGAACTCAGGACAAAACATTATTTATATTGCGCATTCATATATACTACATAAAGTATGAAAGGGAATTAAGCCAGCTCCAGACATGCAGCATTTGGAAAACAAGAAACATTCATGTTAGTATTAAGTTATTAAATGTAATGGAAATGTTCGATTTTCGCCAAATAAGAACTATTCACAACTGTCGTGATATGCCGGAAACGCGTTCTATTCGGTGTTTGGGAAATAACGCATGTGTACAGCCAGCTTTAGGCAAAGCCCGACAAAAGAAATGTATGGAAAAATGATATAATTGAAAAGGATGTTACAAGAGGTTGTAAATATTCCAACTCATAATAAAATATGCACGAAATTTTATAATGTAATAGAATTATTCTAAAAAACTGAGATTGAGATAAATAGAGAACAGCAAACGTGTTAAGACTAGATCATCCGACGGTAATGTGTTCACTTCAATTACACGTTTCCACTCTAAATATGCAAATATGATATACTTTAATTCAAGTATAATATATAATCATTAACACTAATATAGGCAACAATATTAAAAAAAAACATAACTCACTCATAAGATACGATAAACTTCATTAGTTGATAAGAAAACTTGTTCTAGTAAGTGGAAAAAGGAGGAAAATCTCCCTCTCATAAATAAATGTTTTATTGCCAAATCATAACTTCTTTTATGAGAAAAACGTTCAAGAGAATGAGCTTGAGTAAAAACAAGCTATAACTTCCCTCACAATCTGAATAAATAATTTTCTCCATTTGGGGAGCTTTCTTGTGAAACTTTCAGCTACAGCTACAATATACCGTACCATGCCATTGAACATGATGATTAACACATCAAGATAAAATTATTAGAATGGATAAACATAAATAGGTTTTATAATGTTGAATGCTATAATTTAATTGATGGCTTCAAGTCATTAATCATTTGACTATGATATTCAACTTACATAATTTTTAAAATGTTTGAACAAAGGATTCTACTCACCGAATTATTGACGATCTTCATATGCAGAACAATGAGTTGAAGAAGGCCCAGTTGCAGCAGAGCAGATGAGAGTGCTGAGTTCATAGTGAGGAACTTCAAGGCTCCATAGCCATAAATACAGGCTTCTGCATCCTCAAGTGGACTAGCTCGTCCCAGGGACTCAACAAATAGCGCTGGAAAAAATTAATCACATCAATTTTATTATAAAAGAATTATTCTTTAGTAGAATCTTCTTTCATCATTACAAATGGTTTTCGAGTGTGCATTCACAATAAAGGAAGCTGTAAGCGCTTGGGTTACATATTGCAGCGTTCCATCTAATGCCTACTATCACAGATATAATTAAGGAATTATCTACTCAGAAATTATTCTCTTCATTTTTTGTGCTACAATCCTACTAAAAGCTGAATATAATATCCTACACATGAAATAAATAAAAAATTAGTATAATAATTATATGAGAAAATAAGTCCATACTCAGGAAACCTGACACATTCTATAAAATATTGAATATGTATACTTTCCCTTATTCATTTCACAATAAATAATTTAAGAATAATAATTTTAAAAAAAATCACAGTTTACTCACCAAGAATATTGTTCTCCAAGAAGTAATCATCATGCTTATCACTGCGAGAAACTTTGAACACTATTTTACAGATTGCTGACAAATTTTGACCAGTGACCCGAAGCTGTAAAAAATAGAATTACGTCAAGTCGTGTATTGAAAATTATTCTAAGCTAAACATTTTACTTTTGTATGTTTTCGGTGGTTCCAACATTCCATCAATTTATAGCCTCAATCAATCCCATTCAAGTCCCATACAGATACAGAACATGAATTATTTGTTCTTAAAGGACTTGATTTAATTGTAGCCTATAAAGGGTTTTATTCCCATTCTTATGCATTTTCGTTTTGTTCCTGTAAATTAAATTCTCTTCGAATTTGATAGCCTATATGATTGATAGATTTAGTTTTTGACTACTACTTTTTGGTACTTTTAATACATCAAGAAATAGACTATAATACATTTTAATATGGGTGACTACCTCGATATACCTTCTCTATCATACAGAAATAACTAGTTTTAAATTAAATGGTATTTAAATATAAAAAATTCAGAAGGCTACCTATTTATATTGAACAAATATATTATATATTATATTTACATTTTTTCAATAATTATTTCACTTACAGCCAAAATAACTCGTGCTAAACGAAGTAGCAGAGGCTCACTAGATACTTCAATAAAAGGATGAAGCGCTTTCAAAATGGCGGCTTTAGCTCGATGGTTTCGAATAATTTTATCGCCTTCCCTCTCAACTGCCGAATAAAGCTGGTCCAAGGCACTCGATAGATCTGCATCTGTAAGAAAATCAGCAATAATAATAATAAAAAAATGTAATCTAGAGTTGAGAATATTACAATTTGGATAAATCTGTGAGAAATTAAACAATAGGCCTAATTTATCAAAAAATATCATCCTGAGTTGAAAAACTTGAAATTTGGATACATGCTTCGACGCACAAAATAATAAAATTTTAATTTTCGTACAATTTTGATATGAATATGAATTTAATTCGATTTGGAAGTCCAATCTCACAAGCTGTCAAATTATCTGTCTAATAAACTAAAAAAAACTGAATTTAATAATCAGTTGTACATTTTAATAATAATTGATAGGCTGCATCAAAATAAGGAAATACTATAATGAGTACTGGTTCTGCAGAATATAAATTAAAAATTGAATGTTAAATGAAATATTTCAGTAACTGTAGGCCATGCCGTACATTATTTTGGGAATTAGGACAAGAACTAGTGAATAATGTTTAATGACAGTAAAATTACAAGTGAAACTGATGACAAAAGACAATCAATAAGTTATTTTAGGCTGGCACAATTCAATTGATAGCAGTTGCTAAATTATTTAGTTGAAGAAAGTCTTTGACCACTCTCAAATTGGAAGCTTCTTCTACAACTTGAGTCAGTTTGTCTGAGGTCTTGGAGTCGTGCGGGTTGTTTTTCAAGAGTGATTGCTTTGTCTAAGGACTAATCTTAAAGTGTTTTATCAATTTAGTTCAATTAATTTTGATTTCAAAGCATCTTGATGTTCATTCTCTTTCAAGACTAATAATTTTGAACATAACTTTTCTAATCTATTGACAAGTTTTTCTGCTGTGTTAATATAATAAGAGGTACGGTACGATAAGAAGAGAAGAAAAGCAGTTTTGAACTCTGTGTCTGTGTTTTTATTCCTGTAAATAATTTTTACTTGCATTAATGAATAGTAAAGATGATTGTTATATCTATTGTTTCATTGAAGTGTGCTATTAAATTAACAATGTAAAAATGATTTTTGTTTATTGTGACGTTAAACCGCACCTATTAATTTCTGTAAATTTTTCATAACAAATAAAATTAATATATTTGCTGAAGATAATCCTTTTTGCCTTTTTATTAACCTGCATTGATAAAGGGTTGATTTCAATCCAGTGTTTAAATGAAATGGAACTCTTATTTATCATTCATGCCTGGGGTTACCAGGGATAAATTGATCCAAATTTACTTATAAAGTAGAAAAATTGTTAATATTATATAGATTTATATTTCAAATATTATTACTTCGTTAAGCATTATATTTGTTGTAGGCCTACAGTATAATGTTCGATGAGAAATTTTCAAGTGTTTTGAGAGAGCTGTATTCACAATAAGGAAAATCTATGTGCAAAAAGAATTTATTGGGAATTTAATTTAAAATTTACATTAGGAAGGTAACGTAGGCTACCGGTACTGATGATTTAGATTTCATTTGTTAATCAATTTTTCGATTAAATTTTTCTATTATACAGGATGTTGATAATAGAATAATTCAGTGATCGAATTTTCAGCAACTCCCACCCAATTTTAATGTGATTACTATGATATCATGGATTTGATATTCAAGAATATATTATGGATATCATAATATCCATTCTGAGCTGGAACAACAAAATAAATAAGCAGAATTAGCTCATTTGGCTACAAAATGAGTAGAGTCTTTTATCCTCATATGAAATGGTGATGGCATGAGATTTACCGTATGAACATTATTGTAAAAATATTGCCTTGATTCTAGTTTTGAAAAATAGCAAAATGGAAAATTCTGATTAGGAAAAATCTATTAAAAACATATTTAACTGTAAACTTTCAGTACCTATTTTTCTAGAGAAAATGCTATGAAAAATGTGATTCAATCATGATTTTCTATTACCATTCGCATCTAAAGAAAATGGTACAGCGCATTCTCATACTTGTAGAAAATGTAAGTGCTATTGAGGATATTCGTCAATCAAGTTGAAAAAATGTATCAACATGCTTGGCAAACATTTAGAATGGATTGAGTGATAAATTTGAATGGAAAGAAGCTAATTAAAAATTGGGACATTGCTACTTACTCAATCTATAAAGCGACCAGTCTGAAAAATGCTAAGAAATCAAAATTTTTCATTCAACTCCAGTGCAAAGTATTTTAAAAACTGGTATGATCTGATTCGTCAACGAGATTCTAGATTTATACTAGAGGTACGTTTACTATCTTTTGGATACATGTATGATGTATGACGTGTTTAATTAACAAATCAAGGTAAACTCGCTCTCTGTAAAGCTCAAAATATCTCCAAAAACTCAAAGCTCAGCCTTAACATTTCCTCAGATGTACCTGAACGTACCTTTAGAAATGATTAAGATTGATTTTACCTCTTAGTCAACTATTGAAAACATTATCACACGGATATATAATCAAATCATCTAATGCTAATCCAAATAAAGATAGGCCACATTATTTCTATTAAGCTAAATGAGCTTCTGCATATTGCATTTCTTCTCAGATACTTGATTATATATAGTCTGAAGAGGAAACTTTTTTATTGAATGAAGTTTTAATAAAATTTCATGCCTGAGACTTCCAATAAATTCATAAAATTTTTCCACACAGGCTCTATAATAGAATTTGTTAGGGAGAAACAGTACAAGAGATTGAAAATTAAGTTATACCAAGTTTTATTAATAACATTGTTAGTTTCAATGTATAGTGGGATGTAACAATAATAGAACACGTTGGTTATTTTAAAATTATTTTACATTGATGCCAGCTCCAATGAACATGATTCATATCAATTAAAACCACTTATTAATTTAATGAGATTGTATTTCATCCACCATCAATATTGAAGGCAATTACTTGATTAAAAAACATGGTGCCTAGTTCAAAAATGTCTATTCCTCTTCTTAATTTTCAAGCACTTGAATATAAATAAATGAATAATTTTATTATTACACAATACAATAGTTTCAACACCATACAATTTGAAATATAAATGCAAATAAAAATGAAAGAAAATGCAATCAATAATAAAAGAAAACAGGCAAGTAAAGTCATAATGATGACCAAGAAATAATGATAAAAATAATAATCAATCAATGAATACAATAATAAATCATGAGTAGGAATACTAAAATTAACAAAATTATTAAGATCTCTACTAAAATGAAGAATGATGGATGAGAAGAATGAATAGTTGAAGAAATATAAGTTGATTGAGTGATATAATCTCTAAGTAAATATAAGTAATAGAGAATCTCAAACTTTGTTTTTTAATGATAAAATACAGAAACCTACAAATATGACATAATATCCAATTCATCAATCATAATCGATCACTTATTATGATTCAACTTATACTGTTGACGTTTTTATTCCCTTGAAGATCGATAGTCCTTTTCTTTAAAATTCATTTTACAAACTTAATGATGATTTAAATTTTTTATTCCTATTCCTGATTTTCAAGCACTTGAATAAAAGTGGAATAGATTATTTTAACTTTGTTATTATTAATAAAATTCAACAATGTAGAGCAAAAACCTACCAGTAAATTATATAGAATTGTGTTGTTGATAGATTTTTAACTGGTTGTTAAATACATTAGAAACATTCAACATAATACTGGTTGTATTAAATACTAGTTGTTAATAATAATTAATCATTAATAATAATTGATTATTAACGGCTTATTTCTCCAATACAACATCCTAATAAACAATCACAATTGATAAAAAATTATCCCATTGAACAAACAATAATAAATTATCCCAGTAAAAAATCAAAATCAATTAATAATCATAATTTACCACAATTACTCCCTTGAAGCGCTCCAATCCTCTCCAGTGCAGTTTCAACACTTTCCTCCTCTTCAGCCAACATCAGCTGATCTGTGACGTCATTAGTTGATTTTAGCTGACCTCTGACATCATCAGTTGACCTTGACGGACCGTTAACATTATCAGTTGACCTTGGCTGACCTCTGACATTATCAGCTGATTTTATGTGATCTGTGACGTCATGAGCCGCCCTTGCCTCGTTGATTCGGTTGTCCTCATCAGCCAGATCAGCGATTTCCGACCAGGCCATCAGCTGATCCATGCCGACAACTTTCTGTTGTGTCAGCAGTTCTTGCTGGCGACGCATGCGCAGAAAGCTGTCCTCTTTTGTCGGTTTCTTTGGGGCGCAAATGTCCAATTCTTTGGGGTCGGCTGGTTTTGGTTGGAGAAGTTTTTTCGGTTCTGATTGCTCTTCTGGTACTGTAAGACAACATAGAAATCTCTGTGACTGATCCAGAGTATAAAACAAGCGTAAAACAGATAAAATTGTGAAAACTTGAGTTACAGTCACATTGTATCTTCAGTGATTTTCTAGGCAAAATAGAGATCTCTTTCACTCTATTCACTTGAAGAGAATGTTTTTTCATTTATTTTTCAGTGCCTGCTAACTCTTTCCTTAAAATCCTGTATGAAGAGGTTGTCCAAGGCATGGCCTCCATAATATGTGATTTCTAGTCTTACACTATGTTTCCTATCAAGGGATAATTGGTTTAGGTATGTTGGTGGAGTGAAACAACCCTTCTTGGTTCTCCCAACTATTATAATTGAATTCTTTTCTATCCTATTCGAATTAAAGATATTTCAAGCATTTACAAGAATTAACTTACATTTGATGTAAAATACTTCCATTTGCCATGCACAAGCATAGAGATCATGTGGGCATCACCCTCAGAAAAAAGTTCATTACACAATAGTCACCTACTTATTCATTATTGTGTACGGTATTTCATAGAAGTTTTCAAGTGGGTGGGAAACTCATAATCGCACAAGGCTTGTTGTGCTCAATATCCATGATAACCAATGTTTACTTTTATGAATAATCGAAGGTCAACTTTAATCCAGTTTTGTGCAACCGGCCCTTGAACTTAAAACACTCCTTTATATATTCACTCGAAGCCACAAAGTGAAAAACGACATAGGCTACATTTTCACACTCTTTTCTGACAAGTGTAATCAGATTCATTTAATTTGACGCTTGGCATTAGATAGTTAGATAGATAGATAGAGAGGTATTATTTCTTGACGTTACTGATGACGTAGAGTCCGATGGCAAAGAAATAATATCTCTCTATCTATCTATGTATCTATCTATAATACCAAGCGTCAAATTAAATGAATCTGATTATACACCAGGGAATTGATATGAAAAGTGCATAATAGGCTCAAATTATCAAGTGTAACATTATAAATGTTATTACAAATGTATCAAAGTAAAACATTATAAGAAAAGTAACATTTAAAAGGAATATTAAAAACCTCCGAAAGATTTCATCTAATCTATTAAAGTCAAATCACGTCAGAGACCCTGAACTGATCAGGAGTGACCTGAAAACTCTGACACCAGACCTGAGTAAGCCAGGTTACACGGAATTATTATTATTAGAAAAGTGCACGATAGGTTTAACAGTAGATGAATACATGGATAAAAATTGTACTCACACTTTTCGAGTTGATTTTGAGCGTGTTTCTGAGCAATGGCTGGCAGCTTCCATCTTCCATTCTGCGTCTTGAGCAGGGCCACCCCTGATAGTGTGAGGCCAGCAGTGGCTACGTTTTGATTATTTGCATTACTGCCTTTACTTTGGTCCGTGTCAACCAGTTTTGGTAAAACGTTTGAATCGACATCGTTAAAGTGCACTTGTCGGATACTAAAATAAGAAATATATTGGAAATTATTTATCTTCTAATTTAAACATTGAAATTTCCATTTTCGTAATGGAATTATAAAACGATTAAAATTGATTAATAATCTAATTTAAATTTCTATTTTGTAATTTACAAGAGTTGCAGAACAGAAAAGATACTCCAAATGCTCTGCATCTGAACAAAACCTTACAATGATTACACCAGTAAGGGCCTGACGCCACATACGATTGTGGTTTGCTTTACTTTACTTCACTTCACTAGAAGAGCTACTTTGATTGTGGTTTGCTTTACTTCACTTCACTTCACTAGCAATAGAATCTTCCTTTAAGTGAAGTGAATAAGTGAAGTAAATCAAAGTAGCTCTTTGCTAGTGAAGTGAAGTAAAGCAAACCACAATCGTATGTGACCAGGCCCTCATTGAGAAGAAAAAATACATCTGTGATATTAGTAAGATTGCAATAAAGTCCACAATTCATTGTAAATCATGGCAAACATGCTAGAAAATCTTAATAATGGTTTTCTAATTTTGCTTTGTATATTATTTATTTCATCAGGTTTTCGTTTGGAATTTGTTTAATCAAATTTATTTTGAAAACAGTAATTTATATAGTCATATATAGGCCTAATTATTTATTAAAACAAAAATCAACAGAATATATTAATTTTGTTTTGATGCATAAGTGATATTAGTGTTTTCATCATGTTTAAATACATAATATCTCAACATCTCACCAGACTCTGTGTCACAAGTTTAGGGAAAAATACTGAGATTAGTAAAACTTCATAGGATCGAGTGAGACAAAATTCAACGGACCCTACCTGGAAATATATGAGAAGGTGAGAGTTATGCTACTATAAGAAGGTGGTTTTAATATGTTCAATACAATCATGAAAACACTGACAATATCACTAAATAAAAGATAAAAACATTGTATTAATGATATTCTATTAATCCAAATCAATTCCATACATTCAACTCAAACAAAAATAAGTGACAGAACCCAACCTAACCTGACAGAAGAGGTTGGTCTGCAAATGTATCCTGCTCCAAAATCACTAAATAAAGAATAGCTACTTAATTATATTAATTTATTAATGATATAATATCAATCCAAACCAATTCCACACAGTGAACTGAACAAAAATAAGTGACAAAACCCAACCTAACCTGACAGCAGAGGGTGGTCTGCAAATGCATGTAGCTCCAAAATCACTAAATAAAGAATAGCTACATAATATTAATTTATTAATGATATTCTATAAATCCAATCAAATTCCTTATACAGTCAACTCAAACAAAAATAAGTGACAAAACCCAACCTAACCTGACAGAAGAGGGTGGTCTGCAAATGCATGTAGCTCCAAAATCACTAAATAAAGAATAGCTACATTATATTAATTTATTAATGATATAATATCAATCCAAACCAATTCCACACAGTGAACTGAACAAAAATAAGTGACAAAACCCAACCTAACCTGACAGCAGAGGGTGGTCTGCGCATGCGACCCGCTCCAAACAGTATGCGACCCGCATCGCGCGGCGTGAAAGGCCGCTTGGTATTAACAGGATGCTGTGTGGTGGTCATGATGGCCTGGCGCGCTTCGCTGATTATCTGCGCGCTCGTCTTCACCAGACAAGATGGCGGCTGGTAGAAGGGCTGCGCGGCTAGACTGCGCAGTTGGCGTCTCGGTTTCACGACGCTGCTGCTGCTGCTCACTGCTTCTAGACGTGCGTCCATCACCGCCTGCTGGCGACCACTTTGTGTTGAGTCTGGTGTTTGTGCTGGAATAGGGAAGATAGAAGATCATTCACCACAGAGAAGAAAGGAATTTCTACTTTGTGCAATACGTCTATGCTTTACTCGCAAAAGTATATCTATATACCATACTATAATAGATATACTTTTGCGAGTAAGTGAAGTGAAGTAAAGCATAGACTAGCATAGACGTACCACATAGGGTATGTGGCCAGGCCCTAAAACTTTTTATAAAACTATAACTAACTTTTTGCATAAAACTAAAAAAAGTGATCAACTCTCATCTCTTATACAAGGATTTTGCTTTCTCCTGTAAAAGAGTCAGTCAACGCTTCATATAAGGCCTGCGGCACACATGAAAAGTCTAATAAAATAGATTATCACATTCATATAAGTTACACAGTAATTCTACAAGGCCATCCTTGATACTGGATACGCATACGAGTAAAATTTCAAAAGGTTTATAGGCCTACAGGACTTTAACAGAGGAACTGTTTCAATCCTTATATATTTAAGAGGTCGTCAAATTCATTGAAAGTCTGAGGAGACTTTAAATAAGGCCTATTTCAGGAGTAACATTTTGCCTCCAATAAATGAGAACACCGAAATGGGAATTTCAATTATTCAATGCAGCAATCTACCCCAATAACACTATCGAAAAAGTTATATTCGTCCCTAATGTTGACATTACTGGAGTAAATTTAGTTCAAGACTTTATTTTTGTAGAGTAGCCTAACTATCTCTCAATCAATGGACTCATCAAAAAGTGTTGTCAAAAGGTCAAGGATACTTGAGAGCAAAGCACGCTAAGTCCTCTATCTCTCAACTACCCCCTCCCCCTGTTAAACAATATACTTCGTACCTGCAATAAAACACAAGACCTTCCGACTCGAAACCGATGTTAATGAGCTGGAAGTCGCAGACATGCAAGAAAGATTACGATCGATGGTGACTTTGCAATTTTCACGACTTGAAAGATATACAGTATATTATGGAAATGAGGACTTAATGTACGTAATGCACGCTGTAGTGGCAAAGCGTGGTATACTTATTTGGTCATCGCCGGGTAATGACCAAATAAGTATACCACGCTTCGCCACGGGCACGCTGTATTCTTCGAAATGGTCTTGAAAACTTGGATCGATACCTCATTACAAATTCAAATACAATAACCCATTAAGAGTACATTTAACTTCGAACAGTGCATTTATTATTATCAATTTATTTGTTTGTTCAACATTGAAGAGTACAAAGAGGCTATAAAATACGTTACTTTATCTATGACCAGAGTATATGTAAGTTATGAAATAACGTAGTTTCAAGTTTACTGCAAAGAATAAATATTATATTGTATGGTTCAAATATTAGAACAATATAATAAATTATAAACAATATAGAGTATAATGATAATCAAAAGTACTTCAATGAGTATATTATTCTAATCTTTGACTGGATATTTTATGACCACGCGCAGCAAAAACAACATACATTTTAAAAGCATTCGTGGTTTTCTGTTTTGTACTACTCTAAATTATTTTGATTTTAGTTAGAGAGAACTCTAATTGGTTTTTATCCACTAAATTATCAAAAACAAAAGTGGAAGTAATAAAATTGATTAATAATCTCAAAAATCTTTTATCTACCTCAAAATTACAATTCTCGAACTTTCAAATAACCGATATTACGATGAGATTTTTTTGTTTAGTGTCCCAACTGAAGAATTAATTGGATTTGTCCCCTTCCAGCTTCACAGTTTTTGTCTCATTTCCGTCAAAGCTATTGAGAGCTTTTTTATTATGTGTATAAGTTAAGCAAATAAAACCCGCTGTTTACTATATTTATGACTATGTGTTTTGTTCACTGTACCGTACCAAAGGTACATTTTCATTAGATCATTTGATGAATATATGAGATACTTGTTCGTTGTTTGATCAAGAAGTACCGTACCTTACGGAAACTCTTGCCCACACTGCCGCTAATGTACAAATAAGCATTTTATCCGGTCAAATGTTAAAAAAAAAAAATTTATTACACTATTCATCCTCTTCAAACAAGTAATATTCAATAGTACACATATCGGTCTGAATAATAACTGCAGAGCCAAAGTATTATTTTAGTACGAACGCCTGAACGTATTGATCACGTTTATCGTTTTATCTAAGAAGATGACCAACTTACTAGAATATTACTATGATTCTATCTGTTGTCAATGATAATTGTCGTCTGCGTATATTTAAGGGTATCCTACTCATAATTTTAAGGTTTTGGTGAATGACGCCACTGCACCACACTGCCCACAGTTTGCGTAAAATTCAACAATTTCTCGTACATTTTGAATGACCAACATTTCACCATTTGACTTGTGTGAAGTATTTGTTTATCATTTATCAAACATGTAGGCTTATCTCATACAAGTTTTGATACATGTATTTAAATGTAAACAAAGTACAGTTTCTTATCTATAAACGTAAATAAACAAATATTCTGAACTCAATCCTCAATACTATAATATTGCAAGATGATTCAATCTTATCGCAAAAATACGTTTAAAATACTGTAATTAACGTGAAAAATAAATAATGTCAAGTTATTCTTACCTCAGACAAATAATTCCTCTTTTGTAGGACAATCATAATGAGCTGTAACCTGATTTGTAAATGCGCTTCATACAGAGATCTCTCCAGTAAATTTTTTCAACAAAACAAAAAACATCTAACTAAAATATTATTCACTCTCAATAACTAGTACTATCACTGATTGGTACTTCACTTTGATTTTTCACTAATTATCCAATACTGTCATGGATTTTGTCCACTACTGATCCACGTCTTAGCACAGGTAACTAATTCACATGCTGTTTGTTGTTATTGATTCACTGTCAAAAAGTTGACTCAACTTTTCGTGTAGGAAGCTCCCTTGATACAGGTGGTAGAGCTATTACAACCCCTACTGGAAGAGTTGCGAACTACATGATTCAGAAAGCAAGGTCTTGATACAGATCATGATTATGTTGTGATACAGAGACTGTATAATAACAGTGTGGTCAATCCCTATGTCCAAATTTGGTCGATTTTTGTCTGCTTTTCGGTTTTTGTCATAGCGCATGCTGTGCAGCACATGACGCATGCGGTGCAGCATTCGTTTTCCCGTCTAATTTCAATAGGATGCGTGAAGCGCAAGACGAGCAACAAGACGACAAGCATGACAAAACGTCTAAATGACGAAAGTTGAAATTAAAATCAACAAGGTGTGGACATAGCTATTGGTGTAAAAAGGTTCATAACATTGTGGTGGAACACTCTTTATTCCCGTCATACTTTTGCCAAATTTTTAAATTCTGGTATGGAAAACATGAGCCCAATCAATCGTTTGTCAAACTTATTTCGAGAGAAACAACGTCAAAAATAACTTTAATTACTGTACATTAAAAATAGCCTCTTTACTCTTGGTATTGCTTTAAAAGCTTAAATTGATAAAAACTAAACTCCGGCAAAGACAAATTGTAGGTAAGAAGACAATCATCAATCCCATCAATCAACAAAACATATGATTTGCGCGACTTGTTTCAATGCAAATCTTATGCGAATTGGCAAAAGTTTGTTGGATTTGTCCGAGCTGACAATCAAAAGTTTCACATTGAATGACCACACTGTTATTATACAGTCTCTGTATGTTGTGATGGGATGATTCTTGTGAGTAGTGAATATCGTTTGAAATGCTTCAAGATCTGGATGATACAGAAGTTTCCTTCTTGTAAAGATCATTTGAAAAACGAAACTGATTTGTTATTGCTAGGGTTGCTAAGGACTCAATGCTGTTTCTAAGCGGGTGTAACTAGCTACTTCATTATTACTTCTAAACAATACTAATCCTCTCATTCAAGTCCACTGGAACAGTTTTTGTCCGAAATGCTAAAATAAGAATGGAATAAAATTCAACAGCTTTATTTCGGCTGATCGGACGCCGGTTTCAGGAAATGACCAGGAGTAGAGGGATTTTGCAATGAATACTGAATGTGGGACAAAAGTCTAGACTATAAAAAATTCGTAGATTGCAATAGACAGAGAAACTAGCCTATTCTAACTAGATAATCCCATCATCAAACTCCATACCAATTTTATCTATAAAGCTATGTAATTACGATTATCATTCCTCAATAATCAATTACATATTTTTCTGTCATTATTATTCTTCCAGTGTTGGAATCGGATATAAGAAACTCTATTGAAGAAAGCTGTAATGACAATAAATAATTTTCAATCCAGGTGCCTTAGTAAAATGAACCACCTTCATTTTCTAGACCATTTTATTTGCGAACTAGACCCAGCGTTTTTATCTCGGTCTAGTTCTGATTGAGAACATGATTTAGGGACGAGTGATGACACTAACTATACCCTCAGCTTTATTTACAAATATATAGCTATACAATTGACTAACTTTCCGCTTCACTCGTCCAAGAAGAAGGTATTCATCATCAATTATGAATAATTGAAGTGGAAAGTGGAGTTATTCATCGAATACTGTTTTTAGAATATGTATTGCAACTAATTCTTTTCTTCAAGGTTTTTATTCTATGAATGACGTTCATGGTTAGAAGATCCATAAATATTTTACTTTTCATTATAACCACTTTTACTAATTTCGTATTTTCTATTTTACATTTCAATATTTAGTTACCGTACTTTCACTCTAGTTTACATAAATTCACTTTTCCTATTCATACTTTCCTTGAGTAATTCAAGGCGGCGGTTACATTGGATACATGTTTTGGTGCGAATTGTGAGCGAAAGATAGGCCTACCCATACATCAAACACACATAATAATATCATGGTTTGTAGCATTATAACAATGGATGACTATTGTCTAGTGTGTACTAGACCTAAAAAGGTACCTTTTGCTCGCAACTTGAACCAACTCGCATCAAATGTAACCGCGGCCTTAGAGCTGCATCCCGGTCTAATGAAGAGAAATAATAACAAACCTTCGACTTGAAAATGGAAATATTCCAATTATTTGAAGTAGAAATATTTCAATTTTGCGTGAATCAAAATTTGTGTATGTTCAAGTCATATTTTCGTTGTATTTAATCAGTAGAAAAACTAATAGATCTTCAATAGGCCTATAATATTAATTTTTTCAGAATAAATTTATGAATTTTTAGATAAAAAATCATACGAATTGTTCAAATATAATAATGTATTACTAGGCATAGAAATTCTATAAAATTAGAACTGATTATAAACTTATAGTCAAAGGATTTGTCGATTTGATATTGTCAATTCTCAATAGTGTTGACAAATAAATGTCAAATTGGCGAAAAATGACGATTTTTCTTTCTTCAGCTTACCAAGTTCAGTTTCATCTATTGCTTCACTTTTTTAATCTTTCAAATCAATCTATTCATTGGAGAATACAAATAATTTATCATTTTGAAAGTGACTTTACAATTATTAGACTACAAATAGGAATAATATCAATCTTTTCAATTCTTCTAATCAGTATCTAAGATGAGAATGGGTTTAATGAATTCACTGTTTTCAATAATAAATTTATTATAAAACAATATTAATCTAATTTTTACAACAATAAATTCAATAACATGATTTGAAAATCAACTGAGAATGTTTTATTTTCGGAGGTGATTTCTATATACAGTACATCCAGTTTATCAAAAGGTGTAAAACCCTTAATGCAATGGAATAAAAATATAGTTGAATGCACACAATAAATACATAAAAATACAATCATATCAAACTGTTCAAGGAATGTCTAGGTTTTGTTTGACTTAGTACAAATTGTCAATTTATGATGAATTAAGGCTCCATTTGAATAGCATGTTGCTGTTAGTTTAGATATCAATGCAGAAAAATTCATATTAACATGACGCATTGAAGATAATCTTAATCATAATTCAGAAGTATTAAAATTGCAATTTTCTCAAGAGGTGAATAAATTTATTTTGTCAAGATTCTCTAGGCACATTGAAGAGGTTCCATCTGTGAATAATTATGAATTTACATGGCCACTCTCACTTTGCTTTCTTTTCAGTCAAGGGATCTCAAAACAATTTATAGGAAATGAACTCAAAGCTCGATCAAACAACAAATTTGAGGGATCTTATCAGGAGACTAAAACTAGAGGAACAAGACCAAGAAACTCATGCTAATTCTCCTAGGATTTTAGTTTCTATTACATTAATTGGAATTCTAGGACAATTATTACTAATTTTTAATATACTGTAAGTCTTCATTTGGAAAATAAGAAATGTTTATCTTCCAGTTCTTTATCTAATTCTGGCTTTGTTCCTTGTTTTTCTCTAGATCTTTTAATTTTCTATACAGTACTTTCTTGTTCTCGCCCTTGTACTTGTTATTGATTTTGTTTTTCTCCTTGTTCTTGTCCCAGTTCTTGTTCTTTGCCTTGTTCTTGTTTTCCTTCTTCTAAATATTTTTTTCTTGTTCTTGTACTTGTATTTGTTCCGTTCTTCTATATATTATTGGTTCTTATTCTTGCTCTTCATCGTGTTCTTCAATTCCTGTTAAATCCTTCCATTTTCATAATTTTCTCTTTTGTTCCATTCTTGATGTAGTTCAATTGTTCTTTCAGTTCTTATCTAGTCCCATACTTCCAATTTCTTAGAATTCTTGTTCAATTCTTCCATTTTCATAGTTTTCTCAGTTTTGTTTCATCCTTGGTCTGGTATCATAATTTTTCTTTTCCTTTTTTCTTAACTAGTCCCCATTTCCTTTCTCAACTTTGTGGTTGTCTCGTCCCACTCTCTATTCCTCCATCCCCTCTCCTTAACTACTTTCTTCCCCCTCCCACAATCCCTCTTATCCCCTTCCTTTCTAATTCTCTTTTCCCCCTCCCCAGCAATCATATTCCCCCCTCCCTCTGTTCATATCCCTCTATCACTCTGGCAGATAGTAGTACATCCGCTTATCGGGCTCCACAATGACCTTGGGCGGGAAGGTCGGTCGTGCTCGCTGGTTGATCCTCTCCGGACTCCTGTGCGTGACGTCATCGTAGGCTAGAAAGTCGTGACTGAGCGGCGACTGTTGCAGGGGTGAGATCTGCGACATCAGACTCTGCACAACGTACACCTGCATGTCATTGTCCTTGGTCAATTAAAAACATAACGTGTTTAATAGTGCAGTGTAATTGTATCAATCATAAATAAATGAATAAACAAATTCATTCTTCTTTCATAATTCAGACAATACAAAATGAAAATAAAAAACAGTATGTTAATACAGAAAATGAAATTAGAAAAAAATATCTAGAACTAAGACTAATGACATTTGAATCATAAATTGAATCATTTGCAATCAATCAGTGAAAATAAATAACAATAGATTAATAGTATATTATCAGCCACTTGTAAGAAAACCCAATTAAATTTAAACACCGAATATAATTACTTCATTTCACGTACTGTTATATTCATATTATCATTGCAACCGTCATCTTTGGCGCTTAAATTCAATTGAGTTTTCTTGCAAACTTGCTGAGAATGATTATATAAATATTATATCGATACTATTCATTATCATTTAATTCATTGAGAAAACAAGCAGTGGAATTGTCACAGAGAGGAATTCTAACAATAATTTAACAACAATTTATTGGTTTATTCTTCTTCCATAATTCAGACAATACAAAATGGAAATAAAAAACAGTATGATAATACAGAAAATGAAATTCGAAAAAATATATATAGAACTAAGACTAATGACATTTGAAAAGAACTAGAAATAATAAATTAATTAATTAACATAATTATTATCCATGAATTTACAAAATAATCAAATCATAACCTTAGCATTACTTCAAGTAGTTTTGTCACTTACATTTTTCTGCGTGGACGACGACTGTTCTCTATCATCGTCATTTGTCGCCGGAGAAGAAGAAGAGGAGGAAGAAGAAGGCTTTCTCCAGTGGCCCTTGGCAGCGGTGGTCGCACCGCGGTTCCTTGCCGCTGCGTACTTGGACGATGAATTGTGGCGATTACTTTTCTGATTTTTGTTCTTTTTCTGCGGCGCACCGCTTTCATCCAGCGTCTGTTGGCTGATCTCGGCTGCCAGCTGAGTTGGTGACGTCACTGAGTCCTCGGCCTGATCAGCTGATGAGGAGTCTCGGCTGCGGGATGATGCGTAGCGTGACCTTGGAAAGGATAATAATTCAAATTTTAAAATAATATGTTGAATAGATACAGTGATATTCATTTCATTTGACGCTTGGCCTTAGATAGATGAAGAGATAAATTCCCGGGTTTTCAGTCGTTCAATAAACTTATTGAATCAATTTAAATTTTTTTGCATTTGAAAACACAATCATGGTTATTGATTCAATAGTGCTAATGGATCCATAAACTGTCTATTGAGCGACTGAAAAACCGGGCAAAAGATAGATAAAGATGAATATCTTTCTTTGCTATCGTACTCTACGGTCATCAGCAACGTCGAGAAATGATATCTCTCTATCTATCTGTCTGCCAAGCGTCAAATTAAATGAATGTCACTGTAGATGAATAAATTTAATAATGAAATAGATAGGGAATAAATAGATAATAAAGTTGAACAATAAATTTTGAGATAAAAAAATATTCAAGATATATATTGCGTTCAAAATACTGTATATAAAAATCAAGGTAAATAGAATATAAGGTATAGCAGGATTCTTTTAACTTGTCAGAAAACACCTGATTTAACGTTAGTAAACGAGCGTACACCAATCAGCTGTTTTCTGACAATTTGAAAGAATCCTGCTATAGTGTTCTCGACAATATAGCACAATGGCAAGATTCATTCAATTGATCATGAGATGTCACTGGAGAAAAACATTTTAAAAGAATTTTTCTAACTTTCACTCAGCAACGTTTTTTAAAAACTACTTGCTTCTCAAGCCACCGCGACCTCTCCAGGGTTTCATTGTATATTAATCTTCAGTTCTTGGTTGTTTTAATGAACAACCAAATTGTTCATATAGAACAATTGTTGTTATATTAGACTGCTAGTTATACGGTACTTTAGAGTATTTGATTATTTAATGACATGCAAATTGTTCTCTCGATCATGCAGTTTTCCAATCCGGTATGCAAACCATTAAATAATCGAATGCTCTAAAATAATTAGCTGTCTGATAGTATTGAAACTACGACGAATTTAGGATAATTAAATATACAGTGAAGCCCAGGAGAGCATGCAGCTTTTGAGAGAAATACATGGAAAATTGCTGAATTTGAGATGTGAGAGATAGGGAAGATTGAACTCTTGTTCATCAGTCACAATCGAATTTCAATATCACACTGGTAATCTTTATGTCTCCTTTTAAAATTCGACCCCACATTCCTAACTCCCAGACTAACTTTCAAAACAGCTTAGTTTATAACTGGTAACTATTATTTTATTTCACAAATAATGAAGCTAAAGTTATTGTCAATAATGAAACTGATATATTGCTATCATTATCAATAATGAAATAATCTTCATTATTTTGTTCTACCAATATCTCAAGCAAACTCTTCAACAATAAAAACATCGACTCAAATCAATAATCGACAAAATCTTTGTCGATTATTGTCTAATCATCCTTGTCCTAGAAGATTCTTATGAATAGATTATTATGTCAATTATCAAGGCTGAGTGGTAGAAAGGAATTCTAGTCCTAACTCCGCCTAATAAAGAATATTTTCATTCCCCTTCATTTTCATTTCAATTTGAATCTGAATTGCCTTACCTTCCCCTATGTCTGTAACGTTTCTTCTCCCCCGCAACCCGCTCCAAAACCGGCGACGGCGCAACAGGTACGCGTACATTCAAATTTGGCTCCGTTTCCCATCGTCCAATCCCCGTCAAGGGATCCACCACGTACATCAGTGTTCCTTTTATGATTTCCTCCTTGTTTGACGCGGCGCCCTCTTCGTCAACTCTGCCCACCCTGGCTGTCGGATCTCTCAGGTCGGGATGGTTGAACAAACTGAACTCCAATTCTCTACCGGTTGATTTATCAAAACCACTTCTTCTTCCTTCATCCTTGGATGACCTTTTCTGCTCCTGATAACTCCTAAAATTGTTCACACTGGGGTTTATAGGTTTTTTCACTTCCACTACTTCTGGGTTTGACGTTTTTTGCTCCTGATTACTCCTGAAATTGTTCACACTAGGGTTCTTGGGTTTCTTCACTTCTACCACTTCAGGGTTTGTTGGTTTTTTAACGTCCACTTCTGGGTTTGTTGTTTTTTTAACTTCTACTTCTTCAACTGGTTGATCGTTGGGAACAACATCCAAAACTACCGTGGAAGCCGACTGCACTTTTTCGGTTGTCACACGTGGCAACACTGCGAAAGCATCCACAACTTTGTTGCTGTCTTTCTTGAACACTCTCTTCGGCTTGTACATTCTTGTGGTGCTTGTTGGGGAGCCTTCAGTTGTGGTAGTGGTTGTAGTAATGATAGGTTTAGTAGTAGATTTCTCCCCGTCTTTTTTCTTCACTAATTTACTCGGATCATCAGGCACTATTGCTACTGTAGGTTTGACAGTTAGTTTGGGAAATTTAACTTTAAGTTTTTGTGATTCTGTAGATGTAAAAACTGTTGAATCAGTATTCACTGAGGTTGTGGTGTCCTCAGAAACATTCTCAGTTACCTCACTTTTCTCCACTGCTGTTGTCAATGAAGGGTTGTCAGTTGTAGAGGTACTAGAATTTTCTAAATTCAGGGATCTTGACGCGTTTTGACGATTATACCGACTACTGTAAGCTGGTGAATGTCGACTGATGAATTTCCCTCCAAATTTAGAAGATTTCCCTTCGGTTTCAGCTTCTTTAGACGTTGTGCCACTAGTTGTTTCAACATTTTTGCTCCCCGCATACACAGCATCGGGTGATAACGATGTATCATCTAACCAAACTTTTCTCTCAAGTGACTCACTATCATTGCTTCTTATCTTCCCCAGACTATCATTCACATTCAAAACAACAATCATTTCTTGGTTCAAAGTCACAGGAGCTTCTGTTTCATCATACTCGTTATACATGGGTACAGGTATATTGATACGTCTAAAATCATTGTAATCATTACTTTCAGTATTCTTGACAACTCCTTCATCATTCTGTACAGATTCTTGTGAATTAGGCTGCAGATTTCTATCGTCTCTAGATATGACTCTGTGGTATTTACTGAAGAGATGGGATAGAGATTCAATTGGAGTTGAAATCAGTAAGTGGTCATCATTTAGAGCTCTTTTGTATCTTGACGATGAGATACTGTATTTAGGTTCTCCTCTTCTTGTATCAAATTCTGCAGGAGATAATGATACGTGACGATCATTCATAGCTCTTCTGTATCTAGATGACGCGATACTGTATCCAGACTCCCCCTTCTCTGTATCAAGAACCTCCCTCTTGGGTCGACTCTGTATTTTTCCATACAGCAAATAAACAGGTACTGCAGGTCTTTTTCGTTTTTCCCGTATATGATAATCATGTATTATAGGTTTAGCTTTGTTCACTTGTATTGTTGTATACCTCACAGAATCACTTGTTGCTGAGTCTGTTGTAGTCAAAGCTATTTTCTGCGCTTTGCTCGGTGTAGAATAACTGAACTTGTAGGGTTTTCTTTGTGTATAGCCCCTCACATAACGATTCATTTTTGGTTTGTTTGGACGTTTTTTATCTCCTGGGGTGTTCAAATATGAATATATTGATGAGGGGTATAAAACAGGTCGTTTATTGACTCTGATTTGACTAGCTTCATGTTGTATTGGGGGAGGATTCATTTTCATTAAAGGTAGAAGCAAACTTTCGTAATGTTTACATGCTTCACCATGTTGATTTGCATCTCTCACCGGTAGATAAGAGGGTATCTCGTCTCCACTTTCTTCAGTATTATCATTATGATTTTGTAAACTATTATAGTACCTGTTATTTTTTCCAATCTCGTATTTGTACTTGTTTTTACCTCGAAACTTCGGGTCATAGTAGTTTTTATCGTTGTATTTGTTCGAGTAAGAACTGCTGTAGATATGTCGACCACTATTGTAAGGCATAAAACCGTTAAATTTCTTGCCGTAACCTTTGAATTTGTCGTTTAAACTATAGGTTATATTCCTTGTAGGACGCACTGTTTGGTAGGTTTGTTGATTAAATCCAGTCCCAGCTTTATTAAAATCTAAAACTAACCTTCCTTGTTGATCGCCTCCTTGATCAGCGTTAGCTTTGATGTTGGTCATAATATCGGCATAAAGTCCCAACTGATCTTGCATATTGCTACGTTCGGAAGCAAACACTTTGGGGGAACTTACTGTTTCTTCTTTAAAAAACGGGTTATCCAGTGGGTCACTACCAAAGTACTTAGTTCTCAAACACCGTATCTTATCACCCAAGCCTTTCAATCGGGGTCCGTTGGGTCCAGGTTTCCCAACCAATTCTCCATCTTCTTTTTTCTCGGGTAGAAAATCCTCAGAAGGCCCGATATCCTCTTCATCACACTCGATGTGATCACGAGAATCGTAGAACTCCATACCTTTGCCTGTTTTTCGTGGTATAAATTTGGGGTTCACAGCATACCGTAATGGAGAATACCTGGCTAGACCTTCGTTGGGTGTTTGAGCGTAAAATGGATACATTTCTACGTCCACTGGTATTTCCGTGGTTTTTTCGTCATACTGGATTTTTATGAGTTCCAAATTCTTGTCGGTTGTAGGTTTCACTTCGTCGATCGTTATTGTTTCCTCATATTCATCTTCCACCTCATCCGTCTTCTTTCCATTCTCCTTCTTCACTCTCTCCCCCTTCTTTAGATCTCGTTTCAGTCTCCTTCTACCATATTTCGCCTCTTCAATACTTTCTTTCTCCTCATATTCTTCATCTTCTTCTTCATCTTCATCAAGTTTCTTTATTCTATCATTCACCGTATCGTCCATTACATCATCATTCGTCCCTGAAATAGTTGTTGCCTCTCTATATTTGTCTTTATTTCCCTTCTTCTTCCCCTTCTCCTCTTCCTTCTTTCTCTCCAAATTCTTCTCTCTCCGTTGTTTCTTTCTTCCATTACTTGTTTTCTCTCTAATCGTAACTCTCTCTTCATCTTCCTCCTCCTCCTTCTTCCCATTCTCTTTCCTAAATTTCTTCTCCTTTCTGCTATTTTCTTCGCTAATCTCTTCATAACTCGTCTCTTCCTCTTCTTCTTTATTCCCATCTTCTGTACTCTTCTTCTCACTATCCTTATTTGTCTTTTCATCATTCTTTACATTTTGTTTCTTTTTCATTTTAATGCCCCTTTCTTCGTTTTTATTTTTATCGTCTTCATTCTTCTTCTCATCTTCGCCATTCTTTTCCTCATAATCTTTCTCACCCTTCACATCATCCTTTACTTTTCGTTTTCTATTTATTTTATCACCAGTTTCTTGCTCATTTGTTCCTCCTCCTATACCTCTATCTCCACTTCCTTTCCTCTTTCCTCTTTCTTTCCTCTCCCCATTCTCCTTCTTCTCAAACTCCTTCTTTCCATTCGCCTTTCTCTCTCTCACTCCATCCATCACACGTTGTTCTCTTCTCCTCTTTCTATCACTAATCTCCTCTTCCATCACCACTCCCTTTCCATCTTCCTCTTCGTCTTCTCCCTTCTCCCCATCCTCCTCCGCCTCCTCTTCCACTTCTCTTTTCCTTCTTCTCCTTCTATCTCTCTCCTCTTCCCCCACATCAACATTCACCGAACCATTCTGCTGCCTATTGAGCTCTTTGGCCAAATCTTCCAACCGTTTTTGCTTCATTTCTGGTTGTGACGTCATAGTATCCGTACCTTGATTAGCGTAATGCACTGAAGTCAGCTGTTGTACACGTTCTATGGAGGACGATGAATCGTTCATGTTACTTCCGGAAGAATTAAACGCGATATTTAAAGCTTTCTGGGCTCGGGGGCTTGATTTGGTGCTCTTATCTGAAGACATGTTCAACAATGATGAAACGTATCTGTTGGATTCCATATCCGAAAGAATTAGCTCGGATATTGTGCGTGGAGAAGTATTTTTATCACCATCATTATCTACTTCATAAGTTACCTCCAAACTTTTCGAAGCACTTGTGTCATGGTCATAATTTTCATCTCCTCTCAAGAATTTCGAGTTCCTCTTATCATTTCCTTCATCATCATTATATCTATTCGACATTTTCAAATTGCTTCTCTCACCTTCCTTATCACCATTATCTCTACCCAACATCCTCAAATCCTTTTTATCTTCAAAATCTTCACCCTTATTTGCTCCTCTCAAACTCCCCCTTTCATCCTCCTTATCATTATCGTTATGTTTTCTTCTTGAATCCCTCTCATCTTCAAAATTCCCATCTCTATTTGAACCTCTCAAACTACCCTTATTACTCTCTTCATTATTGTCGTGTTTCACTCCTTCAGGATACACCACAAACACCTGATCACTAGAATCTGGAGTATACTCTCCCAACAACGATCTATCTCTTTTAATATTTGTGTATTTTCTATTACCTACAGGCTCCACTTTACGTTTTGTGTTTGAAACTGTAGGCACACTACCTCTAGCCTGGGTCACTGTTTCTAGTTTTTCCGGAAAACTCTTAAACAGTACGTCCCCCTCGTTCCAGCCGGGAAAATCTGAAACGGTTACTCCACTATCACTGTTACTGTTACTGAACTGAGATGTTACATCAGGAAGAGGTGTAGGCAGGAACGGTCTGTTAGAAGAATGATCCAAACTTCTGATTCTTTCCGGGTTTCTAACTATCCCATGTTCGTTTCTACTCTTCTTTTCGTGTCGTTTAGCAACATACGAAGCTTCTCCCGTTCTTCCACGGTTGGGATCCAGGATTGGAGTTGACCATTGTGACAGGACTCCAGGAGGTACTTCAGAGTTTTGAACTGTTGATGTTAGAGCTGGGTTGCTGTAGCGGTGGTTCCAACTGTTCCTAGGTAATTCTTCGGGTGATGAATAGTGATCAGATGGTTGTTCTTCTACTGGTATTTCTTTTTGAACTACTCCTCTTCCTCCTCCTTCTTCGTAACTCAACTCCTCCCTCTCAGCCTTTCTTGGAAAGTTACTACTACTCTTCACATACCCGTTTATTGAGCTCCTTGGTTGATTGTTGCTTCCACTTGTTGATTGCCCTCCTGAATTACTCCCTCTCTGTTGTGAAGAACTTTGTAATTTTGAGTTTTTCTTCTTGTTTTTACCATCATCATCCTCTTCTTCACCGTTATCGTAATCATAATCGGGCACAAACTCTTTGGGATGACCTGATTTGTCCAATTTTACCCGCTGTCCATGTCCGTAAAAAAACGTTGAGCTGAAAGACGAGTATGGCTGGTCTCCAGAACTACTCTCATCATCACTTTCAACACTCTTATGATCTGGTTCTTGGTTGTCAGGGTTTATCAATGTGTCAGGCACATCTATATTTCCAGGGAATATCGGTTTCCAAGGGGTTTGATCTATGGAACCCGGGTCAACTCTAAGGGTTGGGGGTGGAGGTGGTTTGTAACGTGGGGGTTCCCGGAATTTTGGGGGTTTTTCGTAGGGGTAGGGATTCTCGCTATGTCTGGGACGTTCTTGTTCTTTAGAACGGTCTTGCTCAAAACTGTACGGGGCCTCGGTAGGTTTGACTGCTCGTTCTTGACTATTTCTCAATCTTTTTGGTGGTTTTGGTCTGGTTGTTTCCCTTAGATACTGTTCTGGTTGATGAGGATTACTGCCCAAATTCCTTTGTTGGCCGGTGGATTTTGGTTTTCTTACAAAACTTTTCTGAATATGTGCTCCTACCCCTCCCACACCTCCTCCTTCTCCTCTGCTGCGACCTTCCTGTCGTTGGATTGGTTTCCTAACCGGCGTCAAACCTTCTGAAGATCTCTTGATCGGCATTAAACTGGGATTGAATTTATGTCCACCTTCACTAGACTCCCCACTATTGGCGATTTCTTTTGAGATTTTATCCTCTAAACTAGGATTGTTCAGTTTGTTGTACTCTACTGAACGCCCTATAACTCCCGAAGAAACCGGTTGGGGTCGTTCGTTATGTACTTGGAACTGCCCATCATCATTTAAATAAGTCAAACTTTTTTCGTTGGATTTCACCATCTGAGTTTTCCATTGTCGGACTTTGGGAGTGCCGTGAGGTGTGACCCGTTCCACGGTCGGTAACGTTTTCGATCCTTGACTTAAGTGATCCCTTCCCAAAGGTCTCGATCCTTGATTTAAGTGATCCCTTCCCAAAGTGGCAGAAATGGGGTTGTTGCGTTCCTGTATGGTAGAATCGGCCGGTATCTCAGCAATGATGTCTTCTGGGATATGAGCCAATGACGCCTTGTGTTCGTTTTCTTTCTTCTCGCCATGCTTGTTGAAAGCGCCGTGATCGTAGGCTGTGTCTTCGAAGCCTTCTTCTTCGTAAACCTGTCAAAATATAGGAGAAAAATTATCACTATCACATGTCACACTAGAAATTCATAACTTTAAAACACTATTATCAATGTAAATTTATCATTATAATATTATTAACAAATTATTAATTCGGAGGACAGCTAACCGTCGGTCATTCTGGCTTCCTAATTCATCATTGACAGCATCGTTGCAATTAACTGTATTCCCAAATGTGAAAATTGATAAACTCTGACACCAGACCTGAGCCAGCCAGGTTACACGGAATTATTATTTTTCATTCACCATTACTTGATTTTATCATAATTTCATTCTTTTTCAAATGTTGAATTCATCAATTGACTGCATTCGTTGCAATTAATTCATTCATATTCCCAAATGTAGAGGAAATTATAATTATTGTGAACCCTATCATTTCAATCTGTTCTCATTATTGAATTCATCCATTTACTTGATTTTTTGGGATCATTCATTTATTTTTCCAAATGTTGAGGAAATCTATGTAGGCTTCAAGACAGGATGTTGAGTAAATTCATGTAGGCTTCAAGACAGGAAGACACGTTCTTCTTTACAGACTTGGGGCAGTAGAATTTAAAAATTTAATATACATTCCCTGTATATTACAGAGAAAAGATGAAGCCAAACCAGACTTTGTTGAGAATAATGATTTTCTATTGGGAATCGAAAAAATGTTATATAAAGTGAGAAGAACGCAGGTTCATGTACACTAAAATTTTAAAATTACATATCTAGATTATTAATGTTATCCAACCGTGATATTCTGAAATAAGTTTTACATTATAAAAATTATTATCAAACAAGATCAACCCAATTTCTTTTTCATATACCTTTTGAGAAATTTCATCAATATATTCTCATCTATCAATTATTTGTGTTATATAATCATATCATGATTTGTGTCTGTATCAATTAATAAATTGAATTGCATTATTAAACTGGTTTACGCTAAAGAGACGTATTTATGCGTGAGTGACGCATTAATACGTGCTACCCAAAGTTGCCCTAACTTCAGTAATGAAGTGTATTCGAAGTGTATACAACAGGAGTCTCGTTATTCACGTGTCGTTTCTTGTGTATTTGGGGGCTCCATTATTCAGCTACACACGACTGTCTGATTATTCTTCAGATTGACAGGCTACTGTGTGGGAAAGAACGAGCATTTTGCAATGCCTTCTCGATAATAAAACGAGTGCGTGTATCGTGGAGAAAGCGGACATGATGTGATTGTGCATGGTCCAATGTGTTTTACATTCCGAAAACTGTTTTGCATGGTGACGAAACTTAATTATTATTGGTTGGTGTGTCAGCAGCATGAGTTTCAAGGACATATCATGGGTCGTTTGCATCCAATTATGGGAGAAAATTGAACGAATTGACTAGTTTCGATTTGAAACTGTGGAACCGACTTGTTTTTTCAATACATTCTTGTGAGAATATCATAGGCTATTATTTAAAGAGTCATATCGTTAAGTAATTTGTGAAACATCCAGATAAGATGACCGAAACATAGGGAGTTTTTAAGGCAAAAAATAAAGAAACAACCTGAACTCAACCAAAAGACTTGGACTAAAAAGACAAAAGACTAAAATGAAGAGAATTTCATTTTAGTTTACTCTCATTTTCAATAGCTTCTAATTAGTTGATGCCAAACCTTCATATTTATTCAGCTTCATTAGATAGTTGCTGATTTTTCGGTTTTTCTTTATTCAATCTGATCTCACTTATTTCCAAATCAAAAATCTTAATAAGTTTATTCGTAATTACTCAATAAGTAAATAAAATAAGTGTCAGAGACTTGTCTCTATAACTGTTTGCGATTTTTAGAGAGATTGTCTCAATTATTTTGCAATGGGACTAATCCTAAAATTTAGGACAGAATCTAGGAAATTAGCTTATTAGCTTACTCAATAACAATAAGTAAATAAAATAAGTGTCAGAGACTTGTCTCTATAACTGTTTGCGATTTTTAGAGAGATTGTCTCAATTATTTTGCAATGGGACTAATCCTAAAATTTAGGACAGAATCTAGGAAATTAGCTTATAATTAGTAAACGAGCAATTAAGTAGTCCTGGTATCATTTGAATTTATTTTTAAAGTGTTTTTGGAACTGGTACAATTCTGTAAGGTATAGACAAGTGAAGGGAATTAATACGGGAAGTGTATGAATTTCAAGTATACATGATTTAGGTATCAGTAATAATGAATGATCAGTATAATGTATCTCTATATTGAAGTGCTCTAGAACTGAGATCCCAAAATTATTCATTTTATTGACAATCTTAGCTTTATAATTACGTTATTATTAATTGCTTCAAAACTGGAGATAAATATCCCGTATTCCAGAAGCCGCTTTAAGTCGTCGGTTACCAGCTGCCTGAAAAGCAGTCTAAATTTATTTCTCTTCGTCACCCTTCCTATCACCCACGCACAAGCCTAGATAGCTTATGTGGGCATCATCCTCAGAAGAAGAATATCTTTATACCTTCCAAGACATTAATTATTACATTGTTGTCTTTGATAACTATTTCTTGTCAAGAACAAGGTTGAAGAGATTGATCTGTTGCTGTTGCAACAACAGTTCAAACCAATGTACCTCGTTTCCTCTTGAAACGAAATGTTATGATAAATTTCTGTTAAGAACATACATAGGAAAACAATGTTTGAGATCGGTAAAGAACAAAACAAGAAACGACATAGTCTCATAATTGACTGTGATATCAGCGTCTCATATTTATTTGAAGAGTGGAGGTAGGAGGCCTAATGTTCTGTAAACTCTAGGCGTGCAAAATAAAAGTGAATGTTTTGATAGAACATTCACTGTCAATCATTTCATTTTCCATCATTATCTTTTCAAAAATGATGGACTGAAGCAGTCACGCGTGGAGAGTCATCTATATCACTCTCTAAACACTATAGAAATAGCATAAACACGATATAGATATTGTAATACGCTTTATAAACATTCTTGATAACTATAGAACTCTCTCAGAATTGAAGAGATGCCGTCAAAACGATATAGATATACTTGAACGCTATGTAGACATTGTAAATAGCTATAGAACACTCTCAGCACTGAAGAAATATCGTGGACGATGGACATAGTTATAGCGACAACCCAGTAGATATAGTTATAGCGTTAACATAGAAAGTGTTTACAAAAGTGAAAGATTGAATGAAATCTTCTTCGCCAAACGTTTGGTATTATTACAGAAGCCTGAAAACATAACTCAGTGTAAATTACACTACCCGAGGCAAACTTCTTTTTTCATTTTTTGAGCCACATCATATTTGAGAAGAAAGTGAAATGGAATTGAATCATGGAGAGTTTGATGATTACATGCAATTACACGATGTTGCATACTTTTTTGACATTCAATTATTGTATTTTAAAGGATGATCTCAAACAATCAACAGTTGAATTGAATTGAATTTATAAACTTCTACAGAATTAGACTTACGTGTTTGATTGTGTGATTGAGTGATTAGGTTTTAACGTTTTAAATAGAAATACGGTTCAACTCAAGGCAATTTAAAAAGTGGGAGATCCCTGAAATAAACTTGTAATAAGAGACCGAGACTTAAGCGATCTTAGCGATTGAGATGCTCAATTTCAATTGCGATTTCAGTCTGCTTATGGATGAGAGTAACAAAACAGATTTCAAGTAGGAATTTATTGATCCATATAAAAAAAATAATTTATCTATTAAAAAAAATTCAGTTATTTACAAATAATACTTAATGGTAAGGTTCAACAGGCCCAAAACTGACCCTTTTCCAATTTCGTATTATTTATTATAAAATTCAATAAGATTCGTGATTTATCATAAATATAATGCTCCTATTCATGATCTAGTGGTTCTCAAGTGTTTTCGTAATTAAATTAATAATATTTATTATCAGCATTTGGGTTGTCTTCCCACTAGTTTTCAACTAAGATTCGTAGTTTCTTTCTCACTCTAGTGTCGTTATCTCTCTTCTCCCTCTCCAAGCCACTCGATAAAAGAATAAAATTGAATGAATTGAATTTTGTATTTGTGTGTTTCTTTAAAAAATTTGCATTTTGAAAAAATGGATCATTGTTTCGTTTCTCTGATGATGACTACTGAAGCTACTGAGGCTAGAAAAACAGGAACTTATAAGTTCCTGGAATAATTGAAAGATAAACTTCTTCACAATTTAATTTAGATTACGTCGTCTCAGGAGATAAAAAATAGTTACCTTTCATCCAACGTGAGCAATAGTATTTATTTATTCATTTACATATATACAAAAGCTCACAGACACTAAGTCCATTACAAGCCTTATTGACATAATTGTTTACATTTTTAGTAAAAAAAGAAATACAAAAGAAACACATCGCACTTTAATAAAACAGAAAATTTAAAGCAATTTTATAGTAGTATCTTAGGTCCTACATTACCTACATGACATAATAAACGAAAAGTGGGCAATCTACAAACAACCTCAAATATTAACTGGTGGTTGCCACTGCTGAACTAATATTGTAAGAAAACTCTGGACTCGTACCATGCTTGGTACTGGGAAACATTATCAACGGGAAAGCTTACTTAATCGATTACCAACTATCGACGACCAACGATTACAGAGATGGTGCACTCGATACATTTCCAACAGGAAGTGAAGAGCACTTGTACTGGTGAGTATATTGATGCAATTACTAGTTACAAGTGAAAAAATATTGTATTTTTTTAAAATAATGTAATCCTAATATGAAATACCGAATAATCGGAAAGTCCCTCAGCAATTGCTTCACTTGTTCTGTTTATTCCAATCTTTAAACAAAATGGGGATTCTAACTTTGCTGAACATTTGATCACAAACAATCACTACTTCAAGGCCGAGGAGAATCTTGAATTGCTGCATTTGAGTAGCAAAGGCAGACAATTGAACATTCTGGAAGCTTTGGAAATAACCAGGGTGATCACTAGGAATGATCCAAATTACAGTTTAAATGACCAGGTTCATTTCAACCAGTACAACACCACAAATCTTGTTTTATCATATTTTATGTCTAAGTTTATTTGTAAATGACATTTCTTGCTCTTTTTATTCCACAATGCTATTTCCAAGTATTATTATTTATTTTATTTGTGTCTTGTTAATAACTATTGCCTTTCTTTGCTTTCTTACTTGTTTGAACCTCCATTGCTATGACGATTGTAGAAACCGCCCATTGTGGGAGGAGCTTATTCTAGGCCAATGGCAGGCGTTCACCTTGATAGGCCGTTCAACTACCAATCACAGCGCTCGGTCACTAGCATAAATTCTGCTGCACTGTATTTTAGTTTTAGTATACCAGAGATTGATAATGGTGTGACAGCTAAAACCGGTATCTTGTTGTTTTATTAAATATGTGGTTTTGACAACTTTGTCTTTTTATTCAGTATGGATAACTACCACAATGATTCCTTCACTACTACACAGAAAGTTAAATCAAGAAATTTATAAACTTGTGAAAATCAATATAAATGATTAATAATCGTGATAATTGACAATATCTTGTTGTTTTTTCATTATCAATATAAATTTTTTCTGGAAGATACTTGAATATTTTATAGTGCAAACAGGCCTACTGTAACGTAATTTTGTTTCTAAATTAACTAATATAATATTATCGTATTTCTATTTTCATTCCAGGAAATGTTAACTCGAGTCAAAAGACTAAAAATTGAAGTACTAACAAACTTAATTAACAAACTAAACTAACAGACCCACTGCATACTAGTCGGATTGAGATCTTTTAGCAAAATGGAGTCTTCATGACTTCAGCCAATCAGAGGCTGTTAAAAATGGGAGTGGACTACAACAAAATGGCTGCTTGCACGTGATTGGTCGAAGCTGAGTGACGTATACATCTGTCAGCTGACGTTGGAATATGCATCAACCAATAGAAGTGGAGGGGGCGTTTGAAAATAGTGATAGAAGTCGGTTTATTCGATCAAATTGTTTTGATCACAGTACAATAAATTTGAATTTTCCCGTGTTAAATGTGAAATCAGAATTCATATGAGTTTTTTGCAATAGAATTGGAGCAATATGCATCTAATACAATTGATACTATTATTTATGTTCACTGAAGGTTCATTGAATCAGTAATAACTTGTTCTAGATAAAGTTTTCAATAGACTCGATTATCATCTATCAGTTTAATCCTCACATATTAGAATTGAACGATAGTGAATATTATTTTCTTACCAATTTTAAACAAAATATCTTTCAAATTTTTTAGGAAGTGTCATCAAACGTAACAATCTACAGAGATACTCTCAACCCCGAACTTCAAGCTCAATGACAACGAGAATAAAAAATAATGCTTTTTTCAGCCAGTCATTCACTCATTTCTAGTCGATTGAGTTTGCTCGCCTAGAAAGCATTCCACTCTTCTCTCGTCTTCCTCTTCTTCTTTTTTTCCTCCTCCTCCTCCTCCTCTTCTTCTCCTCCTTCTTCTTCCTCCTCCTCTTCTTCTTCCTCTTTTTCTCTCGTTACTCAGTTTTCAGTAATGTCAATTCATTTGGCAATGCCATTGGCTCGTGCCAGACTCCTGTAGTTTCTTTTCTTTTCGTTTTTTTCTTAGTTTTGTTCTTATTTGCTAGCCTTGGAACCTTGACAGTGCTGGAACTGTCAGCCAATCAGAAGCCAGTATTCGACTTTTCTCTGGTCCGGTGAGCTCTGAACAAACCAAGCAATTTCATGAAAATCGACTCATAAATATATCGATTGTCATAGGAAAAATAGGTATAGTCGTACAGTAACTTAGTACTCTCAAAGCATAGATATAGTTATAGTCCGACTCTTGTACACAAATCCAACCGTATTATATACTATATACAATATAAGTTGTGTCCACCATAGTATCACAGTTGAAACTATAAGTATAGCCAACTATAGGTGTGGTCAACTATTGTAGTGTAGATATAGTGAATTGAAGGTAAACTGTAGATATAGTCTACCCTAATATCACAGCCAACTATAGGTATAGTCCACATACTATCACAGCCAACTATAGGTATAGTCACGAGGGAATCAATTTGTTTATGCCAACTATGGTCACGCTTATTGGGAGTTGCTATTTTTTAATGTACCAACAGCATCAAGGTCTGCTATCCGAATATTTGTGGAGAGGTATTGGACCGATAATATTCTATTTGCAATAATGTTTGTCAATGGGAAGTAATAATTCACGGAATGTTGTAAGCTTGTAAGATGACAAATTAGACAGTTGACTCGCAATGAATCAGAATGTGCGATGAAGTGTAAACAGAATGAAATTTTGAAATTAGAATCATGAATGAACACGGGAGATTTTAAAAGAGGGATTGTGAATTGCATTCGAAGTTGTCTTCTATATGAATCATTCCAATATGAATATGTTGTGTCAGTAAGTTTGAAGACAGATTGATAGATGAGCACAGAAAATGTTAGTTCCTTAGTATTTGGTTGGAACGTAACCAAATGTAGTTCAAACTATTGTAAACTTGCTTTAAACTGTTGATATGTAGTTTAATCTAAGTTTAAACTATTGTTTAGTTGAACTTAGTTCACGTGCAGAAAGATGGTTGAAAGTAACCATGACACTACAATTAGATAATCGCCTTACATCGATATAAGATCCCATCATTCAACTGAGAAAAAGGCAACTATATTGATTGGTAATCTTCTTCTGAAGTCACGTAAATCATCTGTTCAAATAATGCAAAGTAGCATGCCATTCAACCCATATTATTTGAAAAATCTTCAATTCATTAATTCAATCAAGACTACAATATGAAGGAAAGTATTAATAGGCGTGAGTCAAAAAAACGTTTGTTCCATAATACTGTATTAAATTTGTTATCATTTAATATGTCTTGAACTCTTGAAAGCACGGCTCTTATATTCAAGATTGCAACACTATTTAAATAGTAAGACGAAAACACAATGATTAAATCAATTTGATCCTTTCATCGAGTTTTTTGCGATAAAAAGAGTCTGAATGTATCGAAGCTCTTCTCATTTATAATGGAAGAATACAACATCGTCGATTCAAATAGCTGTATTCAGATTCGTTAATTTGATCAAGCAATATGATTAGCCTCGTTGTTATAGCATGATCCTTTTAACTTGTTAGAAAACATAAATATGTTTCAAAAATCAATATCACAATACTCAACCTACAAATGCTGAATCTCGCATACGGTACTATTAAAAAGGTCTTTTAAAAAGTTATTCTTTGAAAGGTCTTCTTTAAAAAGGTCTTTTAAAGACTATAAAGGTCTTTTAAAGACTATAAAGGTCTTTAAGACTTTTAAGCCTTTTGATTATTGTGTCGAAATCACTGTTTAATTATTACTTAAACAGCTGATTTCTGACAAGTTAAAAGGATCGTGCTATAACTGGAACCGTTTTTCTCCGAAAATTCTGAACGTCCGAAATGCTAACATTAAATCAAATGGCCAGCTGTTCGGACGTAGGAAGTTTTCAGACGAAAACGTCTCCAGTGGACGACTAGGCTTATAACGTTTTCCAAGCTATTTCAAGCTAACTAAACATGCAAAGAGATTATTCTTCTGTTTCCAACTCACCTGTTGCGTCTTCTTGTGCGATATGACCTCCCTCAGCCTGGGCGCATTGATGAGTTCCTCAGCTGTGGCGGCGGCAGCTATGGCTTCCTCTCTCGGCAGGAACTTGACCGTCGAGTGTCTCCTCACTTGCGAGTAGATCTGCTTCGGCTTGAAGGGCAGGTCGACATTCGGAGGAGGTTGAGCCCACAAACCACCCCCGGGATAGTTCAGTCTGGTGGGGATATCACGGGGTTGCTCGTGTTCGCTCACCCAGCCGTAGTGGGGGTCTTTGGGGGGAGGTCTGAAGGGATCCGAAATGTCATCCCCTTCTAGATGCTCTTGTCGGTTAGGGGTTGGGGTTCTTGCTTCACCTTGTACTTGCTCTTTCTCTTCTTCGTCGTCTTCTTCTACACTTTGTTCCTCCCTACTTCCTTCCTCGTTCGATCCTTCTGCCACCTGTTCTTCCTTCTCACCACTTCTTTCTTCTTCTTCTTCGTCATGACTCCCCTTTTGTTCCACTTGTTCATTCTCCTCATTGGAAGCGGACGAATCATTATCCTGTTCATTGGAGGATCTTCTATCCTCCTCTTGTTCCTCCTCCCCACTTTCTTCAACCTCTTCTTCGCGATGTCTCCCTCTCTCCTTTATCCTCGCACTTTCCTTTTCCTCCTTCTTTGTTTTCTTTCTCTTCCCTTCACCTGGGTACCTTTTGTTCGCCGGAGCACCAGGCAACTCCCCCGGGTACCAGTACATATTCGGCGCACTGTTTCTCAAATCCTCTTTGACGCCTCCTTCAAGGTTCACTCGAGACCCTCCCAAGCTACCTCCGTACTCGTAGTTAATGTCGCCGTCAAAGTTAGCGGGCGGTTGAAGGACTAAACCGGAGGTTACCGGTTGAAGGGCGAGTGATCTCCGGTTATTGTAGACTGAGTCTAGTAGGGCAGCTTCGTTCCAAACGTTATCTGTTACGCTTCTTAATTGGGGATTGTAGTTTTGTGAGTTAACTGTTCCAAAAACATTGTTTGCACCAGTTACTTGTTGGGGATTGAAGTTTTGTAGATTATCTGCTCCAAAAACATTAGCTAACTGTTGTGCATTAGAGTTTTGTAGATTATTTGCTCCATTTCCAAGTTTGGTATTGAATGTTTGTAAATTATCTGTCCCAAACTGTTTCAAATTATCTGTTAATGCTGCCTGTGACATGAAAAATCTGTTACTAGTACTACTGGGTGTTCCATCTTCCTCTATATGACGATTAACAAATTTCACTAGCTGATCTGTTCCAACGATCTCAAACTTATTATTCCCTTGATTTTTCTGCTTTCCATCATCGACAACATTTGAGGAAGAAAAGTAGTTTCTTTGTTTATCACCATCAGCAAATCCAGGGTTTTCCTTGTTATTGTTTTTGTCGTCGCTGCTGGCAAATCTTTCATTATTTCCTTGCAAATTATTGTTTTTCACGTTATCATTTATGGGTGGGTTGTTCAAGTTGATGGAAAACCCACTGTTTTCAAGATTATTTCTGTTAACGTTATTTTTGAGGGGGAAAACCTTGTCACTGTGGCCATATCCTCCGGTATCTCCTTCAAAATTGTTGTTTTTCACGTTATTTGTTGTGGGAGAGTCGTTGAGGCTAATAGAGAATCCTATGTTGACGGGGGTATTTTTGTTGTTGTAATTATTGATAGGAGAATCATTTTGACTTGAGAAAAACGCACTTTTATCACCTTGGTTACTGTTTTCCGCGTTATTGTTTGTAGAAAAATCGTTTTGGCTAGAGAAAAACGCACTATTAACACCTTGATTATTGTTTTTCACGCTATCCCCGGTATCACTGCTAGCTAACCCACCGTTATCGCTTTGACCAACGTTACTGTTAATTGTTGAAGTCCATAACTCAGTTGACGGCTGTACGTTGATTAGATGATCGTCACTGTTTACGTTATAACTGTTATAAACCGCTAAACTTTGTCCATTTCCGTGATTGTTGAGCGGTTCATCGAAGAAATTGATACCGAACTGATCAAGCGTTAACGGCGAATCACTGTTACTTTGTCCGTCACCGTTATTCTGTCGGTAACTGTTACTTGGTTCGTCGCCGTTATTTTCGTCACCGGGTAAATCCTCCCCCACTTCCCCAACGTGGAGTTTTCCTTCTTTCTCGGTTGTTTGAACATTGATATCGTCTCTCCTGTGATCACGGTTATCGGTTAACTGTGACTCACAGGTAACTGTTATCAGTAACAGGTACAGAAACAGGTGTCCGATTGCTTGCATGATTAGAGTCTATTTGTTTGTTTTTCACTAGATCAACTAGGTTATCATTATAATCTGTCAATTATATAAGTGAAGGATCATCTTCCTTTTTCGTTAACTAGATCACTGTTACACTTTTGTTGGGTAAAATAATCAGTTCCATTGGATAACTAGGTAACTCCTTTATGAACGTCTGTTGAGAATCTGTAAAGTGAGAATTGAGTTAATATTATAATAGGCTATTATGAGAATCAAGCTATTATTATTATTTTATATGACTTATGACATGATTTTTAATGAACTCGCGAAAGTAATGCATGAGAGGCTCGAATGATTAACAAAAAATGAATATCATTAAAGATTTCATAATTTTTTCTATTTAATAAATTTGAAGAAATGGATAAATCAAAGGAAAAAACCCTTTCTTATCAATTCGTATAGATTTTGTGAAAAACATTGGGAATTTCACCTGAGAAGTAAACATTTTCATTAGAAATATTTGTTATTTAATTGCTTGAACTGAAGAAACGAGAACTCTACTTAGCTTAGAACAATTATTCTAGATCAAGATAAATTGAATAGAATTCTGAAATTTGATTGATTTGAAGGTATATTTGAAGGGTAGATCCTGTATTATCAATTGGATCAATGAAGTGCAGCGATCATAAAAACTGATTATGAATGAATTGGTTTTATTAAATGGATTACTCCAGGTTATCAGAACTTATTGACCAAATTATGTCTTGAATTTCATAAGCCTACTAATGACTTAATTGAATGAAATAAATTTAATAGGCTTACTCAAGAAAGTTAATAGAACGATTGATTCAATAAGACATAAGATTTTATTGACTGAGTTATGTCCTTGAATTCCATACAGCCTGATAATGACTTACATATACGAAATAAAGAGATAAAGGCTTAATGGAGATAGGTAGTAGAGATATGACGCAAAGCTCCCTGAAGTGAATTTCTGTACATTTGTACAATATGTAAAGAGTTATTTTGAAAATTATACAAATTATGAGTGTCATTTTCCTAATGAGAAATATAATAATCAAAATTATCTATTGAATGAATACATTACCCTCAACAGCACCATTTTCTATCCTATCAAGTCGTCTATGAGATGTTTGATAAACAAAAAGAGCAAAGTTGCGACCTCTAGCACAAGTCCCACAAGGTCTTCAATCAACTGTCCATCCAGATTGGAAAAAATAGAGAACACTTTTTTCTAAAAATTTATTTAAAACACTCGTGAACTTGATATTTCAACACTTTTCACTTAGTATTTATTTGTTTCTAAGGAAACACGAATTACGAATTTTCACTGTCCCTTTTCTAGAAACAAGAAAAAATTTATATGACTTGATTTCGTTTTTTTTCTATCACAGTTCTCGATTTTTCAAAGATTGTAATCAGTTAAAGCACAAATATCACTAACATTTCGTCGAAATTGAAAGGTCCACCAACATTCTATCAACAGTTCTATCTTCCTACACTACAATGAAATAAGTTTGAAGTTCTCAGTTGAGAATTTGAGGAGTTTTGTAAGTTAGTTGCAGAACTACAAAACACAAGAATTTCCTCTATCAAATCTCTAATCGATACAAGTTTGTAGATTGTTGACTTCTCTATTTTTTCTTTAAAGAAAAAACCATGAACACTCACTCTATCTATAATCGATTGATCAGTATCTTTCCCTACGTTTATAAAAACACGAACTTTTCTTTAGAAAACCACCAACATAATTTATCGATAGTTGATCGTTCGAAATATTAATATTTGAAACTTTGATGTTCACTGTCCAGATACTTTTTTCTAATAACGATAACGACAAATTTATGCGTAAATACTTGTCCTGATTGATCAACTGAGTACAGTTTCTGTCAGACTAAAAAAAAACGCGCGTCTCTTACGTACGTCCACCGCGAACGGAATGAACAGAGATTATGCTATCGAAGAAAGGTGACAACAATCCGATCATACACGAACAGGTGGAAGGGGACACGAACGTCGGGTGAAAGGGAAAAGCGCAATAAATAGCTGTGGAATGAAGGAATAATGGGATCACTTTTACTGGTTTGGGCCTTTCTCCGCGCGGCGACTTTGAAGGACTGAGTCGAGTCGATTTGGACGGCGTTGTTCGAAGTACTGAATAAACCTGAGTCTGTTGGTTGAGATGGATGCTCGTTCGGTGGTCACAGGCTCGGTCAAGCGTGAGCGAAACAGAGGAAAACTATGGAAAAAGAGAAAAACAATGGAAAAAGAAAACATGGAAGAAGAGGTAAAATTTGAGGAAAGAGAAGAAAAAAGCTTGATGATTGAGTTGAAGAAAGAGTGGTACTTGGTAGTAGTGTACTAGAAGTAGTAGGAAAAGGAGAATTAATGGAGGAGGAAGAAGAAGAAGAAGAAGAAGAAGAAGAAGAAGAAGAAGAAGAAGAAGAAGAAGAAGAAGAAGAAGAAGAAGAAGAAGAAGAAGAAGAAGAAGAGGAAGAAAGAGGATGTAAAAGAGACAACCAAACAAGGAGAATAGGAATAGAAGAAGATAGAGGAGAAGGAGAGAAAAGATAGAATAAATCTTAGTGATTGAGAGGATTGAGTTGAAGAAAGCGTATTTTTTTCGAACTGAGTTGTTAAGGATAATGAGAATGGTATGTATAATGCTATGTTTGATGAGGAGAAATAAAAAGGAGGAGAAGTAGTAGTAGGAGGAATAGGAGGAGGAGGCGGAGGAGGAGTAGGAGGAGGAGCAGGAGGAGGAGGCGGAGGAGGAGGAGAGATTGACGAAAGGAACGATTAAAAGAATGAACAAGAAAAAATGGTTTAGAGGTGAAAGAGAATGCAAGAGTTAATGAGGAAGAAGATAAGAAATAAAATAGGGGAAACGGGGAAAAATCAGAGGAAAATGAAAAAATGATTAAGAATGAATAAATAAAAAATGGGATGACTGAATAAAAAGACTTGAAGTAATTGTCTTGTTGATAAATCAACAAGATACCGGTTTCGGTTGTTACATCATTATAAATTTCTGGTGAACTCTGAGTTTACCTAAGATTGATGATAATGTAACAACCGAAACCGGTATCTCGTTGTTCTATTAAATTTTATTTTCGGAAGATTACAGAGAAGGGAGAAAGAAATGAAGATTAAAAGAAAAACGAGTAGAAGACAATAATGCAGTACAGATGAATGAGGAGGAGGAGAAAATAAAGTTAGAAAAAGAGTAAGAAACATAATAGAGAATGAGGGAAGAGAGGTCGAGAATGGTTTCAAGGAAGGAAAAATGAAGAGAAAAAGGGATGAATGATTAATGAGTAAGAGGAAGAATTAAGGAACCAACAAAAGAGGGAGAAGAAGAAGAATTTAAAGAAAAGAGAAAGAAGAAGAAATGGGAATACGTAGCTGCGGAAAAAGAGAAGAAGAAATTGTTTGAGGAGAAGGAAAGAAAGGATGAAGCTGAAGAACGCAGGATAAGAATAAGAATAAGAAGAAGAAGAAGAAGAAGAAGAAGAAGAAGAAGAAGAAGAAGAAGAAGAAGAAGAAGAAGAAGAAAAAGAGGAAGAAGAAGAAGACCGAAGAATATAGGAGGAGGATGAAGTGGAAATCCGTACGGGAAATCATCACAGCTGGATGGAGGCTGCGGTTCGTTGAATCTGATGGACGGTTATATTCTACATCTAAACCTAAAGTATCTAAATTTTTCAGCATCATAGTAATTGTCTAATAATTCATTTGATTAGGAGTTGAGCCACTCATGTAGCTAATTAGTTGGTTGGAATGACCTACTGTACTGCAAGAATATGTAAATTTTGGATACGCAGTCGAACAAAGAAGGAAATACTACTTGTTTAATAGATTCTTTGTTAATATTTTCCCGCTTTGTAAGGAAGCTTGGTAATCATCAAAAAAGTCTATTATTGATAAATGATATTGAATTCATATGCACTGTATTGTAAAATCTACATGAATGATGTTGAAAATGTCTATCATAGGGTAATTGAATGATATTGAGTTCATGTACACTGTACACTGCACATGTGCATTGTACAAGTATGATGTTTTTGAAAGATGTTGATTCATTGTAACTGGACAACCCGAGTTTGTACTGTTATCATCTAAAAATAAAAGAAGTCTCTTCACAAATTTCCATATTATAGTATCATTGTTTCACTGAACTATTACATACATTATCATACATTATTAATACTAATAATACTAGTAATATCATCGGTAACTCGTTGAGAGCGGTTGCTAAGTAATCATGTGGTTAAGAAACAAACATTCAAGACCGCTGTCGGATGGGTGACCGACACAAGAAAATTGTGCAATCAGGCGAGGTGGAACCTACCCGTAAGGGTCTCCCCACCGATAAAATCCATACGATAAAAAAACTTATGATGTACCTACAACGAATTATTACTTATTGAATATTGCAGTTCTCCTTATAAATATTGAAAATATTGGATTCAGACGTTGTACGATAATGTGGGAATGGACAGTTGTATACTAATCAACGTTTAATTTATGACTAGTAATGTAAAACCTAAAAATGATTTTGGCTCAAGGTCAATGAGAACCAATTTCATCTGGTGCCCCAATTCTCGCTGATCGAAAAACCAGCTCAAATTCCGTTACAAGTGAATGCAAGAAATTGATTATTGCTAATCATGCGATCTCCATTAACTTTGAGTAGCTTACTCACGAATAACAGAACTACAAAAGACAATGCACTTGCATGATGGTAAAAACTTTGTTATACAAAAAGTAGGGAGTGGAGTTCAAAAAAGAGATCAAGACAGAGTAGATCTAGCTTTCATAATATTTGATCTTGAATACAGAAAGAAACAACTGCTGTGTACCGTAAAATAATTTAGTGTTGTAGTATTGCATTAAACATAGTAAGTTTCATAAGTCTACCTAAGAATACTTATATATTGGTGCTATATATGCAGTTGTATAATAATAATAGTGTATAGAGTAAAAGCAGTGGAGGAAGAAGATAATCTAGTTTAAAGAGCTTGGATTAAAGTTATATCTTGAAGAAAAAGTAGAGTTCGTACAGTGGATTACTTGTTCATATTTTCTGGTAAATACATGTTGGGTGATTGAACGTAACAAGACTTAGTTAAAGTGGAGAAATGTAACTCTTTTATCTTGTTAGTCGAGATTCCTTCCTGAGTTTCTTTGATTTTTTAGGTGCATATTAATTTCTTCCTGTTTATTTTTCTTCAAACTCTTACATACAGGAGAAAGGTCTTAATGTAGGAAATACAGGCGTTTCGTTATTATTAAGTCCATCAATTACAAAAAATCAGAAGGCTAAAATGAAATAAACTAGAAAAATCATGGAACTGTCATCAGACGACAAAAGTAGCACTACTAGTAGAATCAGCTTCCGTTTAATTTTATCTCCTTCAAAGACCTATAAAATAAACTCTTTCATTTTATTAATTTTTCGTCAATAAATTAGATAACATCTGCCGTAATTTCGATTGAATCAAGTAACAGGAGGACAAAAATCTTCTACTGCCTTCCAAGGAGATAGTCCTTGTTCTTGAATAAAATCGAGTTCTATTTAGAATTAATTAAGAACTTTAACTAAAATAGCAGGATTACTTGAACTTGGAACTTAAATAACTCAACTTGAAATCAGTCCCACACTAATCATTACTAAGCATCACTTAGTGGAACTTCTTTTTTGAAATGGCTCATGCTTGAAGGCAATTGTATTCAATACACAATCAAATTTTCATGCAATTCCATCATGGGTATGAATAAACTTGAATTGACGAGATTCCTTTTAGCCTTACATAGTACACAAACATGTATATCATGCTCTGCAGCTTACATGTATTTCTTGTGTGTTTCTGACAATTCAGCTATTCAAATCAAGGTTATTTTATTGAATGGAATTTAATTAAAAATTTGATAGTGTCAATTCTTCTCTCATTAGTATTATTATGAAGAACTGAAGTTACATGGGTACTTGAACTCAACGTAGCTTTTAAGTCTTGTTTCAGCATCTCATCTCCCAAGCAAAACTGGATCAACTTGAATACTACTACCTGAACTTGAACTAAGTCCTTCTTGAGCAACATAACTGTGTGAAACTGAAAGTCTCTTGCATGAAAGTGATAGAAGTAGGAGTATCCGCTATTACAAGAAAGAGAAAAAATTACAAAATGTAATTGCCGTTTGAACAAATTGATAGCTGGAGGCAGTTTAGAGGAGAAATTCCTATCTCTTTTGTAGAAAGTGAGTTGAAAATAATGTTTGTCTGAATTGACCGATCATACGTGTGATGGCACATCAATAGTCTACACATGTCAGTTAGTTATTGCTCTTGTATCATACGTGAGTTGAGAAAATAGGAGATAAAATCAATCTCTTTAGATTCTTGATAATATGAGGATAGGTGGTGGAGGAGAGTTTTTCTCATATATGAGTAAATACTGACAAATGAAAAAATATGAAAATTCATAAATACTATTATTATAATGTTACAAGTCATGGTCCCAATTGCAACAAGGCCGTTTAAGCTTGATCTCAAATTATAAATGCCAATTAATTCGTATGTGTGATCAAAAATTAACTTGATTTTACGTTTTGCAACCAGCCCATGAAATTTGAATTTGAATTTTTATTCTCAATACAAAGTCGTGAAACCCAAGTCCCAATTAAAAACTACTTCGATCAACGTCATATTATGGTGGTTGAAATTCAATGGACTTTCACGCATTAGGCTGACAGTGTTGTAGAATCTATAATTATTTATTGTTATAGGCTAATGATTGTTGAATTGCAACAATTATTGTTGTAATGAATTCTCAATTCTCTTTTCTTTGGTTACCTTATTTTTAAATGAAATTTCCGCTTCAGGTTATCTTTGGAAAAGCAAGAGAATTTGCAAATCGCGGTTCACTGCTTGGTTCTGAGGCTATTATTACATTAGGAAATGATCTTTATCTGAGGATAAATATTGACAGAATTTCTTTTCAATCTTGAAATTCCGTTAGAACTGCAGCATAATTATATTGATTATTCTTTAATTACTCCTCAAAGATTATTAACTATGCTCTAGACTTGATAAACTTATCAAAATCACAAGACTTTGAATTGAAAGTGGTTATTTTCGGAAAACATTCATTCTCAAAATAAAAATTAAAAATAAATTCATCCAAAAACAAGTGAAACATAATTAATTGAAAATTTCTCACTCCTCCAAGCTCCAGGGTAAGTTTACATTCGGATACTTGTATTCCGTATGAAATACTTGTTCAATTAACAAATTCAGAAACATTTTCTCACACAAGATGTGTGAGCTCCAACAACTCCTCAAATATTTTAAATGAACAAAAATTCGTTTCAACATTTTGATTTGTTTGTTCCTCAAAGAAGTATCTCATACATGTATCCGAATGTATGCTCAGCACCTTTATGTATGCTCACTAACAATATGCCTCATTGATAAGCATATATGACAATGTTTTCGAATGAACGAAATGTAGGTTTCATTCTCAAATAAATCGAATTGTTTCGATATGCTCTATATTTCACTTCATAAAGACCACTTTGTATTATCATTTTGATAATGTCATCATGTTATGCGTTTAATCCCCTTTTATCAATGAACTGTACATTTTATATACAGAATAGTCAACCTTTCATCATGAGACAGTACCGATAAGAGAACGTGTACCTAAGTAGCTAGCAGAGAAAGTATCAAACAAGATATTAGATTTTTGTCATACCCTTCGCTTAAAACGAATCTGTATTACCTATGCTTATGTACAATGGGGACTCGTCTCGAAGCATTGGGGAGAAAATTGTAGAAGAAAAAATAATTTGAGAAAGAGGAGGAGAAGGATACTAATGGAAAAAGGACAGTTGGAGAAGGGAGGAAGAATGGTAGAAAAGGATAGTGGAAAGATAGAAGACATTGAAAAGAATAGAAGAAGGAATGTGGACGTGACCTTGTAACGTTTCATGTGTCCTTAACAAATATGTTTTGGATAATCCGTGAAGTCTTATTCCTAGAGGATTAAACTGTGTACGAAAGTGAAAATACATACAGGATCTTTGAAGATTGAGAAGAGGAAAGGAGAGTAGAAAGATAACACAAAGAATGAAGAAGATAAATGAGGGGATCTTTGATGAATGAGGAGAGGAAAAGTGAGTAAGAAGATAACAAAAATAGTGAAGAAGATAAAGAAAAAACATATTCATCCAATTAACTCACCGTACCTAAATTGAATAAATAAATTAACTAGACCGCTATCACAAAATCAGATTCCAGTCTCCTAGTTTACAAACCAATCTAATTGATCTAATTTAATTCATAGAAGTGAGTATCTCCACATTGGAAACAAAATCTCACAAATTCTAGACCTTCGAAGAAGTCTGGGATATTTTATGACTTCTCCATGGCATGGAAACAAAATGTTAGTTTACCACTCACCTGATACACGTTAAACACTGGTAATGATGTGACTGTCACGAATAAAAAGTTATTTAATACCTTTCGTGATGTGAGTACTTTCTCCTTCAATTGTTCTCTAATACAATTTCACTTTTTATAGATCCACTTGTGGTTGAAATCCTCAGAAATTAGAATTGTAAATACGGTACCGTATATCTCTAAATGAATTGACGCACAATTTGCAGCTTTTTATTCGCTTTCTTTTGTGAAATGAATCAATCTTGAAAGGTTAACAATTGAATCAATATTATATTAAAAATTAATTTCAATATCAAGTGAATAACTTTTAATCTTATAAAGCCTAATTAATGATGTAATATTAGTACAATATCCATCAATCAATACCTCAAATTGATTAGTAATCAAATTACTATTGAATCAAATTATTACCAATCAAATTTCAATGAAGAAACGCGTTTAATAAAAGAAACAAGCAGTCTGCTCAAGGAACACTCCTCTTCAATTCTATTGGTGGATGCCATTTTCAACGTAATCTGAGAGATCTGGATCTGCTACGTCACACAACAGCTTCGACCAATCACAAACGAGTACACTCCTGGTGCTCAGTACAAGTCCACGCCCACACTGCGCTCTCATTGGCTGATGCTATTACGTCAACATAGACACCATTTTGTTGAACAACACAATTTGAACCAATAGAATGTTATAAATGAAAGTTATTGATAGACCGAAAAATATGACAAATACTTGATCAAACTGGATGAGCTGGTTGATATTAATTGATCAAACTGGTTGATATTAAGAGAGGGCGGTAGTAGTCGGCCATATTGGATTGATGTTCCATAAGATCAATGTAATTTTAAGCTAAAACATGCATTTTTCTGTAACAAATCATGTCTACAGTTTACACGTCGGATCTTCTTGAAAGACATTTTATTTGATAAATTATTATTGAATGTTACAGGGGCATTGCTTTTTCAAATTTTAAATATTTCTACCAAAAACCTCGAAAAATGTTCAAAATTGTAAAAGTTTATTTTTGCTGTAATTATTACAGTAATTATCTTATTAAAAAAGTAAAAAGCCAACCCCCTGAAAAATTTTATTATGTTTCCAATGACAATTCCAACGTAATCTTCTGTCCAAAAATAACAAAAGTTTTAAAAGATTACAGTCATTGATCTTATGGGACCAATTCCAACATGGCTGACTACTACTGCCCACTCTTAATCTTAAAATCTTCAATTCACGCAAACTACATTTCCTAAATTTTATCACCATTTATTGATATTAAATCGATGAAGCTTATCGAGCATTCACTTTTCCAGAAATTGTTAACATAAAAAATGTAGTTAACGTATCGTAACAATTCTATTCACTCACTAGAGCATGTCTTCAAATCGACAGTACATAACATTAATAATTATTACATGACATTTAAAGCTCTTACTGTATAAAGCTCATACAATCCTCGTAATTCACAATTATCAATTAATTATTAGTGTGTCTGTCAATGAAGTTGCCTTTCTACAAGGAAGCCCACTAGTACTTACACGTTTATAGTAGCCTAGTTAGCATGAGTTTTGGCTTAATTCAGGCATCACAGCTCTTGACAAGTGGAGCGTTATCATAAATGGTGCACAGTAGACTATTATGCTGAAAGTATAGCATAAAAATAAGTGGCAGCAATCTAATTGGGTAAGGCGTACATATTATTACGTAACGGTCCAACATAGATAGCTGAAAACCTATTGAAAATAGATTGGTTCTTTCGGCTGGTCAACCAGGTTAATAATGTAGCTACAATAAAACGGCTGAAGTATTTTTCTGGACGGTGGTAGTTAAACCTTTTACCACAGAAAATAAAGAGTATTTAGGCTACTATATTATCCCGCGCAGCTACTGTGTTATCTATGCTTTTTCTTGGTATGTTTTATTGGGTGATTGTAGTTTATTATTGTAGAGTTCCTTTCGAAAATTTGATGACAAATTTCTTATGTTATCCTATTCCAGTTTCAACTGGATGTAAAATTTGATAATTTATAGCTGAAAGAACTGAAGATCAACAATGAAAATTATAGTTGTAGTTGAAGCGCCATCTTGTAAGAGAGCTGAAATGATTCGCTATTGATGCTGATCTAACGTTATTATTGTATTGATTATTTCGATTTTGTTTTTGCATGAGGAATAAATATTATAATTATTAATTGAACGAAAATCCTAATTTTAGTTAACATAGAATGCCAGCATTGATTTTTTTTTGTTTGAAGATTTATATTATAGTTTTTTTATATTCATACAGTGCATGTGTATTTTTATGCTATTTCCGTTGATGCTTTTCTTGTAATGTAAGTAACCTTGTAATTTATCATCCTACTCCCACTGGCGAACAAGTTGATCTTATGCCAGTGGTTCAGTCACATGATGTAATAATTTTGTATTCTTTTGTGTGTGTAAAATAAATTTAATTTGAAATTTGAATTTAACATGATTCTCATCTCTCCGCCTGACAATTCCCGATATTTTATTACAGTTGGCCCATTGAATAACAACATGTACCGGTATCCCACAAGAGCAGTTATTTATTGTCATAAAAATGAGACAACCTCCTTACAATTGTTAGCTATTTCATCACAAAATATGCTACAAAGACCTATCAATTCTGAAGAATACTATAGGTCTAGTCTAGTTGTTACATTTCTGACAATTTTCATTTCCAGGAATACAAGAATAGCCAGATTCTAAATGCTTGTCATTGACAAGAATATAGGTACCTACTACAGTGGCATTCTTCTTGAAATTATTATAAAATAGTTGCATACCGGTATTCTCTTTATAATAACCTGCTTCTGTGATGTGACAAGCACCGATGAAAAGTGAAATTATTATTCTATTCCAGACAAAAATTCCGCTAAATCATTGTTATAGCAGACTGTCCAACAATAATGAACATGACAGCGGCTAAAAAGCGTACCGTATGCTCTCGTTAAAAAACGTACAGTACCTTTTTAACATGCGATACATGCTCATTACATGCGCTTTTTCGGCGTTTTACTTGCGTAATAACGTTTCTTCAATTGAGGCGTAAACGTTTTTCTATTGATTACACCTCATGTATATTATGTAGCCAAGTATATAGGCCTATATAATATAAATTTTCAGTGTACCAAGTAGTTATGTATGTTGTTTATTATGTGGATTACAACCTCTCGCTTTCGGCTTACATGAAAGAAATGGCCACTAGTTTAAGTTAAAATTTTTATTCTAGGAGTTGTTCTGTTTTTTTTAAAACGTCTAACAATTGAGGACTATTTTCAGGAGGTTGTTATTTCACGCTCATTTAGATAAATGGACATATTTTACATGTTTCATCATCATCATCACTGTAGCCGTGAGGCTAAGGTTGAGCATTAGATTTTTGGAATGAATGTTCTCGAACAGAAAGGTGACCTGATTTTTGTTGTTCAAAGACGATAAATTTCCCAATAATACTCATTTAAAAATGGAATGTTGATCTCTGTTTAATACACATTTATTGCTCAGTCAAAATTATCTTCAAGATGAAGAATAAAAATGACGGCTAAATATAACATACTTTCATTTTTGATTTGCACACTTTCAATCGGACATAATAATAATAATAATAATAATAAAAGCCTTTATTGGTTCCCAACACTATACAATAATACAGAATAATATGTAGAAAAATTGAACATCTTTGCTAAACTGAAAATATTAAATAACATTACTGAATTAGCTAGCTTTTTAATAGTCCAAATTCCATTAATATTACAAGATTTAAGAAAAAGAAAATGCAAAAATGTTCTTATCATTTTTATTTGTGGAAACCAGGTCCTCTATTGGACATAGGCCTCTCCCAGGTTCCTCCACCTATCTCTATCTTTTGCATACCCTGCCCACCTATCCCCAGTCACTTTCACTATGTCGTCTTCCCATCTGAATCGCTGTCGTCCAATTTTCCTTCTCCTCCAGCTGGGCTTCCACAAAGTTAGACTCTTCGTCCACCTGCCATCCTCCAATCTAGCGACGTGACCTGCCCACTTCCACTTCAGAGTCTTGATAGTCTTCAGTACATCGTCCAATTTTGTTATCGCCTTAATGGATGTATTCCTAACTCTATCTAGCCTCCTTACGTTCAGTATACTTCTTTCCATCGCCGTTTGAGTTCTTGCTATTTTCTGTAGTACTGCTTTCTTTAACGCCCAGGTTTGGGCGCCGTAGATAAGCGCGGGAAAAACACAAGTCTTTAATATCTGTGTCTTCTTAACAGTACTAATCTCCTTATTCTTGAGAATACTTTTCAATGACCAATATTTCCTCCATGCAATTGCACACCTACGTTTCACTTCTTTGTCGGTTCTGTCAGTGAAAGCAATCAGTTGTCCTAGATAAATAATCTCTCTTGACCAATCCAATGAACAGCCATTGAGTGTTATGTCCACTGTTTCCCTATTAGTCATAAGATGTGTTTTCCCTGGATTTATAATGAGCCCCGCTTTCTCACTTTCAGCAGCCAGGCTGGTTATCATGATTTTTAGTTCCAATGGAGATTTGGCGATGAGAACAATGTCATCCGCAAAACGTAGATGATTCAAATGTTGTCCTTGGATATTCAAACCATACCTATCCCACTTGAGACCTCTAAAAATGTTTTGTAGAGCGGCATTGAAGAGAGACGGCGAGAGTGGGTCACCCTGTTTCACACCTTTTTGCACGCTGAAGATCTCTCCTGGTGAATCTGATATTACTCGTGCTGTACTATTGTTATATAGGTCCTTGATTATATTTAAGAAGGTTGCTGGAATCATTTCAAGCGATGAGAAAAGGAAAGCATGTTTCAAACTATCAAACGCCTTTTTATAATCAATAAAGGCTAAGTAGACACCTATATTGAATTCCTCACATTTCTCTATGAGTTGACTAACTGCTTGAAGATGGTCAATCGTCGAGAATCCACTTCGAAAGCCAGCCTGCTCGACTGGTTGACGCTCATTCATAATTGGTTGTAGGCGATGTTGTAGCATTTTCATGAAGAGTTTCCTGAAACAAGATGAAATGCTTATTGGTCGATAATTGTTTATGTCGTATTGATCTCCTTTCTTGAACAGTAAAATTATGTCTGATGTTTTCCACTGCCGAGGTACCGAATGTTCGCTGAAGATTCTATTAAACAGACTGACTATTGTTTCTGGAGATCGAGTACAGTACTTTCAGCATCTCATTTGTTATCCTATCGCCTCCTGCCATGGTATTGCTCTTCAAAGTACTTACAACTGTCTTCAGGTCACTTTCTTCAATTGTTGGTACTTCTTCCTGCAAATTAATCTGCTCTAATACAACCGCGCTCTCAGCTGTGTCCCTATATAGCTCACTGAAGAATTCAGTAGCATTTTCAGAAATACCTTTCCTATTCCTTACAATCCTGCCACGTCTATCTTTCACTCCAACTTTCCATTCTTTACCGTCAAACAATTGTTTTCTCAATTTCTTTGTTGATCCACTGGTGTCCAATACATTTTTTATAATTCTGTCTTCAAATGTCCTAATATCCTTTCTAATATGGTATCTTGCTAATTTGCAAAGCGTATTAAACTCAATTCGTTCATGGAAACTTTTGTTCTTTTTCTTCTTCATTTCTTCTCTTTTAACAATCAATTCTTTAGTTTCATTGGTTATTTTCCTCATCTTTGTACTTATTATAGGTTCAAAAGCATTTTTAATGATGCTTCCAATCGATTGTAGCTTTCTTGCAGACATACACCTCTTTGTTCACGCCAATTCTGCAATTCTATTTCAAATTGTCCTTGTTCATTTGCTTTGAAAATATTCCTACTACTTCTTCATTCCATTCTCTTTTGGCCTCCTTTTGAAGCAATCTTTGTCAATTTAATGGATATGAGTCTGTGATCTGTATAAAATTTCAGACTCCTGTAACCTCAAACTGCTTCACAATTCCATTGTGCCTAGTCAGCACATAATCTATTTCATTTTAAACAATTGATTTGGTGAAATCCAAGTCCATTTCTTACCAGCTCGTTTCTTGAAGAATGTATTAACTATTCTTAATCCTTGCTCTTGACAGAAATCCACCAGTCTTTGTCCAGCTTCGTTCCTTGTCCCATAGCCATATTTCCCTACTGTAAGCCTCTCACCCTCTTCTTGCTTTCCCACCTGACTGTTGAAGTCACCAATAATCAAAGTTATATTTTTCCAATTGTTTCTTTCCCTGCTTAGCGCTGCGGTGAGTGAATTGTAAAATGATTCGTGCTCAGCTTCCTCAGCCATTGAAGTAGGAGCATAAACTTGGTAAATATGTAGCAGTTTTCCCTGAGATTTCAACTTCAGCAATGCTATTCTTTCGGATATACCTTTGAACTCTACGATTTTTGTCTTCAACTCCTGTCTAACAAGGAATCCAACACCTTTATGACCTGGTGTTTCACCAAAATGGTAGAAAATGAATCCACTGCTCCTTTCAATTATTTTTTCGGAGTGTCTCCTTACTTCTGCTATACCAAGGATATCAATGTTAGATTCCTTCAATGCTTCCTCTAGTTCGATGAGTCTATCTTCTGTTTTGAGTGTTCTTACATTGAGTGTGCCTATAATTAAACCTGGGAGGTTTTGGTCTTGATTCCCCTTGATGACCAGTCGTTCTGGGGAATAACTATTTCCTAAATTCCTTACTTTAGATATTGTCCTCTTGTTTTTGTTGGTTGGTAGCCTGGTTTCCGCATTTTCCTATTCATCCTGATTTTTTGTTTCTTCTGATCTTGAATCCTCCTTGCGTTTTGCTTCTGATTGCTCGTTTTGACGGTCTTCTTCTTTAGTTTTATCAATATTTTTTGTTAGGAATCTTTCAAGGCTGTTATTTTCATTGAACTTCTTCCCCTTCTTCTTTGTCTGACGATCACGGGAATCCTTGCATTCTCCTTGTTTTGGACTCGGTGATGCCTCTTCACTTCTCGCTCGCTTAGAGGAGTTTGCCTCTTGCTTTTGCAGTTCCTCCAGGGAAAGAAGGGTACCATCAACCCTCAACTTATCTCCAATCATGATCACTTTCCTTCCTTCTTTTTTTAAACTCAAAAGGTGTGGGAATAATTCCTTCCTGATAGCCCTTGTCTCAACTGAAAAGTCCTCCTTGATTTGAATATTTTTAAATTCTTGTTTTTCTTGAAGCTTACTTTTTCCTCTCAATATCGTGTTCTTCGTTATGAGTGAATTGAATTTCACAATAATAGGTGAGTTCTCCTTATTCCTGTTTGTTTTCCACAATTCTCTGATGAAATTCCTGTTGAAATCAGGAACCAGAAACCGCAAAATGTTTATTACTTCTTGATTCATAGTGAAAAGCTCTTTACTTCCAACACCGAAAAGCAACAAATTAAATTTCCTATCTCTTTCTTCATTTCGTCTGTCCTTATTCGAACTTTCTTGCTTTAGGTGGGAGATTTCAACTTTAATCTCATCTATTTCTTTTCGAAGAGAACTATTCAATTTGTTGACCTTCTCATCCAAATCATCTAGCTTCTGTAGTTTTCCTAGAATTTGATCTAATTTATTCTCAATCTGAGTCATTGCGTACAGCGGTTTGTTAGTTACGGTATTAACTTACTCTACTTGATTTATGAAAACTCCATCGACGAAATTTACGCTAATTACCGATTACACCTCAGTCCTATCTGGGGATGAGCTGCCGATCCAACGGAATTGTTGGACTAAAGATGCACAACACTCAATTACGCCGCCCTCTCCTGAGGGTCGAGCCGTTACAACCCAGACTTGGATGAAGATGAATCGATACTTGAGTGGAAATCGATTCCGATGTCAACAATCGATCCACTGCATGACACTTCGATACTAGCAGGCGAAATCGACTCGCTGTCACTGCCTAGATCGCTGTCAAGGTCACCTGCACTCGACTCCTTATCTCTGACTATGCTAGAAATAGCTGCTGTTGTAGGAATGTAATAGAATGCCGGCGTCGGGAAAATGGCGTCCCAGTGGAGAATGTTTATGCTTTCAACAAAAATACGGTAACTACTTACGATTTTTGAAACTTGGATGTTCAGGAAAGGTATCACAATTTACACTTGAACTACGATAACACACTTTATAAATTCGTTTTTCAACTTAACATACTTAATTTGTCAAAAACTTACAGAGCAATCCGTTCACTCAACTAACCGTGTAGCGCAGTGCTACCAACCCACTTAATCGGACATACATATTATAAAATATGGATTCGATCAATTTTAATATACCGTATGATGTTGAACTGTTAGTTGCACGAAAATTCAATTGAATTTAACAACCGTAAAATGACGTCATTGCATTAACTTCCCTAATCGTTCATTGGTTGTCATTTCCTTGTTCCCATTAGATGATCATTTAACAGTGGTTGAATAAAACAGGAGAATCTATTATAAAAAAATAACTTGCCGATAATCTTTCAAATTAAGTTCATGAAATGTTTTCCAATTCGAATGAACTTCAAACTACAGTTCTACTTTTAAGGGCATGGTAAAGCAAAAAACTCCATATTTATTTTTAAAAAACTTATATTAAACTTCACAATAAATTATTTACAACTAATAGAATATTTACATTTGGTTCACATGAGTATTCTCCATTCTGAGGACATTTGTTTTCTTCAAAATAAATTATGACAAGAGTAACAACAATTACAAAAATATCATGAAACACACTTTTTTCAAATAAGATATTTGTGTAAGTTTACTGTGTTGAGTTTACAATTGTTGACTTGAGTTACAATAAGTTGACTGTGTGTAAGTTTACAATTTTTTTAGGTGGAAAAGTTCCATGCTTTTTCAGAAGTATGACAAAAATTGAATTGAATTTCACTTTTACTGGAATTAATTTATGGAATAAGTATGAACTTGATATATTATTTAATATTTTGTCTAAATATGTTTTTAACTAGATCAATAAAAAAATATTATCACAAAATGCGGAACATAATATTGAATCGACAAAATTATTTCATAGAAGTAGGGGTAAGCTTATTGGCATTATGAATGACAATAATTTCTCAATACATTGGAGGTCTACTATTATTATTTATAAGAATAATGGCAAGCAGTACAAGATTTCTACAAAATTTGTTAATATTCCAGCAAGCATCCTTATTTATTTATTATATCATTCTTGTTTGTTAATTAAATCATACTACTACTACTACTACATGCAATGGTGAGTGCTACTTTTTTAGAGAGGATTTTCAAATCGCCGAGATTTTATTATGTTCAATTATTATAAGTATTTAGAAATAAACATTTTTAAATCATTTTCACTCCTCTTCTCTCCTGAAAATTAGTCTATCTAAATTTATTAAACATCATAGAATGTTAGTTGTTCTCTCTTCTCATGTTAAATTGATGGAAGCTTGCTAATTGTTCCTTTTCTTAATAAATTATCATTATTCATGTTTTCACAATAATCTTCCTTAAAGCTGTATCAATAGAGCTATTGTGCTCTATTTTCAGGTTCCACCTAGAAACGGCTTTATCCTTGAAGAGATATCCATATTTGAAATCAGGATAATTAGAGGTGTACTGTATCTAAGCTACCGAGAAAAGAAAATAATGCCTCTTGACTTGATTGCTCCCCTAACCTTTTTGACCATCCTTGGTCCATAAGAGGCCACTTGTACAAAAGTAAAAAAAATCATTCAGAGTAACTTCTAGAATAAATTACTTTAGGATAGTAATTTGAGAGTTACTTTTGAGTCACCTCCACTTTCTTCGTTATGTATTTACTGCCCATCAACGCTTTTTTAATATTGAAAATTCTTCATATCAAGATTTGTAAGACAACTGGAGAGAGTCTTATAAGACAGAGTTTACAAGACAACTTCAAGATCCAGTTCAAAAATATAATAGAATTCAACCGTCGTGAAATGACGTCATATAACGGTACCAATGCAACCATTGAGCACCTTGAAATGACGTTATCTTACGGCGGTTAAATTCAATAGGATTTTTGTGCAAGTCTTTTTAATTCGATAGTTTTTTTTACTCTTGTTTAATCACTCTTTCTGCTTTTTATTGTGCATAAGCAACGCTTCGGTAACCGGTCTCCAATCGGCCCTATCCATACTGCGCTCCTCGGTACTAACCGCTGATGTGGCAGTTTTGAAAAAGTCAATAATCGGATGATAGCTGTAGTTGATGCGTCGAGAGGGCGCCACCGTCACTGGTGACAGTTGTGACGTCACTGGCGTCAGTTGTTGTGACGTCACTGGTGACCTTGCAGTGACAGGCGCCAACTGTGACGTGACCATATTGTCAGCTGGCAATTCGGGATGGCGTTGGTTGGGGGTCAGAGGTATGCTGCCTCGAATTTTCTGTCTGAAATTTTAGAAACAGAAAATAGTTTCTATTTACAAACTATTTACACAGATATTAAATATGGTAAGAAAAAAGAATATTTATTCAAATTGAAGTATTATTTATTTACCTCGGAATTAAAAAAAAATCGCCATTTCCCTCTTCAATGATAGTACTAAGCATAACATCAAGACTTCATCCAAGCTTATTGGAAACGAGAACTTAATTATTGTTTTTTATCATCCATCTATTGAACTTACAACCTGGGGCCTCTTTTATGAAATTTTATGCATGTTATAAAACAGGGAAAATACGAATAAACTGCCTTCCTATTCATGTAAGTTACACTATACTTATATAGTGTGTGTTTTCCTTTCTCTGTTCTTTGGGAGGTCTAAACGTTAATGAATCTGGCCCCAGAACTTTTATCATCAATTATTTTCATCCAAATTTATTAGAAAAAAAAAGATTAATTTTCTACTCCAAAATTCAAACACAATTATTTTAATAAAAAGAAAATATCCTTAATCCTCCAACAAAACAGATTAAATCCATCAAATCTACACCAAAACTATTAGACATAAAGATTATTGTTCTACTCAAACAATTCCAATAGTATTATTTGTTAAAACTTTCATACAAAAAACAGCATACCTGCATGCGATTGTGGGTTAAACTACCTACAGTAACTTACTTCAATGTTAAACTATCTAAATATTTGACTTATTCACTACCTGAGAATGTATTGAGATGAGGGACAAATGTAATATACTCAACTAGAGCCTAGTTCTTCTGATACAATTCCATAACATAATTTTTTTTATTCGTATTTTTGGAATTGTAGACTACAATGAAAATGTAATAGAGTATTCTACTAGATTTATCTTCTTCTTAATAATGAACACAACTTCATTAATATCTCCATCACAGCGCAGTCACTGCAAGATAATTCTATTAATTTTCTTCCAAGACTAAACAAGAATTATATTATCTCTTACATTCCTCATTAGTAAATTACACGATTTAGTACTGGTCTGGTCTTTTTACTGCTCGCAAGTGATTGTAGAAGATTTATTTATTAAAAGAAGAATGAGATGAACAAAACCAATGAGACATTGTCTTTAAGGTAACAAATTTTGAAATTATCCAGATTTATATCTGAAAAGTCTTCTAACAATTTATTGGAACAGTACCAATAATAATAACAACGATGAAAAGGTCTGACCCCTTGAATATTTATATATATAGTGTCTACTGTCATAGCCTCCTCTAATACATGTATTAATACTCTATCATCATCATTCATCAAGTCACTACCGTACTTCATTAATATTTTGATTCATATTATTCCTCAAGTTTAATCCTTCACTATTACACAAAAAGTTAATTTCAATTCTATCATTAGGTTGAAGTTCTATTTCACTTTGCAAAATGTTCACTAATTTTGAAAAATTTCAATTCTATTTTTCACCAACAGAAAACTAAATAGGTCTTGTTTTATTTTTGTGCTATAGCTCCTTGTCTTTAGCTTTGTTAAGCTGCTTCAGCTACTATCTCTCATCTCATCTCTCATATAAAACTCAAATAATTTTACTCCGAATATCTCTGAATCCTCCTCAATCGACGTCGATAACTACTGTTCCTGCTGCTCCTTCGATTAACTGACCTGGCAGTCTGCTCAGTCCGATCAGCTGATTGATTTCGCAACGAGGTTCGTCGCACATTGTTGTGGTAGGGGGGGTAGCGGGGAGGGGGCTCCGGGTTCTCCTCCTGCAGGGGCAGAGGGGGTCCCCTGTGGATGACCGACGCCTGGGGGCGTCTGGGCAGGGGGGCTCCTCCACTGTTGGGTGAATTCGACTCGCGCTTGGGGATGTTGTGATGGCCGAGCAGGTTCATGTCTCCTCTCATGCGCATGCCCTGGAAATAAGTTGAAAAACGTCTTAAAATAGAGAAAAGAGATGGAAAATTGTTTTAAAATGTTGTTTTTATTCAATTGGATAGACAAAGAGAAATTAAAGTATACCAAAATATTGTTTATTGATTATAAATATCAAAATATGAATATAAATAAAATATTATTTATCTCCATTTCTATTCAAGAAACAATATTTTAGAGTAGGATACTATATTTTCTCTATTTCTATTCAATTAATAATATTTTCAAATGTTTGATATATTCTATTTAATATTTATATGTTTAATATATTAATAAAAAATATTATTAATTGAATAGAGATTGAATAGAAATAGAGAAAATATAGTATCGTACACTAAAATATTGTTTCTTGAATAGAAATGGAGGAGGTACATCTATCATAGAACTATTTATTAAATAATATTGTACTGTATGAAAATATTATCCAAAAAATCCATATAATACTACAACTGAACAAATAGCTTATCAATTGAATAGAGATTGAATAGAAATAGAAATATAGTATCATACATCAAAATATTGTTTCTTGAATAGAAATGGAGGAGGTACATCTATCATAGAATTATTTATTGAATAATATTGTACTGTATGAAAATATTATCCACAAAATCCATATAATACTACAACTGAACAAATAGCTTGAGGAAATATTTTGTTGCCAATGTTTGCAGATGCGGAGGTCTTCAGAGTTCTTCCTGGTATTGTTATTTGGATTTCGTTTATGGCAAATAATTAACCGATTATTATATTATAAGATCCCTCTTATTATAATATATATAGTCTATTTTACTCCTAATTCATAACATATCATTCGTAATATTTTATAATTATTTTGAATAATTACAATATTTTGATAATGATGATTATCTAATATTCATGAAAATCTAATGAATATTTCTGTTTGGTTTTGTGACTTGCTTCGGAACAAGGCCAAATAACAATACTTACTCGACTGATAATTATTTCTATTATCCAATTGAGTAATTACTCTAATCGATTTTATTATTTACACAATTAAATTTAAGTAAATTAATTTATTTACTGAATCTAACTTGAGTAAATTAATTACAAAAAATAAAATAGATAGAACAAACAGGTAGAATTGAAGGAAGATTTTTTGTACCTGTAAGACGCCAGGAGGTAACCTCTGCATAGCCTGTGACATTAATTCCGATGTGATGAAATTACTTTCGGGTCCCGATTCGGGAAACATGGTGGGCAGTCCACTGGGCATGGGGGGTCTAGGCGATTGCTGGGCCATGAAACTGTTCTGGATGTGACATGAACAGCATGTTGGCACCTGCAAACCGAAACAAAACAATAAAACATTTGATGAAGTAAGCTGATGAAAATTATGTTCATTTTCTGGCTTTACAAACCAGTGTGCGGGCGACAGCCTTCTTCAACTTCTGACTGCCACCATCTCTGTTTAATATTTTTAATTTTGTCGATGACCAAGTGTTTATAGAAAAAGCATTATCTTGAGGAACATTCACCTGTTCCAACTTCACCGTTATATTATGTGGATAGTGGATGTATTGTAATTGAATTATTGCACCGAATCATCTTATCTTAGAATAATTACTTAGTTATACTTTGTATAATTCATGAAATTGTTCCAAATATTATAATAATATATAAGGTAGGATTTAAGCAGAAATATTTTGTTATCTACTCGAAAACAGGAAATAATCTGATCTGAGGTAGAATAATGACAAGGTTATTAGAGAGAAGATTGAACACTCGCTGGTTTAAGGCGCAAAGTGGAGGGGGAAGCCTGATTTTTTTATTCATGTAACGTCAGACTCGCGGTCCGCCAATTATCAGTCAATTATTAACAGCCGATATTATAAAAATTAATTATCAAAATGACGTCAGCCGAATCAGTCCCCCCACCTTAACAGCTTATGGATTTAAAAAGTATTAGGAATGGTTCAACTTCTATCTAATAGCCTTGGCATAATGGAACATATATTATTATAACTATAACTGATTAGTCCAGCCGAATTTCTCCAAAATAGTAAAATATAAATTAAAATTAAGAAATTCTAAATTCAATCAAAACTATTTCAATGGTTGAAATTTTTCAATTAGTCTTATTAATGTAGATCTGTAACAACTTATTCAATCAGAAAAGAAATCTAAACAAAACTTCGTTTCAGTAAGATTTTGATCATTCAATAAATTATTTCAAGTAAATATGTACTGTATTTATTTATTCAATCTTACAATTTTCACTGGGTCTGGTAAGACCCATATAGTGGAAAAAAACAAGAATAGTACTGTACAGTAATAGACAAAATATTAAAACTAAATCACAATAAGTACAAAACAGCATATCAAAGTTTACAATACAATGAAAAATAGAAAAAAGAAAGATGGGCGAGAAAACTAGAGTATAATGAAAAATTAAATAATAATAAAAAAAAGTCATGCAGTTCTATTTCATATCGATGTAATCAAGTAGAAGCACAACTCCTCACTCAACCCCGACACGGCCACAGCTCCAACTCCAACTACAGGTGATACCCAGCTGCAAGAATTAGGCGCCGGTGCACTCTCTTACGGAATAGGGATAAGGATATGAGATCTATTGTATATGAGAATTATTGTTTGAAGAAGCTATGAGTTATGACTTTTTTAGTTTTAAAGAATACCTTGAACATATCCATTGCTAATCCATTATTCTGGTCCCATGTGAGCAGTCGATGGTAATTGTAGACCTGCATACATTCACAGATTCCCACCCAAGAACCCAATGTATATGAACAGGATGCCTGAGGCCTCCTGCAACATTCAAATAACGCTCGATTGATAAAAAAGTCTAAATCTGGAATAAATCAACTTTATAATACTTTAAAACATTGAAGAAAGATCAAAAAAATTTGAGACTCAAGGAGTATGGGTGATTATTATTATTGGAATATTGTTATTCTATCAATAGTAGTGAGTCTAAACACAGACAAAGTACTTTCTAGGCCTACCAGATGATAAATACTAAGGCTAGGCGTACACCGGTTAGTCAAGACAAGACGAGATTAGTCACGTTTAGTCACAATAATTCACATAGCTGCTTATGAAGCAGTACACGCCGATGAAATGACTAATCGGTGTGTGTTCCTTCATATAAGCAACTATGTGAAGTACTGTGACTAAACGTGACTAATTTCGTCTTGTCTTGTCTTGACTAACCGGTGTACGCCTAGCCTAATATGTTGCCTGTCGTCCAACTATTCAGTATTTGAATAGAAAAAACTTTTTGAAATTGTCAAACTCCACTTTTATTTTAATAAACACAATGTTTATGGTTATTGTAAATTTATTATTTAGTCTTTCTTGAGGAAGGACTAACGAAGAAACTACTAACATACCAACAGAAAAATAAAATTAAAAATAACTGGCTGAAAGAGATAGAAGAAGATCTTGAGGAACTTCAACTTACGGAGGATAAGATTTTGAATAGGGAAGAAAAAATTATTCTTAAAAATGAGACAAC